>JAUMHP010000038.1:1622803-1644860 GCA_032361065.1 Enteromius trimaculatus | reverse complement strand
AACACACTTCGCGTGTAAATATTAAGTTTGTACTTACAGCAGATGGTTGATGTGATTTTCTAGGCGCAAATGTATTTATATTTTAATTCAAAGTAAATGGAGTCGAGGAGTCTATGTTCCAAAAAAAACGGAACTGAACACCCCTAATAAACACTTCTAATAAACAAACTTTTTTTAGTTTTTTTTATGTAAATGATTCAATAAATACTGTACCGTGAAATTTTGATACCGTTACATCCCTAGTATTTATATATAATATAAAATATAAATATAAAACGTATATGCATGTAAATATTTACAAAATATATGCTTTATGTGAGTGCATCTATATATAAATAATAAATACAAGCAGTACACATATATATCATGTAAACAAAAGCTTTTATTTTGGATGGGATTAATCGCGATTAATCATTTGACAGCACTAAAATAAATAAAAATATATAGTAAAAATTGTTCTAGTTCTCAACTGGTGGATTGCAACCCAAAAATCATTTGCATATTTATTCTGAATGGGGTCAAATGTCACGTTAGGCTGGTTGTAGTCTCAGCCTCAGATGTCACGCCCACGAAACGTTGGCTAAACGTCTGATGCATATGGTACACTTAATTGGAAACACTCCAGGAATGCCGAAGTCGTCATTTGCTTGTGGGTGTTAAAAAGTGGAGATATATGCTTCAAACAGATGTTTACCACAAGCATCTCATCTGGATTTTCTATGCTGACTAATTTGTTGCACGCCGGTCTGTTGTTGTGGGGACATTTCCATTCCCCCGAAACGTGATGCTGAATGAAACGAACTGTGATTGGCTGTTTGACTTGTCGGTCAAATGGCCAGACCTTCAGCAGTCAGTCTGAAGGTCTGGCTACGCGAGACTAGGCTGATTGTACAAAATAATGCATGATAAAATGAAATCCAACCCAGGCTACATTAATACAGATTCACTTGTAATGTGGATAAACATGGCTTGTGCAGACCACAATGTATTTTGTGCACATTTATTGACTGCCAAGAGCATTAAACTATTGAAATTCAATTTTGCACGATAAACAGATTTGGTAAAGTGTTGGATAAAATGTAAAATCTGAGTCCTGAAGCTACACGGCAGTTGAGAACCACAGCTTGAAAATGAACCAGGGTTTGCTTGTTGCTTCAAGGCTTGAATGAATGAGGGAATGGGAGTAAAACAGAGGAGGATGAGCTGTGGGAGTGAGTATTTGTGAGTCCGGGTGAGTGTGCTGTGGGGGATTAGATGAGGAAAAAGAAAAGCAAAACTGGGTGGGTGTTGTGGAGAAACAGCTAGGGTGGGTTTATTGTGACAGCGGCATGTCAATGATGGTTATAGTGGAGACAGTCTGAGTTGTGGAGGCAAAATAAAATGATGCGCCGGCATACCTGGGCAGGGACCATGGGTAGAGAAGAAAGCATCCTAGTGTCACTCTTTTATGGAGATGTTTCCCTCCAACGGGGCAAGCTTAGCCTAGCGTGACTGTTTGCACGGTGTGAACTGAAGCTGTTTTGACTTGGCGGCTCAAGTGCGGACCTGGAGTTGTCCGACCAGCTGCCAAACACCTTGAGCACAAAGTTTGCTGACACATTGCTCAATTGGACCACAAAACGAATGTCTATCAGGTCAAGGGGGTTTAATAATTTAAATAATGATTGAATTTTATACACACACACACACTTCTTTATGTAACCTTTTAAGTGTTTGAGTTGTTAAGATTTATTTTATTTGTTTCATGCTCTCCAAAGGTTAATGTATTTTATAAAAATACAGTAATATTATGGAACATATTTAAAATTCAGTATATTATAAAATAAATTTGTCATGGCAAAGCTGAATTTTCGGCTGATCTTTCAAAAATCACTTTTAATTCTTGCCATTCTTTGATTCTCGTGTGTAAACGTAGTAAATTTCCTTTCAATTTTTTATTAATTTGTTTAAAAATACAAATGTATCATTAGGCATCATTATAGTGTGAAATTGAAGATGTTGGAGAGGGATCCTGTGTTATTTTCAAAGTGTCCTGCTCTGCTGTCTAGTTGGCTGTTTTCTTATCTAAGCTAAGGACTGAAATACCAGGCCTCACCGGCCGGCTCGGAAATAGACCACATGCCAGAGGAACAGCAATTACATGTCAGCAGCCCTCGGCTAAAGATGTATAGCAAAAAAATACAGTGTTAAATAGCATTTTATGTGACCTGCTTCGATAAAGAGTGTTGACAAAGTAATCATTTTGCCCCTAGTTTGTTTTCTCTTTGTATTCTTCATAGGGTGATGTGTGACTCTTTCTAGGATCTGCTCTCGCTGTTTGGATTGTTGCGTTTTGTTTATTTGTTGCATGCGGGTGCTTGGCTGGCTTCCTGCAGCATTAACACAGGGACGGAACTCAGAAGCCGCGTGGGAAGGAGGGCAGTGTGGCTGCCAGACTTCCTGCCCAGAACCAATGCTACGACATGCGCAATATGCAGGGAAATGACTGGGAGTAGGAGGGAGAGAATGAGAGACAGAGAAAAACGGTGCAGATTTCCCCTGACACCGTCAGCCCACTCCTGTGGGTTTCCATGGTCAGGACGGCTGTTCTGAGAGAGGCATGGAGACAACCATTGATTTTTGGGATACTTTTAATGAATTTAATATATTATTATTGTGTTTAATTAGTGTATTTTATTCTAAAGACAAGCCAAGTTCCTCATCTTAGTCTCTTGGTTGGTTGATTGATTGGTTAATTGATTGATTGGCTGGTTGACTGGTTGGTTGGTTGAGTGAGTGATTGATTGATTGTCTAGTTGGCTGGTTGGTTGGTTGGTTGGTTGGTTGATTTATTAAATGGTTGGTTGGTTGATTGATCGATTGATTGAGTGAATATTTTTCTAAGATGTGCATAACATACAAATCAGCTAGATAAATTATTTATAATTACATAATTAAAATAGTTTAATTTAGATTTTTAAATAAATTTAATTTAATTTCATTTTGATAGTGTACTTCCTCAAAATAAGTGGCTTCCCTTAAAATATGTATCTTTCATAAAATAGTGTTGCATGATTGGCCCTGGTTGGAAATGTTAATGTTGACACTGTGATATATTTGTAGCTTCTGATTCTAGAATAAGCAATAAAATGTCTTCCCAATGGATATGTAATGTCACAGGTGGCCGTTGAGTTATTGTCCTGGTGGAGTGTCAATGATAGCGGTAGGCAGAGCCTTATATTGACCTGTCATATTGAGAATATATGATATTTAGTTTTTGCCTTGCCTCGCAGGACAGAAATGACAATAAACCAACTTTACTTAACTCCAGAAGACATATACCAGAAGCCTTGTCTCTCACATAAGCCCGCCGCCCATGTTCCAGCTTTTTCTAGCTTTTTTTTCCAGGCAGGTTGGGCCTTCAGACAGAGGATGGATAACAACTCCAAGGCTCAATCAGTTCCTATTCACTGGCTTGCCAAACTGCTCTCGGGTTCAGGCTGGAGCAACAGAGGCTTGTTTGCCAGTAAAAGCGCTGATGAGACAGAGGCACATAGACAGTTACAACCTGGCAGCCTTATTTTAGCCAGGGTGACAACGGGTCTGTCTGCACCTTCTGTCAAATTTTCCACCCGTCTCTCTGTTTCTCAGTCTCATTTTCCCCTTTTTGTCTCTCCATTTGTGACTTTCTCTTCTGTGGCTTTCTATTCTATAAAGCCACATCATCGTTTCTAAAGTTTTACATTGTTTAACTAATCAGTCTTGATTGTCTTGTCAACCTTGTCTTTTTAGATTCATCCTTAAAAAGTTATTTCCTTATTTCTCTCCCTCTCTCTTATATATACCCCATTAAACTGACATTATGAGGTTGACGAGTGTGTTTTAAATAAATGGTCTCCGGTCTCTGGCTTTCCCTGAACATGGTTGGAGTTATTTGGGTGGGAGGGCTGATGGATGGATGTTGTCAGTCTACATTCATAATGAGGCATCAAGCAGCTTGTTAGATGCTATCAGTAGCTGCGGCCCATGAACCTCATTCGATCTGCTGTCATGTAGCATGTTGCATCATCTGAGACCCCTGATGAGAGAGACGCTGGGAGATGATTGGTTGAGATGGTTTTTAATAGGGCTCACTTACTCCTTCCATGTACAGATAAGAACAGCCGCTTAGCATCACATTAGGTCTCATAGCACTGTCAACATTTATGACTATCCCTTTTGTCTAGTCTATTAAATATAAAGTTATCCTTCACTTTGTTCCTGAATAAAGACGGTTTAGACTCTCACACAAGTAGACATTTTAGACATACAAAGCGAACATTTTGTCTGAAATGATTAGCCTAGTCAAGTGCTAATTGTCTCTAAAAGTATACAAAACTATACAAAAACTGTGTAGCTGAATGAACGATTATGAGATCAGATGGCTTTAAAGAAGCCACACCAGGCCTGTAAGTGTTTCAATAGATCATTTGTATCCTTTATCCTTGTGTTTACACTTTGAAATGACCTGTTAGAGTGAGGTCTAATTGGATAAAGTGCGTTTTAGTTCTTAATGTATGAGAAGAGAGAACTGTTTACAGAATAAGGTTGACACAGGCCAATCCACTTCAGAGGCCCTCAGAGATATTTAACTGGACCATTTCCCCACTCTCATACTGTACCCAGGGTTTAGAAGATGTTAGCATTACCTTTCACCAGGGCAAACCACGGTGACTGAAATGAGCTGTATCATTGAAAACTTCGACAACGCATTACCCTGCAGCACACATTTGTTTGCATGAAAAAAAAATCTGCTGAGGCAAGATAGAAAAGGAGGTGTCAAAAACAGCTAGACAGCAGGCAGTAGGAGAAACTCTAGCTCAAAAGTACAGTACTTGTGTTAAAGTAATAGTTGATTCATTTGCTCAGCATCATGTTCTTCCGAACCCGTTGACACAAAATGAGATAATGGCTGGTATTTTTTAAGATTCTCACCATAAAAGATCATAAAAGTAGTTGTATGTGTACAATATTTCAATTCATGTAATAGCTTAATAATTATAAAATTCAGTAATGAGTGAAATCAAGTCAGCATCATACATGTTTCTTAAAGTGCCCCTATTATGCCGTTTTAAAGTTGCTAATATTGCTTTATAAGTCTCTTAAAACAGGTTTACATGTATGGAAGGTCAAAAAACACTTTAGTTGTCTCCAAAAATAGATTTAATTTTACCCCATTTCTAAATGATTCAGAAACGACTTGTGTGAAGCAGTTTGAAGAATCAGTCTGTCTAAACCCCTCACTGCTGTGATTGGTCAGATGGGGCAGTCCTTTATGATTAGTCTAACTGCTACAACATGTGTCTGAAAATGAAACGGCCATGCAAAGGCATGTGTACTGTTTGTAGGCGGGGCAAGTTGTTCGAGACGTAGAACGTGGGCGGACATTATGCAAATATGTCACTTTGTGACATGTGGCCGTAACAGAAAAAGGTTCGAATTGCTGACGACTCATTTAGGTGAATGTGAGCCGACTCTTTTTTTTGATAGACAATAACTTTATTCATCGTGCACTGTCAGCGTCACGACTTTCCAGGTTTTTTTTTTTTGCAGTTTATGTTCAAATACAGCTACATGACACACTGTATGAAAGATCATATTTGAAAAGGCATGATAGGAGCACATTAAATTAGCTGTTTATTAACTGTACGTGTTAATACATTGAATTATTTGGAAAGTTTTCAAATCTTGTTAAGTAAAGCAATAACATTTTAATATTATATGTGACAGTTGCTTTATTTATACATTTGTCGATCAAGTTTTTTTTAACAATATCGTTGGACAGTTCACTCGTGGGGACCACCAATCAGCTTTAAGCTTAATTTTAAGACCCTCCCCCTGCAAATGCCACACAAAGTAGATGTACTGTACTATCATTGAACAGCAAGAAATATAATATCTTCACTGAAACTGAGCTTTGAGTGTTTTTGGAGAGCAATTGTAGATGTAGAGTGGGATGAGGATGAGTAAAGGATATGCGAATTTTAGTTAATGAAAAAAGTGGTCTATTAAATACAGATACTTTTTGTGTTATAACCTTTTCTGGTACAGAACATCCCTGTGGTGACATTTAGTTGTTTATTTATCTTTTTACTCAGGCTTCCATGAGGGCACGTTTGACTTTAGTACTCAAGAGGATACAGACTAAGGCAGTTTATCTTGCAGGCTGAGCCAATCGTTCTTTTGACCAGCTGAAGAGAGCTATCAGGAAGTGAAGCACAAGTCAGTTCGCTCTTCCAATCAGCACACAAGTTGTGGTAGATATTTCTTCACCATAGACCTTAGTCAGGGTGGCACCATTTTTAATTTTTGACAGGAATAAAAATGAGGCTGTGAGGGATAGAAGTACAATGCGTTCAAAGGATTTGTACTGCAGTTTGACGTTATGCCAATGGTTCAGCTGACAAAACTTTCCAAAAAACTTTCAGTACCAAAACTCCTTAAAGCAGTTCTGGAAGTTGTGAGTTTTGAAAATTGTGATCTAGTAACTTTATACAGAACATAACTATTTTAAAATCTTTCCCTGGTTTCACAGACTGTAATGTAAATGTAAATCTGACTCGTTTCAGTTAAAAGAAACCGTAACGCTGAGACCAAACACGGAGCAGACAGAATGGAGTTCAACTGATAATATTTATTGAAAAGGTAAAGGCAGGGAGTGGAACTCAAAGTCAGGGGTAGTAAGAACGAACGATGGTCTCTGACAGTCAGCACAGCGATTTCCTGATCGCTTTTCCTCTTCTGCACGGTGTGTTGAACGAACTGGGCAAGCAGGTTAAACTCTGGCCAAGGGCGATCTGTTTCCTCTTCAAAGCGATCTCCTCTTTTGTCCCTTTAACATAATGAACATAGGCAGGTTAATGACAGGTAAGGACTTATCTCATGATTTGAACTACCATCTTTATTCCTTCCGGAAGACTGGGAGACAAGCCAGCAGGTGAGTGGGTAACACTTTATGATAATGTTCAGTTGCAAGGCATTCATAAGTGATTAGTTAATTATCAACTAATCATTTACAAAATATTCATAAGCAGTTAATAGGTGATATGCAAGCAATTTATGTATGTTTTATTACGTCATGTACAAGTCATTTACAAATGATTAGTTAATGATAAACTAATCATTTACAAAACATGACAATATGTTGAAAATGATTAAGTAATATGTTAACAATGTAAAAATACCATTAAGAAAATAACATATTTTTCACATTGCAGTACACACTACAAACTATTCTACACCTGTTGTGTAAACACGTTAATAAATCATTTACAACACTTTCTGCACACCCTATTCTAAAGTGTTAACTACTCATCAGTTGTAAATGTTTTACAGGCCTGCTGGTTACAGGTTTTGTGTGCGTATACACTGGGCTGAAAGATCTACCAATGATGAGTAAAGCATTTACAACTGATGAGTAGTTTACACTTCAGAATAGGGTATGCAGAAAGTGTTGTAAATGATTTACTAACGCGTTTACACAACAGGTTTCGGCAGCTCAATCTCAAGGCAATTCATACATGTTTTACAAGGGGACTAATCCGTACAACCTCACTCGTACAGAGTTGCTAATTCATATGAATTTGTATGAATGACACAACATTCACCTACACCTAACCCTGCCCCTAAACCTGCCCGTCACTGTTTTTTTTTTTTAAGGTAACTTATGACAGATTTGTACATTGCGCATTACTGAAGTAGTGAGTAGAACGAAAGGTAAGGGGTTGTTACCTCGAGCTCAGCCGTCAACTTACTGGTGTTGGAGGCTTTTATCCTGTGCAGGTGATTGCTCTCAGGTGTTTCCAATTAGTCATTATAAGGTGACTGAGAGCGAGTTACGGTGACTGAACTGGAATCAGGTGATTGTGACAGTGCTGTGACTGCGCTGAGATCAGCGCACAATGAACGAGACGGCGTGACAGAAACTATCATAACATGTCAGTGCCTTTGTTTTGTCTGAAGATGCACACCAGTAAAGCTTTTTTCATGTTTATAAAAAATTCTTAAATGTCATAATTGAACTATGGCCTAATGGCTTAGGTTAAGCCTCGGGCCTTTAAGTCTTAATTTTATCCCAAATGATGCACTATACACTATGTAATTGTGTACTTAGCTGTGTAGTTTATGAACTTTATAAAGTTATCTTGTCATTAGTAATTGGAGTCTGATAGCCCCTCCCCCTTCGCAATGTAATTAATCATCAGTTGAATGCATGAATTGTCCAATATTCCACACTCTTGTGTGCATGTATTTAAAATGTATTGTTTCTTTTTGAAATTTCCAGTGTGAACACTAATCGCACAATTTATGTTACAAAACATCATAGAATAGTGCACCTTATGTTTTAATTTGCATGGAATTCAATATGGCATCTATCCTGACTACGGTTTATCCAAACTAAAAGGGAATACTCTCAGAACTTTGGAAATAATGTTCTGGAAAGATTCTTCCAAATTTATGAACTTGAAGGTATGTTAATAGAACTTCATGATTGTTCAAAATTATTTGAATTGTAATGGATGTATGTTTCTACTTACTGGTTGTATACATTTCCCATAATGCTTGCTAAATTATACAATGAAATGTTCCTTTAATGTTTTGTCTAACATTGAAATATTCTACATTGACATTTTCATTGTTGACTTGCTATTTCAACTTCATTGGAACATTAGCAATATTAGTAGAATATTGTTAAAGTGGTTGCTTTTGCCTGAACTTATGACTTATTTCTACAAGTCTTTTATTCCGGTAAGTGCATTGAAGAGGCTTCTTAGTGAATTGTGTGAGCATGTGTGAAGGCAAGAGTGGAGGAAGGTAAACAATGTGGAAATGGTTGTTTAAGGAGGCATAATCTGATTTCCAGAACGTCAGGCGGAGGCACGCTGTCGTGCTATATGAGGCTAGTCATCTTTATTAACAGGGGAACAAAGTTGGCAGGCTTGGCTGCAGCCGCCACTGAGTGTGACAAAATATCCAGAGATTGTCCTGCATAACCATTTATCTTGATCTGAGTCCAGCTAATGCCCAGCTCAGTTATTATTTGGAATCTCTTTCTAATCAATACAGATTCTTTATAGGTTGTATCAATCATGTGTTTGCACATCCTGACATTTGCTCATTTGCCACTGTACTGTAAATAGACCGTGGAGGTTTATAAGATAACTAAGGCATTAGACATGACTAAAAATGTTTGACTTGCTGCTTTCGGTGGATTTTACAGTTATAAATCTAAAATGCGTTGATTGCTTGTTGTATTTAGATCCAAAGAGGTCAGGGAGGTGCAAACTCTCAATATTCTTAAACCCTCAAACCTGGTTGACTCATGATCACAAATAATTTATATTTATCATTTTTGAATTAAAAAGGAAAATTAGAAATTGTGCTCGTGCTCGTGCCATTCAAGGTGTAGATGAGTTTGTTTCTTCATCCAAACAGATTTGGAGAAATTCAGCATTACATGAATTGCTCACTAATGGATCTTCTGCAGTGAATGGGTGCCGTCAGACTGAGTGTCCAAACAACTGATAAAGACAGCAATACGACAATTTGTTTGTCTTGTGAAGTGAAAAGATGCATGTTTGCAAAAAACAGCTATCCATTATTAAGGCATTCTAACTTGAAACCATGCTTTCTGGCCAAAACATGAGCCCATAATCCATAATAGCCCTTCCTATAGTGAAAAAGTTCATCCCCTGTTGTCCTCTTACATCCCAAAATAACTGTTTGATCATTTTTACTTGTAAAGGGTGCTTGATCTGTTCATATTTCACAACAGCAAGGATAAAGGAATTGGAAGTAATGGTTTGGAGTTAAAATGATGGATTTGATTTGTTACAAGCAGCTTTTTACTTAATATAATGTTAACTGATTGACTGGAGCTGTGTGTGTTACTTGAGGATTATTTTGTTGTTTGTATTAGTGGTTTGAACTCACTTTCTGACGGCACCCATTCACTGCAGAGGGATTCATTAGAGAGTAGATTATATAATCCTAATTTTATCCAAATATTTTCAGATGCAGAAACTAGCTAACATACATGTTGGATATCATGTAATTATAAAGCATGTAATTTGTTGAAATAACAACACATACTGCATCGGTTGAATTCAAGAACTAGATGAGTGTTTGTGAATGAATCATTCAGTTTTAGGATCATTACACAATTTCTTGCATTCTCTCAAATATGTACAGTATCATTCAGTGAGCACACATGTCTGAACGCTGATGATCCTGTGCTGAAGTCTAATAATGAAGAGTTGCTGATAAATGTGTTTTGTCCTCTCCAGAAATCATGCCGGTTCCAGAGCAGCCTGCTGAAGCAGAGAATGCCACCATGCTTAGCCCAGGACTGAATGCTTCTAATGGGGATGGATCTGAGACTGAGACCACCTCCGCCATTCTGGCTTCTGTGAAAGAGCAGGTAGGACTTTTAATGTCCACCGAACTACTTCATTCACATCTCAGGCACAAAGCCAGAATCTTTGAGTGAAAAAGTTGAACTCTTTTGCAGTACTGTCCATGACTTATCAGGAGACAGCGGTTATCTCCACACATTTGTCATATTAACTCTAGTGCCGGACTTCTTCTGTACAGTTTCTGGAAGACAAAGATTAAAAGGGGAATGATAAATGCAAGAAAGGCCATTTTGTACGACGCTGAGTGCTTGTCAAATTGCAGCTGGCTGGAATTAACTATAAAGCTTACATTCTGAAAGATTTCACAGATACTAGGATTAAAAAAATAAATGAATGTAAAGACTTGAAGTACATTTTTATCTAATATATTTCCCCCTCAATTCTCAGCTTTAACAACCTTGCATATACTATAGTGTCTTTTGAAAGTCTTTGAAAGAAGTCACCAAGGCTGCATTTATTTAATTAAAAATACAGTAAAAACAAGAATATTGTAGCGTAAAGATATGTTTTAATTCAGATCATGTGTTCTGGCATTCTAAACAAATTACAACTATTAGTTTTAACTATTAATTTATGAAACTATTTTCTCCAAAAGTTTGCAGTTTGCTTTTTGGGGGTCTGATGTATATAAATTCAATATAATAAATCCATATATGAAATACAATTTTCCATATTCTAGTTCGGAAAGGCCGGAGGGTTATCGAGTTAAAGCTCAGGTGTGACATTATTAGACCATTTAAAGGTGCTAAAAGGTGGAGAGAAGACCTGAAATATTTAAAAGGACATTACAGTTGAGGTTAGGAAGTAAGCTGGAGGAAAATGACTGTGTGTGAAGATGAATGTTTGACTGAGGAAATGTTCCTGAGGACAAAATCCAGAGCCGCCGCATTGAATGCAAATTGAGAGACGGAGGGGGAAATCAGGAAAATGCCATAAAGTCAGAGCCTGCGGAGCTGTTACACCTTGGGAATCTGTCTTGGTAATGATTTAATTGACACTACAGTATGCAACATATAATAGCGTGTAATTTGTATTTGATTACATTCTTCATGTTTGCCAAATCCCTGCTCAGCAGTAAAAGGCCACCTGTGTTTTACCCGATGATGGATTTAGTTCAGACAGCCATTCCCATCCCACCTGGAATGGCCCGGACGACTGTGCAGGTGGCACTCCGGCCCAATCCATCACAAAAATGAGCCATTACTTTTACTCATACACAACGGGTTCTCGCGTCGTACAGACGGCTGGCTCATCACAGCCTCAAAATGTTGACGGCTTCATGTGCCGCCTTAATAAAAGCTACATTCAAATCAGAGATGCTGATGAAGCGTTTCGCCGAGCAGAACTGAGCATATGTACGACGCAGTGCTGGGGTTTTCATGGTAGATCTGATTAATAAACCTGTGTATGTCTTTGAGACACTAACTGCGAGGACTGGGTAAATCAATGCTTTGGAGACTCTCATTCCTCTCTCTGAAGCCACTTCTAGCACCATGTACACTTGTAAAACATCTGTGCACTACTTAAAGGTATTGGTTTCGGTAGTGTGGTAATTTAAAGTTGATGTATTTAAAGCCTGGTATATGAAATAATAGTCAAAAAATGTAATCAATATATATTTTATAAAGTTTATTGATTCTTTAGACTAAGTCTTGCCTCACAGAAACGAATACTAGAAAATATTACTAGCAGTATTTTGTGTGCAATACTATTTCTGCACCTTTTGTAGGATAAAAACTTTTTAAAACGTTGCATAAAATAGATTAGGTTTTATTTTGTAATCTCTGTAGACGAACTCCCATATTATTTTGTCATGAATTAATTCACAACAGAAATACTTTCAGCCACTTCTAACCTCACCAGAGAAAAGAACCTGAAATAATACAGTGCCCTCCACTAAAACTGCGTATTATTGTACCGTGAAATCAAACCCACTTGTATTGTTTTTTGTTTTTTTCAAGAAGAAAAGGCACAATTTATTCATTTCGAGCTTTCCAGTGAAAATACTGCTCTGCTCTGATCACACAAGCAATTAAGGAATTATATTTGCAGCCTTGAGATTCATTGTGAGGATGTGAGGGTTATTTCTTTGCAATTTCAGACAAGCCCAGGCTGTGTGCAAGCCTCATTATGCCAACTCCTTTCATGCATCCAGCACATGTTTAGCCTTCACATATCAGTGGGCTGGTCCCTGTGTAATAAAACCTTTCATAAAAGAAAGCTGTTGTGCTAAAGTGAACACTGATATCTTGACACTGGTCGCAGTAGGTTTTTAAACGTTTGGATCCCACTTTTAACGAGCCCCTAAATAATATGCTGCTCTTGTAGAATTCTGGATGATAAGCAAGTGATCAAATAATTATTTGACACAGTAATTCCCAAATAAATTGTTAAAAAAATCATACAATGTGATTTCTGGATTTTTCTTTTTAGATTCGGTCTCTCACAGTGGAAATGCACCTATGCTGAAAATTGTAGACCCCTCCATGATTTCTAAGTAAGAGATGAATTAAAAAAAGTAAATTTAAAAAAAAAATTTAAATTTAAAAAAGAAAATACATACAGTAGTTGTGAATAATCACAAATTCTGACAAGTCATATTTAATTTAATTCTACTTGCTGATATAATGTATAATATAATAATTATTTTTAATAGATGTTTATCACTGATATTATTATTCATGTTGTTGTTGTTTAATGGTTTTATTAATATTCATATCGTATTAGAAAGCAACAACAATTTCCGTTTCTTTTGTATATTATTATATTAATATTTGTGCTAATAGTGCTATTATTATTACTTTGCTTAACCACAAACAATGCTTTAATGATTACTTAATTGTTGTATTTAAAATATTAAAATATTAAAACATTAATGTATTAATATTTTTATTATATTGTTATGTAATATGTTATTAATATTTTATTGTGTTTGCAGCAGTAATATTGATAATAATAATTAAAATAATAATAATAGGCTAACATTCCCTGTATGTTATAATATTAATATTTGTGTTAGTAATGCTATTATTAAATTACTTTATTACAAAATAGTATTGAACACTGTATTACTTTATTAACATATTATTGTATAATTATTACTACTAGTAAAATATGAATATTATAGAAAATATAATTAATTAATAATATTAATATAGTTATATATAGCAGCTTTATAAGGACCCCCTTGTGGCCCCGAGTGTGGAAACCCATGGACTAAGCTATTGGTATTATTTTGTAATGCTTTCACAGGGCTTTCCACATTTCCTACATTAATTCTGATATTGATGCTATTTATGTCTTTGCATGGCTTGCTAAATGTGAATAGATGCGCTTGAATATCCCGCTGTAGTGAATGTAAACAGCCGATGAGATCAGTTATGACCTCCATCCGCCCCTGTCCTATCTAAATCCCCAACCAGCACCCCTGAATAGCTCTCAACCGCCTCCTGCCCATCCCGCCACTCATGCACGTCGAGCAGGGGCCTGTGGGATTACACCTGAGTGCAATCACCATAAACATCACCATCATTGTAATCACCATCCTCATCACCGCTTCCATCAAAATGGTAATGCACTTCAGCGGCGGATCGCTGATTCTGTGTGTTCTTGAGTAAACCCTGTTATGCATTCTAGTACAGCACGTCACCCATATAGGCCCCGCAACAACAAAAAAAAGGGGCTCCTGTGATCCGTATCACGCATGACTTTGTGTCAGCGCTGCCTGGGAGTTTCGCAAGATCTGTATTGAGTCTAGTGAGATGGAGAAGGAGGCTTCATAAATATGTATGGCATGCAAATGACCATCCGTCTTGTGTGTTTTCTTTGAAGTGATGTGTGTGATCTCAACAGGAGGCGGCAAGTTGTGTGTCCCAATCAAGTTGCCAGTGTTAGGCGATCTTATAAATGAAGCCATCTTATTTTGGACGCCACGACTTGCTCAAAGAGATTGATTGGGAAGGGGCTGCATCTACCAAATTGAGCCGGTGTAAGTGGATGCGTGGGACAGGTCTCAGCGAGTAAGCCTAGATGAAAGGCAAGCTTTTATTTTGATATTAGACGGCTCGGCGCGTAGTTTCTGTGATCAGTGCGATTGTTTTACACAAGACTACTGTGGATCATATTACAGAGGAGAAACAGGCAAAGAATATTAATAAATACAAATCTTGTTACTCGTGAACACGGTTTTTGGTAGCATGGTTAAAGGAACGGTGTTTCTGACTAAAACCGTTACCAGTTCCTGTGTACTACCTGTTTATAGAAGTAGTTGAATGCATGTTCCTTGGTGCGAATGATGTTTGTGCTTCAAAATCAGCATGAAATATATTAGCCACATATTTTTTTGGCGCTTTTCTGAGGGAAACACTGTGTACAATATTAAAAATGACATGATTAGAGAACTGATTGTTTTGTGGATCTGAATGTGGATCATGACCACCACTGACTGCCACTCTTGAGGAGGCTTTTTGATGAGATTGAATGTCAAGATCAACATCAAGAACATGAAGATGAATGCCTTCTATGCTTTATTGGCATCCAGCACTAACCTAAAAAGACATTGATTTTCACAGAGGAAACTTTTAGTTGGAAGCTTCATCCGTTCTGACTGTCCTTGTGTTTTATAGAATAGTGCATTGTTGATACTCAAGGGTTTATGTTAAAGGGCATTTGGACTTGGAAGCAGTAGAGAGGAGAGGCAGGAAGCCAGTAAAGCTTACTTCAGTCAATTCAGAGGGTATTTTGCTCAGATAAATCTAAATGTCATTGAATCTCAGTCTAAAAATGATCCTTTCGCCGTGTGATTGCTGAATCGAGGTTCAGTAAGAGATTATCTCCACAAGTCACAGTCATTTTTCTTTCATTAACTTGTTTTCACATCTATCTGTCTATATGTCTATCTGTCTATCGACCTAAAATTTACAAGTGTGGGCTTATAATGAAAATAACTATCCTTTGATTCTGTCTCTTTTTTTGCAATATTGTGAAACGTACAGCTGTAATAAAAAACAGATTAATTTCAGATGATTCAATGAACGGAAGAGAAAATACAGTGTTTTACATTGTCATTGTTGAACTTTTTCTGAGCTTCTTGTCACCTTTTACTGAAACATACAAAGGTTCTTTAAAAAAGAACAAATGTAATAAACAATTGCCATGTAGAAACAAGATTTGCATGTTTCCCAGTGGCCGTTGCAATACACCTAGCACCACAACACCTCAGAATGTGACATTGTGGTGTTATATGAAGATGGAGAATGACACGCTGTTTGATAAACAGAGTGTTACACACAGACTGCGTCATACAGGCCTCGCTTGCCTCAGATACGCATGCTGTCACTGCTCCTACCGTATATCATTCATACCCTCCCTGCCCCTCCCAGATACGTGCATATACGCTCGAGAAAGGGCGAGCGCTATACACATCCTATATTGCACCGTGTGTGTTTGGGCCAAAGAGTGAAAAGCGAGCATAATCAAGAGAGAATGAGTGCTCATGCAGCAAAGAGAAATGAATATGTCACACATGGAGCAGACACGTGTGCGGTAGGAGGCCTCGGGGGCCTGTCAGTAATGGTTGGCCTCAGGGAAGAACAGCATAATGTTGTCAGTGTTGAGTGGATCACTACAGCAACCAGAGAGCGGGCAGGCTGTTTCCTCTGTGAAAATCACCCCGCAGCCTCCCATCTCGACCTGTCTGCCTCGACGACACAGCCAGTTTGCTGTCCCTTTCAGAGCTCCGGCCTCCTGTCTGTCGGTTAATCTGGGTTACAGCACGGCTTTGTGTGTCTCTCGCTCACGCTGGGCACAGCGACTCGGTTCACTGTGCATGTTTGTATCTGTGTGCGGTTTGTTTAGTTTTCCGTCACTTTGTTTATTCACTCTCTGTCGTCGGTGCATGCCTAATGAAGTTTAACAGGAGACCGTTTGCATGAACACTGACCTAGAATCAGCTTCATTGAGCGATTGTAATCAACTGTAAATGCGTGTGCATTTGTGATATTGGATACCAGGTAAAGCGGTGTGGGACATCATAAAATTATGTTTATGGATGTTGGCTTGTTTTGTGTACACTATCGTTATTGAATTGATTGTATCTTAATTAGAAACTGACCATGCAGAAAATGTCCTTCATTGACGTTCTTCAAAAATGATTTGCAAGAAAGTGTCTCACCACTAGGTGGCAAACGTATTAAAGTTGAACTTAACCAGTCTACAATAAAAAAAAAGATACTTTTGACTTTAGTGCAAGTACTTTACAGGTCTATTTGTGCACTTTATTTAAAAGGAAATAAAAAGGCAATGAGGTTTTCTTATTGAATATCCAGATGTTGCTTTCTGAAAACCCTACTGTGTGTTATACCATTCAGCGTTTACTAAATTTGTAGGATAAGGATCTTTGTAAGGTTTTTTTTAAATGTATATACAGTAAATATGGTGGTTCTAATGGTAAGTTTAAATTAAGTTTAATAAAAAATCTATCTAAAAAGTAGTCAAAAGGTAAAAGACCAATATAGCATAGATTACATTTAATCATCATATAATGTGTGATCAGTAGTGGAAAACAATTTGTAAGTAATCTACCCTGCTTTGGTGGTTCCTGACCCAAAATGATTGGTTATAATCTTAGAGATTTGAGAAGTTTATGTTGCTTTATTTTCTGTTTCCATCTTATGTTGTGCCTCTTTCTCAGAGATCAGACATGGGCCTTATGTTACCTGTTAATTTTAGATGTAGGTATTAACCTTACTAAAAAAAAAGAAACTTTCACATTTGCTGAGGAAAATAGCCAACAATAGTGTTACTGGTGTACAATTTATTTTATGTTTTTTGGTCACTTTTGTCTATTTGAGTACTTGAATCAACAGCATATACTTGGGAGGAGTGGGAGGTTTTTAAGGTATTAGCCTAAATTAAGGTAACATTTATTTATTTATGTTTATAAAATACTACTTCTTTGCGATAAAAACTAGCATATTTTTTATAGGCTACAGTAAGAATAATTTGTTCACAAATCAGACTTTGAACCAACCATCGGTTCGATGTATGGATTTAAAGGGATAGTTCACCCCAAAAATTAATATTCCGTCATAATCACACATCCCCATGTCATATGGACAATTTTAACAGTGTCCTTGCTAACTTTCTGGGACTTGAACGTTGTGGTTGCGTTGCTGTAGGGTCAGAAAGCTTTCGGAGTTCATCAAAAATGTCTTAATTTTTGTTCTGAAGAAGGTTTGGAACTACATGAGGGTGATTTATTTATTAGCAGAGATTTTGGGAGAACAGTCCATTGAATTTAATAAAATAACCAGCTCATAATAAGAGTCGTTCGTTCAGGTTCGCGCTTTATTGATTTGATTCACAAAAAAAGAATCATTTGATCCACTAAAAAAAGGATAGTTTGATTCACTAAAAAGAGTCATCATTCGTTTGAAGATTCGACTGCACTTGTTGGGATTAATTGACTTGAAAAGAACCGACAGTGAACCGACTAACAGTGAGTCTTTTATTTTATCTGGTTTATACTGTTCAGTTGCGAAGTCTTTGAATAGTACTGAGGGTAACGCTGTATTTTGAGCACCGCGTCTCGTCCGCATTGGCGGCAAAATGCTCGCGCGAGAACCGTTAATGCAATTCAGCGTCATTCGGATTCTTTAAATGTTCTCGGTTCCCAACCGTTTGCTCAAGTGTCAATATGGCAGGTAAGAACAACTGGGATTTTACAGCCGTTTCAATACGCTTGTTATTGTCCATAAGCTGTCTGCTTTGACACTATGGAAACGTAACAGGTACAAGCTTGTACGCTGATGAGTCGCCGTCAAACATGATAATTCCCAAAAAGACACGCAGAGTTAAGAATCTATTAAAGAAAACACGACTGGCCCGCCGATATTTGTGTATGGGCATGACAAGAGATGTTCTGTCACTCTGCCCTTGGACATAAGCTGGTATGAATGTTATCAGCAAAGCACATGTTGGAGATGATTGTACGGAACGTGTGCATTGTTAGCCCCGAGGGCTTCACCGGGGAATTGGCAGAGCTTTAACTTGCGCCGTTTAGATGGGAGATATCAACAGGCCAATCTGCAAATGCGGGTTCAACATTGTTTTTTGGCTTCGTGGTGCAGTGCTTTTACTTGCTCATACGTTTTTACTCGTATAGCGAAATTCTGTCATCTAATAGTTTTTTTCTGCTCTTAACAGAGGAAAATGAATCTTTGAGGATTTGTATGTAGACTCTAATGATGAAATGCCTTTTTTGTTTTGTATATGATGAAAACATCTGATGTGGGTGGTACACAATAACATTACAAATTGAAACTAGCTTTTTAAATTAATAATTGCATGTTGGATGATACCTTTTTAGGCTGGCAAATTAGTAATCTGGCTGTCTCTTGAAGGCCTTGGTAATTCAACCTCAACTAAATGGGCTGTGATCAGAATTTTTTAATGCTTTTTTTGCTATTAATTCATTAAACCGTGGAATGAAAGCATACAACGCCTATTACTTGACATCAAATTGTCTTTGCTTCTTTAAATGCCTTTCATATTTAGCATTTCTCAGGAGCAGGGGAAAGGTTCTGAAATTCTAGGCTGCACATTTTTTTTTAGTAATTAGTAATGATATTGATCAGTTTTTGTGATATGAAATGAGAGTGGAGTTTGCCTGCAAAAAATTTGCTTCTTGGAAAAATATCCACGCACATAGAAAATCAACTATCAAAATCAAAAACTTACCTTTTGTAAAATATATAATTTTGTTATTTTTATAATATAATTTTCATTATATATATTTTATATATATATATTTACATATGTATATGTATTTTTATATGTATATTATATATATAAATATATTTTATATAAAAAAAACACACACACAATATAACATTATAATTATTATTATTTTTACTGTTTTTTTTAATGCCATTAACAAGCACCACTTTTAATTCCTATTGTCTGGTTCAGTTATGAAATCATATGGATGGGCTGAATCCTTAAAAGGGTTTCGCTCTTTATTTACTGTGTTCTGCCTTTTGATGTTTGAGGATAGTCAGATATTTATTATCATCCTCTCCATCTCTGTTTGGCCACGTCTCCTTTCAGCTCTGTTGACGGATCTTGTAATTTGCAGAACCTCATCAAAGACTCCCATGAGCAACTAGTCAGTTCTTCGAGGACATTTAGGATACATTTAATGAACATTCAAGTTCACAAGACGAGAGCTTGTGCTTGTTTCTTGTTTGTCTTTTCTGTGCGTCTCACTTTTGATCTTGCCACTAGGCATAACACTTATATATCTCTATATATGAGTGAGTGGCCTGTAAATCAGCATCCATGTGTCACCGTGTATTGGAAAGGATGAATGGTCTGATTTTTCACCCTAATTATCTTCTATTTCCTATCCTTGTTTGCTTGTACTGTAATAGCGGATATAATGGTCTCACAGTTGCATATCTTCATGCTGAGTCGTATCATAAATAATGCTACAATGCCCACACAATCAGGCAAATCTAAACAAACCTACATGCACACATATGTGATCCCTTATTCTTTAGCTGCCAGGGGCCATTTTGTGATTCAGCATTCTGTTTGGCCATGAGGCAAGTCGGCAGCCGCCCCTTTAATCTCTCACCTCTAAGCTTTGATAGATGCGCCCATGACTCAGGCTTACATCCCAGTCTGCCTGATAATGAATGTGCTTTCCTCGGGCCTGAGGGAGAGCAGATACGCTCCCTTTAGGCTAAATCACAAGTTCGCTTTATCGACAAGGATTCTGTGCCTTTTTAGGGTTTTCCATAGTAAACCTTAAGAATTTTCCCGGCATTCACTGAGATGGCAGTGGGAGATCTATGGCACCATTTTCAGTTGTATTAACCTGAATGAAGTAGTATTCATCATGACTTTTAGTTTTGGTGAATTTGTGTTATTGTGAAAATAGATATTCAAATTCATATGCGTCACACTATTCAAATCTGTGACCTTGTGTGTTTGTGTTGTGACCTTGATCTAAAAGGCTGTTATTTCTATTGTTAAGTATTCTAGTAGTTAGAATAAAACCAACTGTTTTTGGCATCATTTTTCATATTAACATCCTGTTTTGTCTATCTGTGTTTCTGTAACATTATTTTTTGGTACAGGTTTTAGCATGATATAATGATAATGTTGCACAGTATATTGTTAAATATTGACTATTCTTATTATTTTATTTATTGTTACCAGATGATTTTTCATTTTGCATGTTTATTTTACTTTTTACATTCAGTTAAATGTTCACTTAATTTTTTAAAATACTAATAATCTAATAGCTCTAATAAATGTAATTTGTAATATAAATATACATTTTCAATATTGTGCATTATTGTCTTGAGACCTAAATTTACTTATTAAAAGTGTTAAAAATTGTCTTTTTTGAAATAATAATTA
This sequence comes from Enteromius trimaculatus, assembly GCA_032361065.1. NCBI lineage: Eukaryota > Metazoa > Chordata > Actinopteri > Cypriniformes > Cyprinidae > Enteromius > Enteromius trimaculatus. The sequence continues at coordinate 1,623,999 of JAUMHP010000038.1, read as the reverse complement.
AAAAAAATAAATAAATAAAAGCAAAATAGTGACAGAAAAACCTGGATTAAAATTAATAAAACAAATATTAATTGGTAATTAACTGAAATAAAATTAGTAAAAAAAAGTACTGAAATTACTTTAACAAATCACATTTTTAAAGTACTAAAAAAAATAAAATAAACACAAATATTTTACAACACAACAAACATGACAAAAATTTTATTGAAAAATTAGCTATAAATATATTGATTGATAAATATATTGATTCAACACATTAATTAACTTTCGTGATCATTTGCATTTTTATGAAATGTTGACTGCATCAGGCACATCTATGGGTGCAGTACATTCTGTACTAAAGCTTTGCAAAACATAACCGATGGTTCAACAATACAAAACTAGAGATCATAAATATGTCATGTTATGATGCATTTGCGTTTCGGATGAAAACAGCTTAAACACATTCTCACTGACCCGTTTCAGTCAGGAGGACGTCACATGGGTCCCCCTGCATCACATTAACCGCTCCGGGATGACAATCCAACTTAAAACTATAGCACATCCAGAATACAGAACACATGAAAAGTGTACCATTTTGGAATGACAGCTAGATCTACTTCCCATTATTCATAATATCACATGCTGCTTTTCACTATTAAATTGAACCATGTGGGAAAGCTCCCTGACAGCAGCATATGTCTAGTCAGTGATTGTAAATAGCGGGTTTGGTAATAAGGGCAACATTTTTTAGGGAATGGAACTGTCTGGTTTGATTTGTACAGACGACGGGAGCCTCAGCAGGACCGGTCCACAATTGGATGTTTTAGTCACTCTGTTTAGATCGAGAAAGAAACCAACCCGGCTACCTGTCTCAGAAACTGTTTGGTCTTCTTTCTTCGAAGGCAGACAGTCATGAAGTCAGCTTTGAAGTTGCTCTTCTGTTTGTCAGTGCGTTTTTAAAGAGGATTGCTAAGAACTGCAGGGCTTGCAAAATTTCAAAATTCCCGGTAGCCCTTCGGGCAGGCACTCTTCAGTTTTTGGTAGCCCAAAATAAAATTTAAGTAGCCCGAAGAATTTTTTTTAATTATTTTTAATGTATTATATTGTAAAGGAAACAAAACATCAATCAAAAAATTTTTAAAACACAACAACTGAATTAATAAATTACAACAACTGTATAAAATAGTCAAATTACAATCAACTCAAATTTTTGG
>JAUMHP010000038.1:1603131-1620775 GCA_032361065.1 Enteromius trimaculatus | reverse complement strand
TCTTTATATGATAGCCCGCCGGGCAGGGCTGAGATGGATTTTGGTAGCCCGACTGGAAAACACAATAGCCCCGGGACGTCGGGCTAGCGATTTTGCGAGCCCTGAACTGTGTCCAGTCTTTGTGCAAACTTGGATCTGTATAAAGGTGGAGGCATTGCACATTAAATCGCTGTGCTTCTTTTGCTCAATGGTGCAGATTTTACATTTACATAAGATTTTTATGGTATACAATTCAACAAAAATGCGTTCCTGTAGCTCAAGCAGTTGAGCAAGGTCATCTGTTCAGTTCTCAGAAATTGCATTAAACTGTAAACCTTCAATACTTTGAATAAAAGGGAATGTTAAATTGCCATGTTCTGCATAGGTGGCCAGCAATTAAAATCAAAGCAGAGTAGTCATGTAGATGTAGTCATGATTCATCCTCAGTAGTTTTGTTTTTAATGTAATCTTTGTCATATTTTCTTTAAAGTCACATAATCTGTTTCTGTTTTTTTTGTCTGTTAAGAATTATGTCATGCAATTCTATTTTGGCATCTGTCTACAATTGATTGATTGTTACAGTCAGTTGCATTGCGTAAATCTGTCTGTGTGTGTGTGTGTGTATACAGAGAGAGAGAGTTTGAGAGATAAGTTTAGTGCACTGCTGCTTCAACTTTAACAGTCTTTTCTGGATAGTTTTTATCGGACTGTGTTCACTTTCACCAGAAATGTGTTTTCTACCTCCTGAATCCAGGTTTACTCTGAGCAACAGTGCAAACCGCCAATTTTGCCTGCTAACATTTTGTTCTGGCTCTTGCGTCTGGGTTGCTCCAAATGGGACTGCGTGCAGAACAAACGTGTGATCATTTCAACTAGAAATAGCATATTTTGTAATTACGTTTCATTTGAATACTTATTGTATCAAATATAGCCTATTATTAAACAATATAGCCTTATAGATTGTGTATCATACATCATAAATAAGGTCTATGCCGGGCCATATAATTTTTATATTTCATATCAGTGTACAGGTATGATGATGATTAGATGCAGTAGTAAACATTTCATTTTTAAACATGTTTAAATAATTCACACACGGATGTTAATGAGCACTGAACTGCAGCCGTCATGAAGCACTCATTTACATTTCAGATCTATAGACCTAGTGGATGCCCCCCAGTGCTTTGCTCTGGTGAAATAAAGTGTGTACTTCAGTACTGTGGTTTGTTGAAGAGATGCACATTCAGACCATTTTATTTTAGTTTTACTTGATTGATACGATTGATTCTTACTGATGAGATGTATGAATGTTTTTGCGTTGTATAAAATATTTTGTTGATGTACCCAGTGAGATAAGTTAACATTTCAAGTAAACATAAAAAATAAATAAGGTTGACTGCAATATTGGTATTAGCATTCTGCCATTTCAATAGTTGTTCTGACAGTAATTTGCAAGCTCAGTAAATTAATTAATTTTGTCAGGGTCATTATGCAAGAAAGCACACATTCAAACGCCTGTCTCAAACCACTCATGTAGTTGTAGCCTCTCCACTCATTAGTGTTCTAGTTAACTTTTCCTTTCTCCCAAGCTGGCCCTGAACTTTACCTGGGCACGTTGCTTCACTAGAGGTCTGGGATCAGTCTCACAGATTCCCTAATGTGCTACTTAAAATGGCCTTCTTTTGTTCCTCTATTTCTACTCATTAGTTTCTAAGCAATGCTTACTCCAGTCGTTATGTTAGACATTGCTTTTTTCCCTTGTATTCATGGGTGAATTGTAGCATATATCAATTGCCTTGCAACCCCCCTCAGGTGACTGAATGGCATTATAAAGCCCCATGCAGACTCATCCCCACCTGAGCTCAACTCGCTTTTATTATATACGACAGAAAGGCTTGAGGTTTGACAGTGACTAGCAGTAACGGAAAGTCGCTTTGAAGTGCTTGTAGACTTTAATCCGGAAAGAACCTGTTTATGTCCCCAAACTCCCTGCACGACCTCTCTCTTACAGCCTTGCACTTCTCATCACTTCTCATAATACCTAGCTGTGACTGTCAAGAACCGCAATGCCCAGAGCTTACCTGTCGACAGGATCGGCATCACAGATATTCTTGGATAGCGGTAGCCTACACAGTTTACTCATTCATTTAATCTTTAAATCATAAGCTAATAAATAATTTCCCATTGCAATGACTCTAAGGGTGCTTTCACTCCTGGCCCGCTCTTTTGGAAGCTGGTTCTCCACCTCAGCTTGGTTCATTTGGGCATAACACAGCAATGACGCTCAAATCCATGCCAAAACAGTCGGTCCGAGATCGCCTAAATGAGGTGGTCTGGGGTCGATAGAAAACACATTCTGGAGCAGTTCAGTGGTGGTAAGAAAGCAAACCGGACCAACGAATCAAGCTATATCACAATGTAGCATGGGCAGTTATCAATAAATCATGGACATTTTCTGGTAAATTTCTAAAAATCCCTGATTATTCCAAAAAATCCTGGATAAGTTCCACTTTTAAAACCCTACTTTTAAACCCTGTTTCAGAGCAAAGCAATCTGCAGGTGTGAAAGCATCCTAAAATAGGAATGTGATGACATTGAAGTTATTCTTTGCCATTATAGTGGTAATTTTAAATTTATGCTTCTTAATTTTAGTTTATACTAAAACTAATATATAATTTAAATTTTAATGCATTTCAGAATTGTCCAAATAAATAAATACAAAATTGTATATATCAAAGCGGTATGTATTTTTAAGCCTGTTTTCTGCAAGTCATATTTACTGCACTACATCGTCCATCCCTGCCTCATTTGGGAGTTCATGGCGAAAGGTCTCCAGACAGAGTATAAACAGACCCAGCATGTGGTTGGGACAGCAGTCTTTGTCAATATGCTACACACTACTTCTCATTCCCGGGATGAATATTGGATTACCAACCACTTCCGCACACTCGAGACACGGCTGCCTACTGTTTGCATAAAAGCAGTTCATTAATTCATTTAAATGATTCATCTGTTCACCCTTAAATGCTTAGCGAAGAGAATCGTGCGGCACAGTTTGACAGCAAATGCTGAAGTAAACAAGGGGGTGGAGGGAAGGAGAACCACCAAAATATAAGAATTCCGGTGAGAATCCTTCCTGGTGATATTAAATAAACAATAAGAATTTTGAGGGTTTATGTTTTTGTTTTTGAGTTACTGCAAAGTTTCTTATGATGACTAACACTGCATCCTCTCTAGAGCGGCTTAGAAGTTTGTGAGTGCTTTGTGATCCGGCTGTTGGAAATTTAGCTATTTTTCTCACTTCTGTCAGCTTTGCCCACCTTTGTGCTGTCAGCCAGTGTGTGCGTGCACATGCTCCTCGCTCGGGGCAGAATAATCTCTGAAAATGGAAAGGAAGAGAGAGAGAACGACACTGGCTGGGCTCCTGTGTAACTCGCAGAGGAAAACACAAGGCTCAGATTTTTTTATCAGTCATTCCTCTTCACCTCTTATGACAAGCAGCACCTCCCTGTCACTCAGAGGCAGCCTGCTGGGAAGAAGGCAGCTTCTGCTTAAATACAGCTGCCCTACTGCTTCTCGAAAAGTCATTTTCAGCTTTTTGTTTCTTCCCATGGGCTTTTGTGTTTGACAAGAGATATCTTTTTCAGTTAATGCACATTTGCTAGTAACTATTGTTTACTTGGTATGACAACATTTTTAACATTTGCATCAGTTCAGGGTTATTGTTATTACTAATGGTTAGCAAGATTCTTACAATTTTCAATTTTCATATATTAACTATTATATAGTTCATACTATATAAAAAAAAAATACTAATTTAAATAATTTGAGAGTATGTATCTTAACGGTGAGCAATATGACCAACATCTAATATCACAATATAGTTATTTTTGCTTTAAAAATAGCAAAACAGGTCTTTATATGAAAATGTATTTTTATCATAATTCTTGTCACCAGAAGAAAAAAAACGAATGCTAGCTAGGCATAAAAATACTTTACATTTTCTAAATAAATAAATTGAATTCAATGTTAAAATATCTGTAGTATTGTTTGAAAACCAGATATATTGTGCATCAAAAGTACTGATTAGAGAAATATTATGTGTGTAATATTCTTTTTTTATTGTAATATATTTTTCCCTTGAAAAGCCGTAATAAATGTTACATTCATTATTAATGAAACTTAAGAATGTTTATGTATTTTAATTTTATTAGTAATTATACTAATTATGATTTAATGATGTTGTCATCTCCTGTACAGTAATTCCAGGTTTCCCCATGTAGTACATACTGTATATGACACAAAGAGGTGACACTTTTCTAGCTGTGTTGATTTGATATTAATGTTCACTTTTGCAATGTGTGTTTGATACTACACCTGGTCACTCCTGCCTGCTGTGAGGAACAGTAGCATCATTAAACGTGAAGCTTAATGAGGCATGAAATCAACACGAACCATCAGCAGGGGACTGTACCTTACTATAGGAACTATGGGTAATAAGGTGTCAGGAGTCGTTTTCTCCTGGTTTAATCATCCGGACCTTGAAACTCCATTCACAGTAAACAGCTGTGTTCTGGACTGAACTCTGAGGACTGTGAATGACACACACTGCCTGTGGCTGTGCAACACTGGGAGACACCAGCCCTACAGCCTTTCTGACTAATGCCATGACAACATGCAGTTTTTTTTGTAGTGTGTAAAGCTGCTATACTGTGTCTGCAGTGGAAGTAAGCGATGACAGGTCTTGATGAGTTGAGGTCATCTATGCTGGAAGAGTTTTAGTTAATTAGCAACTACTTATTTATTTGACTCTCTATGTATTTACTATAAACCTCACAGTGAATCCTTAAAATGTTAATACAGGGCTCTGGAGTGCGATAAAAACCGGCCAATCAAAGGGAAATAAAGTCTCCATGGCTCCATGGTAGTAGTAAAATATTTAAGAAATCAGAAGAAATGTGAAGATGTAACTAATAAAAGTAATAATTTGCAGATTATATGGAAATAAATATTTGATTTTAGATGGCCAATATAAAGTTGTGTGACACATCAAAAATAGTAACACAAGCCATCTGTCAACTGAAAGCCGAAGTCAGTGCTTCCAGTGTTGTCAAGTCCAAAAGAGACTGGGTGTCTCGCAGGGACAGATCCAGACTTCTGATTTGAAACGGTCTGCTGGGGTTTGCCAAGCAATTCTAGAGCTCATAATGAATAAGGATCTTTCAAGCTCTATTGAGAGACGGTCCACTCAGCTAATGCGTATTGGTATTGGCATAAGGTGTTTGGAATCGGTTTAATTATCTAAAGCTGTTTAATTAACCTTAGATAGCAACATTCTGACCCAGAGCAGATTTCATGGTGAAGTAAAGGCCACTCACAGATCCCTTATGGCTGATTTTTCACTGAGACTACTGAGATCCAGCTGCAAAAAGTGACAGCTACTTGTTTTTTCGCTTTAGAAGACGGCTCTAAGGAAGAGTTTTTATTCCCTTTTGAATTAATTATTCTGCATTGAGTACTAGATCAAAAGTTTTATGGCAAATCTGTGTCACGCTCATGGGGCTGAGTATTGAAATTTTGTTCAGACAGGATTCCTCTGAGATGGTTGACATGTCTCCTGAATCTCTCACAACAGGCCAGCTAAGATCTTCCACTTAAAACAAACCTTCACAGCACGATCTCCTATGGTCATCAGCAACCTTCAGAATAATGATGACTACTTGTGTAGTTGTGGTTGTGTAGAGCTACATTTCACGTGCTGAAGTATGTTTTCATAACCCTCATGTAATTCAAAGTTTTTTTTCCTATATTGTGAGATTGAATAGTTGGAGTCAAATGCATTCTTTTAATAACAGAAGTAAAAAATGTATGTGTGTAGTGAAATACATTTTACAAGATCTTTCTAGTTCAAAATTTCATATTTAATTTGAAGTGCCATTGCTTTATTTGTAAAAATGAATTTTTTTCAGTGTAGAATTGAAGGATTTCGTGTTTAAAAGCATGTGGCTGGTGCAAAATCATCATTTACTTTTTGCGTTTCTTCCTAATATAATAATTCAATATCCATTTTATATGTTCTGTTCAACTCTGGATTCAGGAGACATAATGCTCACTAGCTATAATTTGCTCTGTCACGTTGGAGGTTGTTTTTTTTTTTCTCCCCCTTGCAGATATGAATGGCGTCATCCAACTAAGCTCATGCAAATGACAGAATAAAATTAAGCCATGATTACAGAGCACAAGCCCAGGTTACCTAGAGCTGAAATGCAGCTCTTCTGAAAGAACTGTTCACTCATAAATCATCATTATCTAGTTCCAAATCCTATGACTTTCTATTTTTCTTTTGTAGTTTACTGAAGTAGGATGCGAGCCATGCAAATCGAAAGACGTTTTTGATGCATTGCACAAGGTTTGACAATAAGTTAAAGGCAAAGTTAACCCAAAAATGACATTTCTGTTGTCAGTTACTCACCCGTGTGGCGTTCAAAACCTTTAAGACCTTAGTTCATCTTCAGAACACTAATGAAGGTATTTTTGATGCATTCTGACACTCCTGTAGACAGCAAGGATCCTCACACAATCAAGGCTCAAAAATGTAGCAAGGAGATAATTCACATAATCCACGTGACATTAGATATCACATAACCACGGAAACAAGCGTCAGCAGCGCCGTAGTTTGCAGTCAATATGCAGTTTGTTGTTTACACTTGATCTAAACATAAACAGCATATACGTTGCATACATTTGAAATATTTTTACTTTTACCCAATATGTACTTGTATAACACTATTTTGAGTTTTATTACCTTGATTTAATGCTACTGCATGCATGTATTTAATACCGCGGCTGAGGGATTGACAGCAAATTTGACACGTTTCTCTCTTCTGACAAACATAGCCAATTTATGGATTCATAGAAATGCTATGTTATTTTTTGGCATTAGAGCAAACGTGAACATAAAAATGAGTTGTTGTTTCCATTCACCTCTGTGTAGCTTTTGAGAACCCTGGAAATGCGAAAAAGGTCCTTTGCTTTTTGTGATTTTAGATATTTATGGAAAATGTCCTCTGAAATTAACTTTTTGCTTGCACATATTCAAATATGGTATATCGCGCCTAATTTTACATCAGCGGTGTTGTTTTTTAGTTCTCGCCATTGACATCACAGTTTAAAAATGCTGTTAATTGCTGTTGTTACGGTAATATGTATGATATGCAACCACTATACGAGCAAAACCCGAAGGTAATAAAAGTCTGTGGGTGGATGCAAGGTTCTCATTGCCATATTCTTCTGAAACGACTCTAACAAGCTTTCCCACGCAGAACTGTACGTGTCAAGGCACGCCATTTTAAGAACAATGTAGAAGAAATTAATTAACAAGGAGGATGCAAAAACAGTTATTAAGTTTCAAGTGGAGAGCGTCCCGCTTTCCTTTACTAATAAGCGTGAGGTGTTGAGGGGAATTATGTTGATTAAATGCATGCCGAGGTATTAAACGAAGCTGAAAGTTTATTCAGGGCCTCCACGCAGCATCACCCACTCGTAGAGTTGCCATGGCTTTACGAACGCTAAAGAACACAAGGTCAATAGGTTGCCTTTTTTCCTCTTTGCTTCCCCGGTTTGAGTGTTCAAGTGAAAAGACACTTGGCTTTCTGACCAGAGATGAAGTAAATGGCAGCAGTGATGAATTCTGATTGACAGAGTTTCTCATATAAGGAAATCTCATCTTCCTTGGCTCGCCCTGGCAGCCATTCGTCTTACAGTGCATTGTATTCGTCATTGCCTTTCATCGGCGTTCCCCCAGAGTGCACTGGTGTTTTCTATAAGAAGAAGCCAGGCTGCACTAATGGGTCTGTTTTTGTTGGCGTAGTAATTTACTTTACAAATGCACCAGTTATTAAGCCGTACTGCCATTAACAAATTCATGCATGCAAACAAGGTGATTAATTCGATTTTTAAGCTTAATTTGGCTGTCTGTTTGTTTCTTTTTGGGAAAAACAATCTAATCTTGATGCTGCATTAGCAACTGTTACTAATTACCATCATACGTCTGTGAATCTGCCATATTGGGAAGTTCAAAATATGTCATAATGCAAAATCTGCTATAAGTGCAAGAGAAATGGCATGCAGACGTGCATCAGTACTGCACAAGTTGTGGCTACTTTAATAACACAGCAAACCTGATACGGCACCTAAACTAACACCAGACACAATACAGCGAGTTTACCCAGGCAACCCAGCCGGAGACGAGTCAGTTTGAAGAGGAGAGAAAAAATGCGTGACAGCATGAAGGCGCAGGACATTACAGCCAAGATAGCACAAATTAGACTTTTTTTATATTTACTGTTGCACTAAAGTCCAATAGGGAAGAATTTATGTTATTTATGCTTGATTGTTCAAGCTAGCTAAAATAAGGTGAGTTAAATAAAAAACAATTAACATCCTGGATCTGTTTCTTCGCTCTTCTTTATTCTTTCTTGATGTATTATAGAAGTATCGGATTGGGTTTCAGTATCGGTAGATACTCAAAATCAAATGACTGATCAGGATATCCCTATTTAGCTTACATTTAACAAAAACCCACTGTCTCTACAAATTAGAATATGGTGACATGCCATTTAGCTAGTCAACACCTGCAAAGGTCTCCTGAGCCTTCAAAATGGTCTCTCCGTTTGTTTCACTAGGCTACACAATCATGGGGAAGAATGCTGATCTGACAGTTGTCCAGAGGACAATCATTGACACCCTTCACAGGGAGGGTAAGCCACAAACATTCATTGCCAAAGAAGCTGGCTGTACACAGAGTGCTGTATCCAAGCAAGTTAAGAGGAAGAAAAGATGCACAACCAACCGAGAGAACCGCAGCCTTATGAGGATTGTCAAACAAAATAAATTCAAGTACTTAGGTAAGGTTCACAAATAATAGACTGAGGCTGAGGTCAAGGCATCAAGAGCCACTACACAAATAAGTTTCAAGGAGTATATTCCTCTTGTTAAGCCACTCCTGAACCACAGTTTGCCATGAAATTTTGGAGCACTTTATGCTTCCTTCTGACTGGCCAGCAAACTCACCAGACATAAACCGGTATTGTCAAGAGGAAAATGAGAAACAAGAGACCAAAAAATGCATATGAGCTGAAGAAACCTGGGCTTCCATACCACCTCAGCAGTGCCACAAACTGATCACCTCCATGCCATTAATTGATTTTTATGAAGTATTCTAATTTGTTGAAGGTCTCCAAGATGCATCAAAAAACCTACCTGGAAAGCTACCTGAAAAACTATGGGCAAGTGTATCTCAGAACAGAAGCTGTTTTACCAAAAGCTGTAATATTAAATATTTATTTGATTTATAAAAGTTAATTGATGAATTTAATCCATTAATGGCAATCCCATACTAGGAATTTGTGCTCTGTGTTTAACCTATCCAAGTGCACACACACAGCAGTGAGAAGAGACTGGAGAGAGTGCTGGTTATTCACTTCCCCCACCCACAATCCCTGCTGGACCTGGGACTCAAACCCGTGACCTTTGACCCATGACTGCCCCATTAGTAGGTTTGTTTTCTTCGTCTTGGAGACGTTGCCACAGTACTTCTGGATTGAGTCAGTTTGTTCTGTTACTTCATTCCAGATTCAGATCTGTGTGTGGAGCACTGGCTGTTGTCAGACTCCTTGTGCCGAAAATAATCTCACTGCATTATTACAATTAATGACAAAAATAAGGTTTGGAAACGTAAACGGATATTTCCAACTGACACGCTACCGCAGAAGATAGAAAGAACCCACTTAAAAGCATTTTTTGTTGGTGAAAATAGTATACCTGTGGCATAAGACTTTATTCTATTAGATTATATCTAAAACATAACATTCTGGATATAAAACCAATAATTTAATCTGTTGTCTTGTAAATTATATTGATCATTATACAGCACATATATGGCTGTAAAAATCATTATATACAGCATAGTCAATGTACTAGGCTATATGTTGAATATTCAGTGGATTATGATTTATATTTACTTCACAAACTACATTTATATAAACCATAAAATCAAAAATGTTGACGGAGTGAGTCATGGCTTCTTTCAAACATAATCTTATTATGTTTTGGCCGTTCAATGTGTCATCAAGACATCTTTGTTTTTGTAATGCAGTGCACTTTTCCTACACCAGACCCAAGCTCAAACATAAACTCTGCATTAAAGATTCATACAGATCAACACAAGTTTCACACCATTGCTTATGGTGGAGGCAAGCCAAGCATACAAACCAAATGGCTTAGCAGATCTCACCGCCTCTTATAGACTAACTGTGAGGTAGGACGCAATAGAAGATTTTTTTTAATGCTGCCATTTAGAACAGATTTTTTAGTATTCAAGGCAATAACAACATTGACAAAGACACTTTGTCTTACTGTTTTTCAGAACAGACCATTTAACGGATGACTTAATCTAACATGCTGCCTGCCACCAGTCAGTCAACAATAATTTAACACTCATGTCAATTCATAAGCCTGGCTGATCTTACTCGGTGCGGAAATTATAAGTTGAGATATCTACTCAGAGAGAGATGTTGGTGTTCAGTAACTACTTTGTTGCACCCAGATATTAAGTGAGTTTACGCGGACAGTAAATTACTGGTAATTGTCACAAACAGCTCAGTATAGAAACACAAGTGTTTGGAATTGGTCTGGTTGTCACATTAAAAGATGTGTATTCATTAAATAAGCACCATATAATGTAAAAGTTCTATAATATGCAGAAAGGGATGTGCTTAAACCATTAATCTCAGATGAGTGAGTTACAGGACCTTATATATTGTTGACTATTAAGTATAATAATGTATGTAAATGCATTCAATGTATCCAGACAAACAAGAACAGACAACGAGTGAGTGAGTCATTGAATTATTGCTGCGTATTTTATGATCAGCAAAGTGAAAAGGTGAATAACTCTGTGTAATTCGCATTAGTTTAGTCTCATTAGTATTCATTTTGCTCTTGGGCAAAAGAAAGAATGGTCGGAATCGAAGAGAAAACTGGTGTAACCGAATGCATAGATTGCATTAGCATAAGCTGTCAAGCCTTGTATGTTTAGTGTCTGAACACTTTATTCTCAGTTATTTGTAAAGCCTGTAAAGCCAAAGGCTTGTGTGAAGACACATAATTGGTCTCCAATGCCTTTGTGTTGAAAGAGTGTTTGTGCCTTCAGGATAATATAGAGATGTTTGCACATATCACATGTCAGCAAGTCCTGCTGCCCATATTGTGAAGATGCATGCAGTATTTTTATTTTTTATTTTTTCTCATTAAAAACGCTTTCGCAGTGCTTTTGAGAAATGTTCAAATTCTGCACTCACATTAAATTAAGTGTAGTCATATCAGTAGCCTGATTTGTTTATGGTTTGGGTCAGTGCACAGGAACCACCATGCTGAGATTACATGATCATTTTAGCATTGTTTATATGCTGTTATAGTATAGAGTATAGTTTTTATATTTAATTTATTTTAGTAATTTTATCCACTAATGTTTTTTTATTTTTTTAAATACATTTTTATTTTATTTATTAATATTTATTTTAGTTTTAGTTGTTTGTGCTTCTAAAAGTGCTTCTACTTAAACTTTGTTTTTAATATTTCTATTATTTCAAATATTCAAATTTCAGTTATTTTTATTTTTTCAGTTATTTAAAACTATTTTTTTTATAGTTTTAGTTAACAGAATGATCAAACCTATGAATTTATGTTTTTATAATGTTATATATATTTTTTTTTTTTGGTTTAATTTAGTTTTTAGTTTGAACTATTTTAGGCCTTTTTCAAAAAAAAAAAAAATCATATTTTTTTAGTTTGAGCTTTTTAGCAATGCCAAAAATGTTAATGTTTCAAATAAAATAAATAAATAAAAAATTTGCTGCACCCCTAGTGTTTTTGATATTCGTATTTTAGGTTGGCTTTTTCCACTTATATTGCTGTTTATTAATAATTCAGGATGAGTGTTTTGTGTTTGCTTAAAAGAAACACCAAGGTTGTGTTGTTCCCCTGAGCGTTTTCCTCATGCATATGTAAAAGGCTTAATTTAATTTAATAACTTCAGTAAAAACTATTTATGTTACAATTTCATGTAACAATTATGGTCCCTAGAAATTCAATGTGCAATAAATAGCAATATTGGTCAGTGTGGTCAGCAGTAGTTTGCGTGCTTTGTTTACTCTAAGAAGGATTCATTGACATTTTGCCCAGTGGAGTCTAATTTTTTACATTGTTCTATTAAAATCTCTAATTCAGCTTAACCTCAGCATTAATTTACTGCTTTCTTCTTTTGAATTAACAATGTTTAGCGTTCTTTTTATTCTTTTTTAAGTGCAAGTGAGTAGGGCTGGGTATCGAGTTCGATACATTTTAGGTACCGACCAAATTGCCTCGATACAACCGAGTATCGAAAAAACGTCTTATTGTTCGGTACCCAATTTCGATACCTAAAGGGGTTAATCAACGTACGTGAGCCAATAAGACCACAGCACTAGCCAGTGTGTTTGACCAGAAGTGTGTAAAATAGCTATATTTTATTTTTATTTAATATGTTATTTATATAATTTACACAACTGCACGTCATTTCTGTCTCTACATTAAGTTGTGCTTTCTGTATTGCGCACGGTGTAGTTCCGCCACACACACACACACATAAAAACACAGTGATCACAACCCGCTTTCGATATTATAGTAGTACTTAATTAAAGAACTTGTCAGTATTTAACCGCAAAAAGTTAAATTCTGCGTGTCTCTGTCTCTATGCGTGTGACGCTTAAGTTGATTTTACTGTTTTGCGTCTCACTAAATGAGGACATAAACACAGTAGGTTACATAAATAACATCTCCAGAACTTTAAGAGCATTTGACTGTTTCAATGTTTTGAGTAAATCTATCATCATATCATGTACACACAGAACGGTAAAAGTATTCATGGCAAGCCGTCAAAATAAAAGTTCGGGTTGCACATGGCAGCAGAAATATATGACTATTGTACAGTAGAATGTACATAACAGGCTACTATAAAAATGATTAAAACTGTATTTCTTCAGTGATTTAAACTGTAATATAAAATCTCCTTTATTTTCCAGCAACAAAACGAAATCTTCATTAATTAAAAGACAAATCTACATTTTTTGAACCATACCCAGCCCTACAAGTGAGTCTTGCTTCCTTATTGTGCCTTTCCAACTGGATTCAGTCAATATGATGGTAAAGTGTTAATAATCTTTTTCATTACAGTGAAGACATTATTTTGTTATGCTGCAAAAAGTAGTTATAAATCTCTTTGATTTGTTGAAAGCCCCGGGCTAAAGTACTTGCAGTGGTTCATTGATTAATAAGAATAATTAATTTCAGTCCTCAAGTTGCCGTTCGCTTCAAGGGTGAGAACAGCACCTGTCATTTTGGCTAAACAACAAAACCCCTGTCTGACGGCGGCAGGCTAACTTGAGTAGATGAAAGGAGACGTCTGTGTGAGGCACGACAGTTTGAAGACACGCTATCAGTAGATTCATGCAGTCTTTAAATCCTTAACAGCAGATTCCTTGACAAATTTTTTAAAGGAGCTACCTTTTCAGTCTATATATTGAAGACTACAGAGTAGATGAGCTGTTTTACCAGACCCCATTGTTATTTCAGATCTGTCATCAGCTGGACATCATTAGTGGAGTGTTTTTGTGATTTGTGAACGTACAGGGCAATAACAAGACAGTTGTGAGCATAGTTCTCATTATTTTCAGCTTATTCTGTCACTTAGACTTATGAAATCATGCAAAATAGGAACAGGTAAAGCTGAAAATCATCAAATTGCTATGTAATTGTGAGGAAAACTAAAGAAATGAGAGAATTTGCGGATTTAGCAATTAAGTGCATTGGGGTGAAATGGAGTTTTCTTAGCATTTTTATTCGTCAAGGACGCATTAAGCTGGTAAAAGACATTTACATATTGAGTAATGAGTTTGGATTTATCATAACTTTAATTTGGAAATGCAACTTGTGCCGTTTCAAGGTAAATAATTGATAAACCTATGCAAACAGATGAGAATACATCAATATCGGTCATATGTTAACTGTTCATCGTGATGTTGAAATAAAAGTTTAAACTCTCTGAGTTTTAAAGTTTATATGTCCACTTTCTGTGTATTATAGGTGGCTGAAACATTTCTGTCTTAAAGGGGTCATTAACTGAGAAATCTTTTGACATATAAAAGGTCATTGTATAAAAAGATCCTGTAAGTTTCAGAACTCAAAACTTTGTTGTTAGTCTAAAAACAGCTTATTGAAGGCAGTCTGCCAAAACGACGGCTTTTGGAATGTTCCACTCGATGCAATAGTGTTAATAAGTGCCACCTTCACAGAAGAACATCCACATCACTGTCTGTGTAGCCCCGCCTGCTGAATCACGCATAGTGTTTACGAGAAAGGCAAATACGCAGGTCTACGCAGATAACTAATAATAAAGATGGCTCTGAAGAAAACAAGATGCTGTGCAGTGCATCCCAACATTAGGAGAGACTAAATTCATTTATTTTTAATGATTTAAAGATCCAGACCACATCAGTATGAACACAAGCTTTTATTCACTGCATTTACAATGGATTTGTTAGCAAACAAAGTCGATGCAGAATTTTCAAAAAGATTGCACTAAAAGATGATGGCTATATAAAAACAGTTTTAAATATTAAACATATGACAGAATAAATAGCATAATGTACACATATGACCTGAATGCACTGAAGATGTTGTGAGGCAGTATATGTTAGCATATGCTCATACATTTCCATTTATAATCCAGCAAGGATGTCTCTGAAGGTCGTGTCACCTCACAGAATGCGTTTTGGAACAGCTGATGACTGGAAGTTCTCCAGAGGAATTTAACCATGTTTGTGATCACCAGTCTCACAGAATAAAAAAGGAAAAGTTTAGCCAAATTCATGACTTGAGATTACTGTTTATACTACTGACCTTTATTTCACTTCATTTGGGCAAAAGTTTTGTCTGTCAAAAGTTGAAAAATATGAAAGGTTTTCTCTCGAAATTGCAACAAGTAGCGTAATAACCAATGGATCGGACAAAATATGTGTGAAAAATAGTCTATGCATTAAGGATATGACTCGCAGTTATTTCATTTCAAATTCCAACAACACAGTAATAATGAAACAATAATAGGCCTAGCCCTCATGATAGACACTAAATCAAGTTTTTTTCGAGCTATTAAAAAAATAAAATAAATTAAAAAGTGTGCTGCATGATGAAAGAAAATCTGCTAGAAAAAACTGAAGGTGTCTGTTTTTTTTTTACTGTACAAACAAAAAATGTACAAAAATCCGGAGAGCCGGTCCTGTTCCCGATCCCCGTCCCAAGATTGCGGCTGAGAAGACGGATTCCAGTTCCGGAACCTCAGCCTGAATTCGCGCTTCCTGAGCGCATGAATGAACTCGTTGTGCTGCCTGAGCACGAGAAAGATCCGGATCCAGTCCCTAGTTTACGGCCGGGAGAGCCGTTTTTTGATTTTGCTAAAGAGAATGAGGACATAGATACAGTAGGCTAGATGAATAACATCTCCAGAACTGCTTTGAGGGTTACTTCAAGAGCATTTGACCGTTTCATTTGAGTAAAACTATCATATACCCAGCCCTACCTGTTAGTCATTCTTTGGCTCGGACTTAGGTGTCCATCAATTGATTGGTTTTAATTGACCAGGGCCTGCTAATGTGAACTTTAAACCTTTGTAATGTATGAAAATAGGTGCTTTTTATCCTCCTTGACCGTCTTCATCTTTATACTGTATATGTCTGTCTCCCTATACGTTCTCTCAAGCTTTGAATCTCATCCTTTATGTGCTTCCAGCTGAGCAGTAGAGATATTTATTCTTTCTTCATCTTTGGTCTCCTGTTAATATAGAGATCTGTGTGCGACTTGAAGGGAATTTATAATTTTCTCCTCAAAGAGATGCTTTTTAATAAACTGTTTTGTAACTGTGAAGGTTTGTTTTGTTGTTCCGTAAGAGACTCTCTTTGTATGCCAGGTTTGTTGGCATCGCTTCATGAGGTCTCTGTGGCTGATGTTGGGGATTTTCGAGAGCAGAAAGGAGCAGGAATAATGAAGCTGCGTGCAAGAGGGTTCGCTGAAAACTTGCTTTTTAGTAACTAAAGAAAATGGCAACTCCCTGCCACCCACCTGGTTCATGTCAACTATGATTCCTGCAATAAAAAGTGTAATAATGCTGCAAAACACATGTTCTGGGTTGTATTTGTAATCTGCTCCACAAAGGATCATTTGATTGATTTTGATTTGCAGTTTGACATGCTGCAGTGTTTATTTTTAACTGTAAATGTGTGCTCCAGTTGTATTTTATTTATTTTATATTATTTTTTTTATTTTTGCCTCCCGTCACGTACTCTTTTCTGTACCGTCAGTCCTTTTCCTCAGCTAAACTTTTGCCTACTCAGGGAAAATTCCTCAGGTCTACAGGAAAACATTTTGATAATTTATCTGCTAAGCAGAATGCCTGAGTCATGCAAAATTCGGAAGGCGCCGTCCTGGGGCGTGTTTGAATTGGCTTGAAAGGTGGCAGGTATATCAGGGGTTAGACTGATGACCTGTGTCTGTTTGATGTAATACCAGCCACGGTGAGGAGCGCATGTCTCCTGGGGTCAAAGAGAGATGAAGAGCCCCTGTCAGCGTGCAGGATCAGCCCAGAGCTGTTTGTGTTTGTGCGTGTGTTTAATGACCTCTGGGGACCATCTCCTGCTGTCCTATCTCTCAGCAAACTGCTGACTGTAAACCCACCCACAAACACAAACACCCCACCTCAGTCAGTTGACAAATATGTCGTCCAAACTGCATGTTAAACAGAACTCCTTCATATTTATGTCCCTTGCCCCATTTACCTAGAGACTGTGGCATGTGAAGGAGGAGTATACTGTTTTCCATTCCACTGTGATACTTTTCCATAGTTTTTTCTCTCTGTTGCGTTTGTGTCTTTTATGCCATGATGACATTCTAAAACAAACTTTGAACAATTTGAAGTTTAGACAAATTTAAGTTTAAAACACATATTTTCTTGGTTGAGTATTTTGTTGTTAGCTTAGCAACATGCTATTAAAATACTCTACTGGAGTCCATTGTACTATAATGCTTTATTTCCTTCTAAGCCAGATTTTGACACTTTATAATACATTTGATGAAAATTAAAAATTGGTGTATTTAATATATCATATTTTAAATACACACAGACACACATATATACATATATATACAGTGAGGTCAATGAGTATCGCATCGCAATATTTATCAGAAAAACCGCAATTAGGTTTTTTCTTAAAATCGTGCAGCCCTAACTGTAGTTAAGGTGTACTTTTTGAGTCTTCGTAGCGCGCTAAGGGACAATGTTATCGGAGAACGCAGCCCTGGTCTCACAGTGGAAATGCACCTATTCTGAAAATTGGAGACCCCTCCATGATTTCTAAGAGAACTAGCAAAATCACAGGGTGATCAAATACTTATTGACCTCATTGTATGTATGTTTATATGTGTATATATATATATATATATATTAGAGGTCGACCGATGTATCGGTTTTGCCGATTAATCGGCACCGATAGTTGATTCCCAGAACTATCGGTTATCG
>JAUMHP010000038.1:1572445-1591124 GCA_032361065.1 Enteromius trimaculatus | reverse complement strand
TTATATATATATATATATATGTAATAAATTATATATATATATATATTAAAACTAGATGTAATAGATGTATAATTTCCAGGCATTGTTGCAAATTTTTTAAATTATTTATTTACGTGTGTATGTTCATTCATTCATTCATCATACATTTGCTTGTAAAGAAATAATATAGTGTAGTGTATATATAATGTATATATAATTATTGATATATTTTCATGACATTTCTATGTTTTGTTATTATTCAGTGTTTCATAAAAACGTGTTTACATTTTTTTGAGTAGCATTTTTGCAATTATTTATTTATTTACTAACTTTGATTATTTGAATGATGGGGCCATTGAAGTTATTGTGGATGTGAATCTAAGCTCCTGGCATGATAGAAAAAAGTTTGATTAGATCACATGCTTGATTCAAACATCTGCAATGTTACTGCCGTGTCTGACCGCTGAACTTTACTTCTTCTCTGTCCATCAGCTTCTCATTATGTATTCCGGCTCAGGAAGCTTAATTCAATCCATCAGGCAGCCCCTCCTCTCTCACACTGTTTCTAGCTCTCTCCTTCTTTTTTTCCTTTTCCAACCGGTCTTCATTAATCTCAAACTCTAATTATCGTTAGCCTGCACTGAGCGAGTGCAACATTTTCTCCAAAGGAATCTGAAGAGTCATGGATGGTCTCCGAAGATACATTGAGCCTTTTCTCCCAGGGTGCACTTTGTGTTTGGTGACTAATAGTCCTGTTTTACGGCTTCGCTGGCAGTGTTGTGGTAAAGACTCTGAACCCTGCCATTGATTGTCTCGCGCTGCCGATTTATGAGACACTCCACTGTGACTGTCTAGCAGACACTGGCTGCCACATTACCCTCATATTGAGCGAAATGGATACACTCTGTCACCTCAATATGTTAAAAACCAAACAAATGCGCAATTAAATTGATCTGCCTCTTAGAGTTATCAGATACAGCTGCACCTGTATAAAGATAATGGAGTCACATGACCTGTGATGTCACCTTCATCTGATGCCATCCTGTCTCGCCACAGACATTCATTTTTTCATTTTCACACAGTTTTTTTAAAATGGTCACAGCTAAAATTAGAGCTTACATAAGCTTGGTCATTCGGTGATTCATCATCCATTGAGATAAATTATTTCATTACAAGTTTAAGACCATTTTAAAGGACTATAGAGACTAATCAAGCAGTTTATTGAATTTGTACAGCAATTTTCAGCATGTGGGTCACAATGGACAAATAGCTAATTAATCATCCTGCAATCAGCTTGTCATATAGTGAGGGTATTTTTAATATCAGTTTCGTTTTAGTTGTGGTTGTTTTTTTTTTTTTTGGTCTTATTTTATTTATTTATTTATTTATTTTACTTTTATAGTTTATTTTTGCAATTTAGTTTTTAGTGTTTAGTTTAATTTTAGTTGCATGAAGTAACGTTCAAAATGTTGGTGTTTTTTAAACATTAAAAACAGAAATATTGTGAAATATTATTACAATTTAAATTATCTGAAAAATTTTAGTTTATTATTTTTAATTAAATGTATTTCTACGGAAGAGGATTAGGGCCAAGCAATAATAAAAAAAATAGAATCATTTCGAGATTGAAGTCGTTACATTTCGAGAAAAACTTGTTAAATAACGAGAAAAAAGTCGTAATAAAATTTTGAGATTAAAGTTTTTACATTTTGAGGAAAAAGTTGTAAAATTTCTAGGAAAAATGCCCCTCATATTTCGAAAAGTATTTCGACATGTCTGACTAAAAGTAATACTTATATATAATATATATTATACACACACACACACACAAACACACACATATATTTATATATATTAAACATCACTTTCAAAGAAATGCAATCGTACGGCTAGTGGTGATTAATTAAGAAGTCTTTTAGGCAATGTTTGCTCTCTTATGAGCAGGGCCATGCACAGAGCTTTTGAGGGGCATGTGCTGAAACTGAAAAAAAGGGCAATCCATTGGATTTTAATTGGACAACAAATTATTAAAAAGACAAACAGACGTAAAGGGTTACCAACAGCATTGATTTATTTTAAAATGTTGAACCCTACCTGTGCATGTGCCTGTTTATGAGTCTTTTTTTTTTTTATCTGCACATTTCACATTTTCATATTAAATGTGTCTATAAATGTGATAAGAGGTTTTGACTAGTAGCACTCTCTTGTCTCTATTATGTACCTGTTAAGAGCTTTTAATTGCCGTCATTCTCATTGCTGTTGTCTCTTTCTCTCCTCTCTGCTCCCTCCTTGTCATTCTTTCATTGTATCACGTCTTGTCTGCTTGTCTTCTCATTGTTCCTGTACCTAGACCTAGTGAACCAGTTTTGTGAGCAGGTCCTGAACTTCTTGTTTTGTCCCTACTCTCCTGCCATAGCCCCGTCCTCCCCCGGTGTTGACTCCGTACCCTTGCAGCGAACAGGAAGTCAGAATGCCACAGGGACTTTTCCCAGGGGTGGCTATGCCTCCGGTCAGGGGGCCAACTACACGGATACTTACCGCACGTTGCCGTACTGCTCTTCAGTGGAGTCTCCCTACAGCAAGTCTGGCCCCGCCCTGCCACCCGAGGGCAACCTGGCCCGCTCGCCCTCCATCGATAGCATTCAGAAGGATCCCAGGTGAGTCTGCATGGACCGGTTTTTCAGTCACAGTAAATCTACCTGGCTAATGTACACATATAGATCAGATCTGAGTTGGAAGAACAGCTGCTTTCAGCAGTTTTCAGAGGTTGTGTGTCAATTTTTGGTGTCTTGCATTTGTGTTGTGGTGAAATTATATTTAGTCTTATCATTAAATTGAACACTGAATATTACAGTACAAATGTGTGATTAACATTTTAGACCACTGTAAAGAAATAACCAAGTTCCTGTTGTACTGAAAGTTTTAATATTTAAAATCCAAATTATAAGTGTATGGATCATGATGGACAACTAGATAACTGATTTTAATTTTAATTTTGTATCTAAGATTTATTTATTTATTTACTTTCACGTTTTAGTTTTGATATTGTTACTTATGCTTTTTTATTGCTATTGCTATTTTTTTTTTTTATGTATAAACCACAATATTTGTTTTTTTTTTGTTTTTTTGTTCAAATATTATTTGGTGTTTTGTCTTATTTTAGTTTCAGTGTTGTCATTATGACTTTTTATTTTCATTTGTTTCTATTTCTTTGTTTAAAAATGCAATAAAAAAATAATATTGTGAAATTATTTTAATATGTTGTAAAATCCCATTCATCCTTGTGAGGGTAAGGCTGAGATACTCCAGTCTTCAGTATCTCATGATCCTTCAGAAATCATTATAATACACATTTAAGCAGTTTATCTGGGTAAAATCATATTCAGGATTCTCCGTAAACATTTGGTCGTGACATAAATGAGAAAGAAGTGATTTTGTAGCTATAATAGAGCTCTGTTTGGTAATCTTCCATTCATATCACAATAAAACAGTTGACTTATCAAAGGCTAATCCTGCTGGGTCTTTATGCAGCCACGGCATCCTTTTCTGTCTACTGTTTCTATCTTGTGCAAAAAAATAGTTTGAATACATAAACAAATTAATGAGAATAAATATTTTAGCATGCGATTCCTGTGATTATAATTCTGTATCTTAAATGACTTCTAAGCATATGGATGAGATTTCTGAGAAAGGTAAGTAGTACCTGACTCACGTTTTCTGTAACTGTGTTTTAGTCAATAGCTTTTGGAAGTATATTATTTATTTGACCTTTTTGCACTTTGCTTTCTAGATGCATTGAAGTCTGTACAGTGTTTACAGACTTAAACAGAACTGATCATTTTAAAGGTTGCTTCCTCAAAATCACACATTAATATATTTAAAATATTTTAATTGTAATTTATTGTAATGTAATGTAATTTATGTGTTTTTTTTTAAATGTATATATACGCATATATATATAGATAGATTTTTTTTTTTATTATTATTATTATTATTATTGTTTCGATAAAATAAATGCAACCTTGTCAAGAGACTTCTTTAGAAACTATTGAAAAAAAATCTTAAAGTTACTTTAATTGTAAAGGAAAACAAAATAATTTAGCATATTCTCCTGCTTCTGTGGCTCTGTCTCTTCTTGTGCATTTTATTTGTATGGGGTACATAGTTTTTGAACGCTTAACATGGCCGATCAATCACAAGAAGCTCCGCCTTCTAAATAAAATAGCCAATCGCTGATCTGTGAAGTCAGCGCATCACTGCATCTGCCGTTAGACGTTCGGTTGCTTGTGAGAAGGGGCTGTACTCAGGCAAGCGTAGTAGATCCAAATGACATGAGGTTTTCTGTATTATGTTACACTGTTACTATTCAGTTGCTAAGGTGTTCTGTGTGGTTGCTAAGGTACTCTTAGTGATTTTAATGTTTTGCTATTCAGCTGCTGTGGTGTTCTAGGTGGTTACAAGGGCGTTAATAATAGAACATCTCTTTTCACTTTTCGCTTCATTTCAGGTATAATTCAAGTCCATAGAACAAACTGTATGGAGTGACTCCATAACCTTGCACTAAATATGAAAAATATAGTCACAGTTATTGATTTAGTATTGGCTACTGGGGGCAATCCATATTATAAATCAAAATAATTCTTATTCTTCACACCTTTCTCTAATAACACACTAGATACCATAAGGCATGATTTTAATATTTTGGTCGCACTTTAGTTTAGGGACTACTGTAATTCTCACTTTTGCCTCAAACTCCTAATTTGCTGCTTATTAACAGGTAGTTGTTAAGTTTAGTTACGTTTTAGAAATGAGGGTTTATAAAATGTGCTCAGTATCAGTACTCGGCATTAGTATGTACATTAGAAGTACTAATAAACAGCAGATATGCTAGTAATATGCATCCCAATAAAGTAAAAGTATTGGTCACAGAAACCATTAAATATATCAGTGAAAACAGTTATATTATAGTTTTTATTATACAGTACTTATTCTGGTGATTTTGATTCGTGCACCTGATAAATATCCTAATTTACAAAAATAAAATAAATAAAACTAACACTGTAACTAATAAAAACTAAACTAAAACTAAGCAATTTTAAAATATAAAAACTAGCAAATCTGCCTCTAAAAACTAATTAAAACTGAATCTGAAAACAAAGTCAAAACGAAATAAAAACTAAAACTAATGAAAAATCCCATTGATATGCATGGTAGTATTAATTAATCATGAGAACATTTTCCATTTATTTCCATCTGTCAATATATTTTTAACTTTTCCTTTGTTTGAATGCAATTTTTCTCAGCGCCACTCACTTATCACACTTCATTTCATTTCAAGTGTGAAGTGTGTGATAGTATTAATTAAATCACTTAAAAATTTGATTTTCCATTTTTCTGTTAATTAGACGGCGACGATCGCATGTTGCCATTAAAGAAAGCAGCTGGCATCTGCTCGGTGTTACAGCGCTCCTGGAGAACTCGACAGCAGATAATCAGTCGTGAGTTCTGGTGACACTCATGGTTGGGCTAATAAAGGCTGCTGCAGTCTAGTAACGGTGCTGTCTAGTCTCTGCAGAGCTGATAACTACATGCTATTAGTGTCTTTGAATTGGTACAAGTCACTCATAAAGTAAAAGGGCTACTGTCAAGCAACTGAAAGGTATGAAGCTACTAACACAAATTTAGCTAACTATGCTAGAACCATTTAAGAAGTTAGTATAGAGCGTGAGCTTGTTAGTCTGAGTGTGATTCACATGTAGTAGTAAAGACTAAAGTAGAATGGAGCACTACTAGGACCGCCCACTTTTACAGCAACCTTGGTTGTGGAAGTATTTTTGCCATTACTTTTCTTGCTGGGGATTTCCATTAAAAAAGTTCTAAAGAGATCCAAGAATACAAATTCATTCAAAATGATTTGAAGACAGACGATTGCTGCATCTGAATACTTCCCTACTGTAAATTTATTGAATTATATTACATTTAATATTACTTTTAAAAGTAACTTTCCCCAATATTGCATGTGAAAATAAATATATATTAAAAAAAGGACAAATAAATCAATTAATTAAAAAAAAAAAAATGAAAGAATTAAAGTAAAAAAAAAAAAAAATAATAATATAATAATCAATTCTTTAATTTTATAACTAATTATAATTGTTTTATTAAGTGAGTTATACCTTTATTTATTTCCCCATTTATTTACCTATTAATTAATGCATTTATTTTTCATTTCAGGTCTGTCTGTAAATGCTTGTGGTTTATTGTTAAAAATCATTGTCTCTGAGGAAACAATTAACTGTGTTTTTACTTCAGGAATCTTTTTGCTCTATTTAATTCATGAGTGAGCACAAGGCAAATAGCCAATGACCTAAACACTTAACAGCACTTATTCCCTTATGTGACAAAATTCTAGCTTGCTCTCTTGAGAAAATGGCTTATTTAATTGCATTTTTTGTGTATATTTTGCTGCGTGATAAGCTGTAATCGGGTTATGACTCTAATGAAGGCTGTTTCTGCTCCGTTCTGGTGTTTCCTCCCTAGAGATGAAGGGATGAGGGAGGACAGGTATGCTAAGCGCACACTGCCACAAGTGCTGCAGCTCATAATAACTTCAGACATCCTCAGCCCACGGCAAGTGAGAAGCACTGCTAAAAAGTGTTTTGTATGAATTTGTAAGGGCAAACTGTGTCCTTGGGTGAAACGCTAAACTATTCAAAATGACAAAAAGACAGTATTTGACCTTTCCACCTGAAAGGGGCACATGGTACAACCCAAGATGCAAGAAACAGACAGAATACAGACATGTTCTAAAGTGTCAAAACTTTCTGAAGCAATTTTTATGCGCAAGAAATTCGGAATTGCCTCGACCAACTGCCTCAAAATTAGTGCTGTGATATGAAAATTTGCAATTAATCTCATCCAAAATATACATGTTTTTTTACATAAAATATATGTTTGTACTGTGTATATTTAATAGGTACATCGTAAACACACAGTATATAATGTGAAAATATGTATTTCTATAATATATTATATATAAATATATTTTTCCTAAATATACATATATTTACAGACATATATTCTATTTGAAAACAACAACTTTTATTTTGGATGTGATTAATCGTGATAAATCTTTTGACAGCACTACTCAAAAAGTATCTTACACAGGTGTTTGATAGTTGCGATCCACAGATGTGAAATCTATCAGTGACTCGCTGTGATTAAAAACAAAAAGCACATTATCAAGTTAGTAACGTTCATCATGCAGCTAAAAATATGGTTAAAGTGCTCAGTACTGGCCGCAACACTTGCGATAAAATCTTTGGCAGATGTTATCGTGTTACGCTTGCTGATGTGGAGTGATTAACAGAGTTATGAGCCATCTGCATCACAAGAGAACATGGAGGAAGAAGGGAGACTGAGGGATGGAGATAAATGAGTGTGATTGAATGGGGGTTATTGATTTGCCAGCGTATCCCGTAGAGCCGGAGAGAATAAGGGATCGCCTTCGGAAAATAAAGGGGTCTGCCCTTCGCCTTCCCCCTTCTATTGATCAAAGCTTAGGTGCAAACCTCCTTTTCAACACAGTCATTATTACTGGGGCACCAAGGAGCTTTTTCTCTGTTTTGTTTTAACGTGTGCTTGAGTGCTGTCCTTGTCCGCTCAGGGACAAAAACATGCTTCTGCACTGACAAATACAAATGCACGCTGTGATTTACAGAAAGCGTCTTGTGGGATATTGGGAAGGTGGTGCCCTTGAGTTACCGAAGGATGGTTAATAAAAAGGGAGCAATGCTTGTGAAAAGGTTGTTGGTATTATTCTGTAGAGGTGTCTGCGAAATTGGAGGTCAGTCTTCAGATATGCATTACTGTGGAAGAGTGGCAATTTGATGCATTACGCTGCTTATACAAGGCAACGCTGGACTAGTTATAACTAAGCAGTGCTATATTGATTGATATTTTCATCTGCTGAGTGATTTGAAAAACGTTCAGTTGATATCATTGTGAATTATTTCTGGCGAATTTCACAATATCTTTACAAAAAAGGCAAAGCAAAAACACACATTGACACATTTTTATTCAACATTTTATTTTATTATTTTATTTTTTATTATTAGTGTTTTATTTACTTATTTATGTATTTATTTTTGGCCATCCTTCTCCAACCAAAGCACATTATGAGGCAGAGAAATGTTTTTTTCCTGTAAAAACCTGCCACAGAACTCCTGTAACTTCTCTTTTAAAAAACATTTTTTGTTATAAACTCCAAATCCAAATAAAGTTTTCAATTAAATTAATTTGTCACAGCAAACATGAAAAAATCAAAAAACTTTAGAGAGTACAGTATTTTCAGGTGATCATTACTACAAAGTCAACTCTGGAAAGATGATAAATATAACAATGACTGAATACTATAGTTGAACAAAAGAAATATAGATTTAAATATATATTATACTAAAAATAAAAATACTCCATTTTAGTGCTGTCAAATGATTAATCACATCCAAAATAAAAGTTTTTGTTTACATAATATTTTTATGTGTACTGTGTTCATTTATTATGTATATTAATACACACACATTCAGTATTTGAATATATATACATAACAATTGTACACACATTTGTTTGTTAAAGTTTAGTATTTTTTACTTAAAAGAGGCTTTAGGAAAATACACAGGCAAAATTATGTAAAAAATTTAAAAGCACTACAGTGTACAAAATACCAGTATAACAGCAATGACAGCTGCAACAATATTACCATACATTGCAATAATATTAAGCCTGAAGTCATCATTTATTAAGAAAACATAATCGAATCACTCATGAACCTGATTTGTTTAAAAACAAAATATTCACTCAAACAATTTGTTCCAAAACTCTTGATTCATTCAGAAACAACCAGTCATTGAATCATTCATTCAACCTTTTCATTCGAAAATGATTCTTCAGTCAGTAGCTTCACTGCTATGTGTCCCTCGGAAATGCTTTTCTTGGGTTTGTTTGGAACTAAATTATTTATATTTTGTTTTCTTTTATTTTGATAGTGTTTGAAATCAATTTCACTTTCACATTTGGTTTGAATATCAGCATAATTGTAATGCAGCTCCTCTGTACAGCAATAGAACGAGGTGGATGCTGTGCATCAGAAACACCTGGCTCAAGTTTATAAATGCCTCCAATACAGAAAGAAATGCTGGAGACTCATGGCCTTTACCCCAGCCATGCTGTCTTTAACCTAACCTTGACTTGATAAATCACCATTCTGTGTTTCCCTTCACGAAGACTTATAGACAGCTGCATCTGTGACCCTGACTGCGTCATTGGCCTCACGTCTATGTTCAGATCAGTCTCTTGAGAAACCTCTGCCGTGAAGACGTTGATAGCAAAGCAGAACGGCACATATGATACCTTATATTATTATGAATGATGCTTTTACTAGAGCACGTGGTCGCTTTGCAATGTAGAAATGCAGTTGACATTGACACAGTGTACAGGTGGGTTTATCCTGTGTAAGGAACATTATGCATGCATGACTCCGGTGTGACTCAGTGCCAAGTGCTTTATGATGGAAATTGAAGACCTCAGGGTTTGTTCGCAATAACTGTGCAAGCAACAGCTCTTGTTGGTGCATTCATTGCTTTTTCGTTTTTTTGTAGTCTGAGTGGCAAAGAGTTTTGCCGTGTTGTCGCATGTTGTCGCGTTTGGGGAGACAGCATTGTCATATTTCATCCCGTCTGCACCTGGTGTTTATAGTAATTACTGTATCTGTCAAATGTTCCATTAGCTGATGTTAGTGCAAATGTATGTTCTGTTTGACTTTCGCTCTGCTCATTATTAAAAGTGATTATGGTTATTCTCAGGGGTTTAGTGTCCTCTGGGATTTGTAAATAAAATAGATCCGATTTTTGGTGTAGCGGATGCAGATGACAAGGTGGGTGGGTTTAACCATGCAGTTGTCCTAAAAAGTATTTTACCACTTTAACCACATAAAATAACATCAAAATATGCCACGCTTCAAAATATGGCATTAGCAATATTGATTCGTATTGTATTTTTTCCCCACACAATTAAAGTCAATGGCCACCAAAGTTGTTTGAGAGACAGAGAGGAGACAAATTATTGAATGAGGTCATTATTTTTATTTTCTTTTGTATAAAATAAAAGATGTTCTGGGGCCGCTGTAGTTTTGATTCAGTTCCTCACTTTGTGTCAGGCTTCTGTGTGGTATAGTGTTTATGAGTGCTGCTTGAGTGCTCTGTATTCAAGGAACTAAAGTAAAGTCAGTCTGGAATAGACAGACAGAGAGTGAGTTAATCAATGAATGCAACAAGCTTTGCTTAAGGTTAATGCACAGAGCTGGTTGTGTCAGTTAAACACAATGACATTCCAACAGCGCCAGGTTTGATAAATACAAAAATGTTGGCTAATCAAAATCATATCTTTAACGTTGAAGGTCACGAGATTTTATAAACCACAAATGTTTATGAATATAACATTATCTGAGGTGGCGTGCTTTACGCAGTCAAGGCAAAGGTCTTTTGGATGGTTCATGTGTTTGGGCAGTAAGATCAGAGAGGTTGAGATTCCACCATGTTGAGTCTTGACAATGGCATTGTCCTGACAGTGACTCAAACCAAATTAAGCATTCAAAATCAATTATTTGAGTCAGTGAGGATGGGTATTAAACATAAAGACCATTTTGCACAGTACATGGTTACCACATGATCTCAGTTCATTTTCACTGTATATATAAATATATATTTTTTTTTGCATTGTAGATTTTTTTAAATCATGTTTTCTTCGTGCAATTTTGTTTGTTTTCATTTGTTCGGGATAGTCTTGCCACCGTATTTCTAATTGCACAAACAAGCTGCAACCAACAAATATAGGGATGTTGATTGCGTCTTGAGGCTGAAAATTGTGGGAGTAAATTAGTACTGATTGCGAGGAGCTCAATATAAGGACGGCAAACACGTGGTGGTGTTTATCATCTAATGCGAATAATCTGTTTGAAAGATGGTTTGATTCTTGCATCTACAATTTCAGAAATCTCTCAGCCTCTCCTGTCTATCTCTAATGCATTTGTTCGTAAACCCATAATTGTGCACAAATAAACTTGCTTGGTTCACGGTGGCTGTTATGCTTACTTGGCTCTGTTGTGATTCACTTAACAAATCAAAAAAACTCAACCCCTAATAAGCTATACAGTGATTACTGGATGACGTTAAGTGCTGTTGAACAATTAATTTTATAAATGGCCGTCAGCATGAACAAGGTTGACCCCAAGACCTGTTTACAGCGTGACCATTTCTCACTAATTAGTTTTTCTCAGTCTTTTAGTTTTAAAACCGTTTTAACATTTTCTAAACTCTTTTATGCAGTGACATGTCTGCAATCCAGTTCATTGCTTTTGTCTCAGCGTTGGAAATTTTTCAGTTTTAAACTGTGAAGCCAAGCCAGTGGGTACTTTGCGCAATAGTTACGCCAGTGAATGTCTTAATCTTAGTCAGTTTACTGTGAAGAAAGTGAAAATAAAAATAGAGTGACGGAATAATGACGGCGCTTTTGGCATCTGGTGTCGCATATTTTCACAAAAATACTTCAACATATGCTACAGTAATTCAACAGATAGATGTCTATGGAATGACAATCTGACAGATTTTTAGAACTGAGTGGATCATTTGTATGTGATAACTATAGTGTTTAGAAATTGCGAAGAGTGACAGTTACTCTGAGAATGAACTTCGCAAACACGTACATGTAGTTGTTGTCTAGACATGTAATTACTAATTTGCATACGTGTTAAAACACACACAGGTTGCCTAAATAAAAAATTGCGAACAATTGTGAAACGCTGTGAACAAGACACTAATTTTTCCAAGATCTAAACTTGTTTTGGGAACATTTTTGTGGACTAAAGTGATTGGGCTTGTTTACAGTGTATAGAAGAAGAAACCAAGTATAAGATATTGCTTTTCCAATGCTCCATGCATCTCCAGGCCTTTTGTTTGACTTCTGGGCCACAAAAGAGGGCAAACCATATTTTCTTTGTCTTTATTTGTCTTAGACGGCTTTCTGAAATTGGCCATCATCTCTCCCAAAGGATGATGCATAAAACCAGACTCTTCAGGGGGAAACGTGAGGATCCATTTGTAAACCCAGGTGGGGCTATTTGCCGAGCAATACCGAAGCCTGTAGCTCGTCTCTGGATTGAGGCTCAGCAGTCTCTAATATCTTCAAAGGTCTTCTCCATCAGTTCTTTGACCTGCCTCGAAATGAAAAGCAAATGTTTGCTGCAACGATGCTGCACACATACACCGGCATATCTGAGTCACCTCAGTCTCGATTTGTTCTGCTCATATTTCCATGACTGGGAATGTTGGCTGACAGTGAGTGATTCTGTGGGTCCGTTTGAGGGTCGCACATTGCATACATTCCCTCATCAGCGTCTTTGTTGTTGTGGTTTTACACCATGATCGTGGAGCGCCAACGCGGCAGGCGAGTCAACAGCGCAGCGTCTAGCAGTTAAACCCATGTTGCTGAAGTCCTGCGGTTCTCATTACTTCACCTGCAGAACGACAATCCTGTCGTTGACGCCAAAACGGTCAGCCGTTTGAACAAGCCTTATGGAAGTCACACAAGGGCATTTACATCAGCGCAATATTCAAAACTGCTAGGAAGGTTATTGGAGCTGCTTCTGTCGGACATGTGCAAAAGTCTCTGCGGGATGAAGAATTCTGCAGTGACAATCAAGTTTTGCATGCTGTGCAACATATTCTCGCTGTTTTCTTCCACACACCAACACAAATACACACACACACGAATGCTAATATGATGTGACTTAAGCAAGCTGTGTGCTACATAACCGAAGCTAATCCATAATGCATTTATCCCTGCGGGTTATTGACTTAGCATGTGAATCAGGCCAGAAGGCTGTCCCAACTCTACTTTGGGGTATTACACTTAAACACTATCTACCCGACAACCTTTCACTCACGCTCATCACTTCAATAACAGTATTTGACGACAAAATCACTCTATAGCTAAAGGGCAAAAATAGGCCTGACTCTTATTTAGAAAGTCACTTCAAAAAAATTAAGTCAGAGTAATCATTTTTGTCTTATTTTGTGGTACAAAATATAGAAATATTTATATATCAAGAGAAATGTTCATGAAAGTCAAAATTACATATTAGTTATTTTATTAGATTAATAAAAATACTTATTATTAGTTGTTTTAAGTGTTTTATTTTTATCAGTTGGCTTTTTTGTGTGACAGGACTCATCCTAAGACCACTAATTTAACAGTACATCTATTATCAAAACTGACAAAAAAAAGTAACAAAAAAAAAATATTTTAAAGTTGTAAAAATTCACACTGTTCTTTGATAAAAAAAAAAAAAAAATGCAACCTTGGGGAATATAAAAGACTCCTTTAGGAACTTATTGTGTGTGTGTGGTTGTGTGTCTCTGTAGTGGCATAGGAAAAGTAAAGGTGAACAAGAACACCAGAAACACATGTTGCCATGCACGCCTCTTTAATACCTTCAGTAATCATAAACGTACACACACCACTGTTTACATCATAGAATTGTGACACAATACAGCCACCTGGTTATCGCTCTTCGGTAAATTGCGTACCCATTAAAATCCATCACACTGCAATGAAGGGGATTTGCAGTGGCAAATGTATGCATGCATATCAAATATAACCTTTAGCTAGCTTAAGGGAAGGGAATACAGTAGCTTCTCCCTGGGACCGCGCTCACGCGGTCTAATCCCCCTATAACTATATTTGAACAAGCCTGTGTTTCTGCAGGACTGCCTCCGACTTGCAGCATGTTATTAATGCATTGGCTTCAACTAGCTATTAAATCCCACACCCTTTGATCATATTTTTTGCTGCTGTTTGGCTGCTAAGTACCTGTGTGAGGTTTATTTTTGAGGTCTTCTTGTTCCTTTTTGATGTTTGTTGGCATGTTCCGTTCTCTTTATCAGCGTTTGAGCATCGCAGGTGTATCTGAGGTCTCCGTTTGTCAGTATGGAATCCGTCAGGTCAGGACGCTGTCTGCAACTGGGAGTTTTGAGATGGGAGACAGACAGTGTGGTACTGACAGCCGTCCATATGGTCCTCTGGCAGCTCATCTCATCAGAGGCCGTTGTTATTGAGCAAATCCCAAAGCGCAGGGCAACAAGAGGGGAATGCATCTGTCTCTGTGTAAACAATACTTGAATAATAGCAGAATACTGACATGCAGGCACTTGGAAGTCATTAGCTTAACTTCACATGGTATGCAAATTCTATGACCTGCTTTAGACAGTAGAGATTCAGGTGTTAATAAGACGGTGCGGCATGTGAAATGTAGAGCATTTGAAAAGTCATTAAAATATAATTCGTAGCGGTCAGGTACAAGGCATTTCTTAAATTGTGTTCCGAAGACGAGCTAGGATTTACGGGTTTGAAAAAACATAGGGGTAAGGGATTAATGACAAATTTTCATTTTGGGCTGGAGTGACCCTTTAAACGTTTTCAAAAGAGTAGTTAAACCACTGCTTCCACCTCATCTTCACCACTTCCAGACCACAGTAACTGCACATAAGATACGGCTCACGTGTGCGGCACGTGTCTGTCATGCATCATACATCAAATAACGGTTAGTCAGTCACAAGGGATGAAAACTACACTGGACGCAGTTCAAGCTAAAAGTAAGGGCATGGAGTCCCAGAGGCTCAGATATCGCATTCACTGAGCCTTCGGATCGACGTCTGTTCTTTCTCTTTTCTTCCTGTATGCTTTGAGTTGTCACATTATTTAGGCCAAAGCCTACTAGTCATGAGTCTGTCTGGGCCGATGAGGATTGTGTCGTTAACACTCCAGAACTGAAGCTGACATTTTGATCCATTTATCCCTTCAGTTTCTATAAAAGACTTTTTCCTTGATTCATCGATGTAATGAATTTGACACATTTACTATTGGCTATTAATGCAGTATTTGTAATCTGAAAGTTTTGCTACGTATGTGAACAGCTAGTCTCAAATCTTCTGACTTTTACAGTCTAGCTGATGGGGTTTGTTGCTGGTGTAAGTTTGTTTGTTTGCTATGGCCTTTACTCCATTTTGCTGTCTCTGGAAATAGATTAAACTCTAAATGGACCGAGGCAGTAAAAATTTTATATGGCGTCTCTTATGGTGTCCCCCACAAGCATTACCTCTTTTCTTGCAATTGCGTGCACTTTACTGAAGAACAGAGAAAGAAGAGGCTGCTTTTGAAAGAGTTTTATACACTGATGCACCGGAATGAACTTTGGGTATTCTCTGTTCAGCCTTGCTTTTGTTCAGTTGGAAGATTCTTTTTGTCACTTTTGGTTATCCTGATTTTTTTTAAATACATACAATGTTCTGGTGATCTGGTGATGAGCAAAAGAGGGAACTAAAAAAATGTAAACGTCACGGTACCAGTATTTTTTATGTACTGGTGGTACCGCGTACCCGGTCAACCCGGTTCTTGATGCGTACGCCCTCATGATTTCCGCGATGCAGAAAACGCAGACGGAGTCTTGGAGTCCAAAAAGTCGATTCAAATATGAATCCTGTATGTTCTGTGCGTCTCTGTGTTAACTAATTAATGTCTGAGGCGCGCGGTTTTGTTTACTACAAACGTGTGACACTTGCTGTGATTTTAGCATCTGCCGTTTCAATGTGGATATAAATACATAAACAACATCTTCAGAACTGCTCTAAGAGTCACTTCACGTGCATTTTACCGTTTCACTTGAGTAAACCAGAATATCATATATCACAGCAATGTAAAGGTATTCACGGCAACCCATCAAAATAAAGGTTCGGTTTAGACATTGTGCCTGAAATATATTACTATTATTTATAATAATGTATGTGATAGGTTACTACTACTACCACTAATGTTTAAAAAAAAAAAAAAAAATACAAGTTTATTTAAGAAATAACCACACAACATTTATCTTTAATTTTAATAGTAAATCCTCTAAATTTAACAAAAAATAAAATGTGTTTAAATAAAAAAAAAAAAAACTTGAAATACTAGTTAAATTAAGTAAAGAATGGCATTGTTTTTTGTACATATTTTTCAAACTTAGTTTGAAAATTGTGTGTTTTTTTAGTGCTTTTGCTCTAACCCTAACCCATATCGGCCATTGATTATCATGCATCCCCAGCTATAATCAATGCTAAATGTCATATTTTGTGTTGATCCCTAAATTTACTATTTGGTATTTTATTTTTAATTTACAATACCATTTAAATGTTTGTAGTTGGCAAGTTTTTTTTAAATATTTGTTTATTTATGTGCTTGCTTGCTTACTTATTTTTAATTTATTTATGTAATTTAATTTTAATTTAATTTATTTTAATTATGCTCACCAAGTCTGTTTTTAGCAGCCATTACTCCAGTCTTCAGTGTCTAATACTGAATGCTAAATTGGTAAAACATTTATTATTATAAATGTTGAAAAAAGTTGTGCCATTTAATAAGTACATTTTACAATTGCTTTTTTTTTTTGACAAATGTAAAGTTAAAAAAAAACAGCATTACATCAGTTTAATGCGTCATCGTTGAATAAAAGTAGTATTTTCTTATGCAAAAGTACCTCACCTCTGAGCCTAGAGGTTTGAACAGTAGTGCAAGTGGAACAAAGTATAGAATTGTGCTAAAACAACACAAAAACAGTGTAAATTGACATTCTGCCTTTAGATACTCTCAACAAAAAAAGAGACAAACTTTGAAAGTAATTTGTATATTTGACCGTGTTTTGCAGAGCAAGGTTAAAAGTGGTGCTAACCCTGTTTCAGAATGACTAGCATGACATTTACCTTTGCTGAGAGGTTAACAGAAACATTAATCCAGGGGTTAAGTGTAGTGTGCAAAGCCTTATGTTGATTTCGAAGTTTTGCTAGCTAATCTTGTCGGACATCAGAGAGAACTTGAGGAGAATGTTTAAGTTTTGGTTTATCTTTGTTTGCTTTGCACTCCGAAGAGGTGGAATCATGAATTAAACATCCCCTCATCCCTCTCTTACTCACTCACTCTCTGTTTGTCATCTACCTCTTGTCTTAGCGTTTATTCAAAGCGAACACACAAAGAAACCCACACAAAGATCTCCCAGCACATGGATTGATGGATCGCTCATCTTGAGAGGCAGCATTCATGTTTTCCTTTCACGCTTTCCCCAGCATTATCTGTGTAGGAGTTTCTGGAAGCTTCTCTGTCCGAGGTACAATTGTTCAAGCCGTAGCACCGATCTCATGCAGGTTTTGTGTCCGTATAGCTTTGGAAACATTTTTATTGAAGATTCAAATGGCCGTAAAGGTCTTTCCACAAATCCCTGACCAACGTCCACCGTTTAGAGCCCTAATCTGTGTTTTTATCCCACCAGGGAGATTTTTTTGTTGTAGTTGTTGCGCATTTGTTCTCTTTTGTACTTAAGACTACAAAAAAAAGGGAGACGTTTTAGCTGGCAGATTCACAAATAACAAACGTTTACGTTGCCAGATAACACATTTTTCCTCACGGGTGACGTGAGATGGGTTGCATTGTTGTGTGTTTGTGTGTGGCGCGTTACCGAGGATACGTGAGATGGGTGCTCTTGTGGAATCAGATCCAAACTTCTACAAGGTCCACAATGCCTTCTGCCCTTCTTCAACAGCTTTCTTTGCTTTTGATGTGTTGTTTATCTAAGGCTGTAGTAAGTATGGCGCCAGATGCCGCTGCAAGCTTGGAGAAGATGTTTCTGACGTGTTTTCTGACAGGTTGCGGTCTGGCACAATATGCCGGGAGGAAGGTGAGACTTTATCTGTGCAGTGATAATGTGTGTTTTTAGGGGGTTTATTTATAGGAAAGACCTGAAATAGCTGCATTGGACATTACGTCTTTTTCAACTAATTGGGATGCAGTTCTCATGGGAGCCTGTTGCTCGGTCGTGTTGTAATAGAGATTTATTGGATGGGATTATTTTCAGCTCTGCTTACTCTCTGGATGCATGCTGGGACAAATAGATGGCATCACAGCTTTAAGCCACCTTTAGATCTCGCG
This sequence comes from Enteromius trimaculatus, assembly GCA_032361065.1. NCBI lineage: Eukaryota > Metazoa > Chordata > Actinopteri > Cypriniformes > Cyprinidae > Enteromius > Enteromius trimaculatus. Next base: position 1,573,079 of record JAUMHP010000038.1, on the reverse strand, counting down.
GAAGCTACGAAATCCATTCCCACTGGCCGCTTTTAGCAGGGATCTATAGTGGAAATGGACGTTAATAGACTTCACCTGATCTCATGCAGAGAACATTACAGCTTTCTTGTCGCATCAGATCTGCTCAAATGAAAGTGTTTGTATATATTTAGGTATGGATTAGAGGCCATATGATACGAGTTACTTAATATCTGATGCATATGCTGATAGTGATACAGCAGAGTGGCTGATGGTGTACTTATTATTATTAAGAAATGCTGTTACTATTCAAGATTATTTCTAAAAAGAAAAAAATAAGGAATTAGTAATATTTAGTATGTACAGTATGTTCTGCACAGATTTTTGTATAAAATAACAATTGCTTAATTCATAAATAATAATATTTTGTATATGTGTATATATATATAATCTTAATATAATTATATAGAACATTTTTGTTATTTTTAAATATATTTGGTACACATATTATTACATATTATTATGATTATTTTCATAAGAAAATTTGTTTAATATAGTATATTCAGTATATCTAAAACATTTAGATAATATCTAATACAGAATAAGTGTCAAATATTATATTTAATTATATACAGAAAATTCATAGTGCATATATTTTTATAGCAAAAAATATGTA
>JAUMHP010000038.1:1547449-1566349 GCA_032361065.1 Enteromius trimaculatus | reverse complement strand
TTTTCTTTTTAGATCCTTTTTTTTTAATATATATATATATATATATATATATTTAGGGTGTCCCAAGATAATGAGCTAATATAATGTAAAAAGAATTATTAATGTTAATTTTCAATGTTACATTAAGATTAGAAAGTGGTTAATTGTAATTGATTTCTGAAGGCATTTTCATCTTTTATGCACGCAGGTCATACAGGTTTCAGGTTTTATTAAGTACCTTATATGAAAACTAAATTTGTTAACCTTTTTATTTTATTTCAGTCGGTTCATTTCCACACTGGAAATGAAATGATTTCCAGAAACAGTTGTTTAAGATTACATTTTACATGCTACGCTGCCTCATACTCACTTTTTCTCTCTGCTTTTCCAGAAATGAATTATTCTGATCATCCTGCACCTCCTCACCATCAGCCGCTGCATCCTCTCCATCAGCGACACGTGACTGTGCCAACCAGCATCCCCCAGCAGCAGGTCTTCTCTTTAGCAGAGCCAAAGAAGAAACCAGCTCACCTACTGTATTCACTTGCACGCAGTGCCCTCTTCAGGAAATGACAAAAAGAGACACTTCAGACAACATTTAGTGTTTTTATATTGGCTGATGAAATCCATAATGACACATGTTTTTATTTCATATTCAAATGAATATACATAAATAGTATATTTATATACGTATGTGTGTACAAATGACACATGTGCCTCAGTATAAAGGCTCATTATTTAGCCTTAAGTCAGTGTGTTAGTGTGGAAAGTGTTAAGTGTTTTTTTGTTTTTTTTTGTCATGTCATTTTACTGATATGGTCAAAAAGCTGCTTTCCATTGGGCTTCTCCCATCCCTCACCCCACCTAAATGTGTGTCTTTTATGACAAAGAGTTGTATTCTGCTTTTTAGTTAAATGTCTATATAATTTTATTGCTTTACCTGAGGCTGGAGCCTTCTAAAGTGTAACAACAGCAAACACTAACATTGTGTAAATAAACTTGAACCAAATGTACAAGTGCCTGCAAGTGTACTGGTTTTTATATTTTATATATATATATATATATATATATAAGTTAAGGTAGTCCCTGTGGTACAAAGGAGCTGAATGCATCTATAGGATAAGTGAACACAAGGCTCACTGTCTGCACACCTGCCTGGATACAGTTACACTGTTAGGTGGAAACGAAACGCCTCGTGTCGTTTGCCTTCATTCCGCGGCTCGCGTTCATGTTGAGAGTGTAGACGGGTATTTTGGGGAAAACAATGCCGGATTGGACCCGAGCGTTTAAGATTGCCGGTCCAAATGAATGACTGTACGCCATGGAGACAGCGCGAGAAGAAAGCGCGCAGGGGAGCGAGGATGACGCGGCTCAAGAAGACTCCACGAGTGTGAGTAATTCAGGCTGCTGGACCCCTTAAATACCACTATGATAACCACAGTTTCCGACAAAATAACATACTACATAAGTTATTGTTGCTACTGCGAAATCACAATATAAAGTAGTGTGGGATATCCTTAAAATAATTTTAAAAAATTAGATACATTTTATCTTGCATTTATTTGTTTAATTGCACGTCTAAATTTTAAATTTACTTTTTTATTAAAATAACAGTTACGTTAATTTAACTGCAATCAACATTGTCGTTTCTGTGACTGGGTAAAGAAGTTGGGCTCTGGTGAAATTATGAACTAGGCTTGACCTTTGTTTGACATTTTTCAGATAGTAAGACTTGAAAACTTAATTTGATTCTTAAAATATATTTATATAACTAAAAGTTAGTTTGTCTAACGTTAACATCTAATATCATTATAGTGTATTTTGCAGTGTGTTTAATCACCATACCTCCAAGGCGAAAGATAGGGACCGTGTGCAAAGTTCTGACTAAGACAAAAATGTTCAGTGTCTGTCATTGAAAGTGAACACAAATAATTTACACAAAGGAAAACACAAAAATGCATGAAGCAGAAATAGCTGTGTATTTGCCCTTCAAAAATTTATTGTGACAGAGCCATTACACGTTTTTCTGCGTTTATCGTTTATACTTCGTAGACGGTCCTTAATATTTTTGTGTTTCAGCTAAACTTTCAGAAGGCGAACGTGAAAGTTTTTGATGTCAAATAAAAGACAATTCGCTGTTGTCTGAAAAATATTAAGTCTCGGAAAGACTTTTAACCCAAGGTAACAAGTTGTAAATTAAATACAGCAAACGAGATGGGATGACATCGTGTAAATAATGTATGATTGGACAACCGCAATGAACGCAACACTCATGGTGATGGTCGCAAAACACAAGTGAAGACCAGTGCAGACTAAGCTCTTGTCCTTTGTTTTCATTCTAACTTACTCTTCAGAAATGTTTGTTTAGGGCTAATGGATTTTACTTAAACAGTGGTAGCCAGTAAATCAGTTGGTAATAGCTGTACTTTGGTATTGGAGTTGATAATTTTGCAAAGTAAAAAATGCTAATAAAAAATACAATATACAATGTAAGTTGTTGTGAAATTTAATTTAGAGTATGGGATAACTTTATTGTTTTTTGGGGGGGTTTTTTTGACACCAGTGGACGACCGCATGAAATGAAAATATAGTAGTCAAGTGGATCAAAATAGTTGTCCTAAGAACGCATTTTGGATTTAGGCTATAGGATAGGTCTGGTGAAAGGTTATGATCCACAATGTTGACTAGTGTCATCTACACACGTTCATATCTAGAAAGCCCTGGCCTAAATGCATCTGTCAGACTGGAGGCAGTTGCCCATTAGGTCATTGTGAGCTCAGAGTGAGGTGGATTTTGTAACCCAGTTGGATCTTTCTCAGAATTACTGAGTGACTTTACCATGTAACTCTAACCACTCATTGCAATAATATCTGTTTGTGATAAGGTCACAACAACACACCTTAAATCCAAAACCGGAGCCACTGATTTCCGCTCGTTTTTCTTTTGAACTAGGGACCTCGACTTTAAACCTACATTAAAACAGATAAAACACAAAGTTCTTTTGTATTGAAGTAACAAGTCATGTTTTATTATCGTGTCTGTAGGCACTTCATTTTGACAGGGCTGCCGATGCAAACAGCACAGATGTTTTCATACCGAAAACGTGTTTATTCATTCCTACAACATATTCATTTGTGGCTAACTTTACTGACCATGTTTCATTACCGTTACATTACTGTTGTTTCATTACCGTTATGTTACATTACCGTTTCCCGAGAAAACCCATTATTTAACTTTAACGCGGTAACAATTTTAAGTGATAGTAACGAATGATTAATCATTAATATTATGTAAAAACAATTATTAAAAATTAACAACAATAAACCCTTTTTAAATAATAACCGTTAGTCTGTGAGCTCCCATGACAACCAGGAATATCAGCTGCTGGAGAGGAGAGGACGCCTCTAATATTTCAGTTTTTCATAAGTAACATTATCTACAGTACTTTTGTTAACATTTATACCTCTGTTATTGTGGTATTTTTTCTTTATTATCTGAAATGTCTGCTAGCAAAGGTTATGCGAGCATATCTGGGAAACACTTTACAAGAACAGTACATGAATTATCATGTACTAACACATGAATCAACAATTTCTCAACTATAAACTAATGATGAGTTAAGAGATGTATTAATCAAGAACTAACTTAACTACGACATGACTCACTTGAATAACTGCATGAATAACGCTACCTTACTTACATGTTAGTTACTGCATGTTAGTTAATAATGTACTGTATTAATGAACAATTTGTGGTAAACTAAATCAACCATGCTTTAACGGCACACAGTTGTTTATAGATCTGTCACCTACAGCTGTCACAAACATCAGTGAATAACAGAGAATGTCTTGCGATATTTACATTTAACCTAACTCATCCAACAAACAATGTATTCATAATTAAAAACAAGTTTATCTCATCCTGTTTTGAGTGATTCCATCGCTGCCATCCTATAATAACGTTTTCATTATAATTAAGCTGACACAATTTTCCAAATTAAAATAATTGAGAAGATGATTATTGCTTTGGTTATGTTATAGATAGGATTACTGTCATTATATCGTAATAATGCACTGAAGTCAGATGATTCTCTTATGCTCTTGCTCTTCTTTTGGGCGACTATTGCCTCTTCACAATGTCAACTTTCCTCCTAATGTTCAGTTCCTTCTCCATCCAAATGCAGCCACAGGACCTCTGCTCTTCTTTACAAACCCCCGAAAAGCACCAAATATCTGATTTAGATGAGCTGAATATGTATCAAAAATGTGCAATTGATAACTTTTTAAGGATGTTAACAAGTCATGAATTCATGTTACTTTTTAAGTAATTAATGAAGAGTTAGTAATAATGTGCCCGCCCAAGTAAAGTCATGACATAATGATACATTAACAACTCATGAATTCATGACATGACAGCTGCAGGTGGCAAATTTATAAATAATTTTGTAACATTAAAGCATGATTCATTTAGTTTACCAGAAATTGTTCATTAATACATTAACTAACATGCAGTAACTTACATGTAATCAAGGTGGCATTATTCATGCAGTGATTCGTGTCGTAGTTAAGTTAGTTCTTGATTAATACATCTCTTAACTCATCATTAGTTTATAGTCGAGAAATGGTTAATTCATGTATTAGTACATGAAAATTCATGTACTGTTATTTTAAAGTATTACCCATATCTGTTTATAATGATGCTGTGTACTATCTTTAATGCTTTCATTCACTGTATATCCTGTGTTTTTATTAATAATTTGAGTGTATTTTACTGTTCATGTTTGTGTGTTTCAAAATAAACAAACTGAATTAATTTCAAGTCTTTATTCATCATTCACAGCTGTTGGAACAGCCTTTACCCTTTAATATTAAAAATTAAATAATATTTGGGCATTTTATGAAGACATAAATTTGGTTAAACTGCATGCACGCTTGTAGAAAATAAAAATAACACCAACTGATCAGCACAAAACTATTGATCCATGACGTTGCCACAACGTTGCCGCTAGGAACTGACAACGTAACTTTGGTCACCAGATTACGTTGCAGTTACGTAAGAATTTTGTTAGCTGGGGATGTATTATTACTAACCAATTATTTCTCTTATATACAAAGCTTTGTACCGCACATGTGTCATAATGCTCACAGTGAAATGTTTCAGATGGGTAACAGGAGGCCTCTTTGTTGTAGCAGCGCATAGGTTTTGATCGTTAATTTAGACGACGATCGCTTGTGGAAATAATCGGAACTGGACATCCCTATTTTGAAACCCTTAAAAACAAGTACAAGGTGGTGTACTTACTCAAGAGACGTGAAAAACACGAATTAAGCCCTGAAATGATAATAGAGCTAGTAGCATAATGTTTGATATCTTTATGACTCTTGCATCGTGTTAATAAAATGATCATAAAGTGATGACAGCACTTTTACACATCACAATAATCCAGGTCATCACGCTGTCGATTCTCCACTAACAGCAGATGGCTTTTTTGTGCAAGTGTTACATCAGATCAGAACGTGATACATACCTGTGGTTTCAGGTAGCTGATGTGTCTGTGGAAGTGGCTACGGTGGACGCAACTCTTAATAAACTATGCAGAAGATACAACAGACGCAGAAGAAGAGCAAAAAAAATCAAGAAGAAAAACCCAATATTTGAGCTACAGAATCTGGCCATCCTCATCACAGTGGTGGTGTTTGTCGTCGTGGTCATAATGTGGTCCCTTCTGTGGGTTTTTATATGTAAGCTAAACACAAACACGAATATAAACCTGTTCACATGGCTATACAAAGTCATGTCCCTTAACTGCATTTTAACTGAAATGCGCACTTTGTGTTTTGTAGTCCGGAGAGAGAGCAACAGTGGTGTGTATTTTGCTGGTATGTTCCGTGTTGCCAACGTTGAGTTTATACCAGAGTACCGGCACGCTGACTCCAGTGAGTTTGTGTCCATGGCAAACCGCATTCAACATGTGGTGAGTGACACAGCATAAAAACATCATAAGAATGAAAGGCCTTAAAAACCATTAAAACCCTAACCTTAATATTTGAATCCAATAAGATAACCAGCGTATACCGAACATCATCAGTGTCCAGACTCTACAAACAAACCGTCATCTCTGATCTGAGGTACAGTCCCTCCAGTATTGCTCTGCTAGGAAGATATGGAAGATTTATAATGTCAGTAAAGTATCCACTGAAAATCTACACTACTTAGTTTTCATTTGTAAGTTCACATTTAAAGTCAACGTGAAGTCTCTATTTATTTTCAGTAATAATATTTCAGTAAATAATACTTGAGATCTGTGACCTCTCTTCTTCAGTAATAACAATCAAGGTGGTGTACTGGTGTATTTCTGGATGATCTTCGTGGTGCCGTACCTGAAGGCTCCATCAGTGTGTGAGGACTGTGTGAGTGCCATCCTCAAAGACTCTGTGCAAATGAGTCTGAAGAACAGGTCTTCAGTGGGCTTCCTGCAGGGCCTTCCTGTGGATATCGACTCCATTCTGGTTAATGGTAATATCTACAACTACATTTTATGCACATATTCATTGTTACATTTTTTTAGCAATTAATTTCATCAACACTTTCTGTTTTCTTGTTTTCTCAGTTGCTTTACGCTCAGATTACACATCTACAGCTGTGGGTGAGTGAGTCAAACTGATAAGTACATACACATGACAAACCAAGGTTGTGGACAATTCAGAGCTGCTTTTTAATTTTAGTTTATTCACTGGAATTTATATTTAAGGTAGCAGAAATAATGCAAAATTGCAATTTGATAAAAAAAAACGTTAGAAATGAAAAGTTAGGAGTCTGTCAGTATATTTGTTTATATCATTGGTCAGTATGGTTTTTAAAGAAGGCTATTATGCTAAAAGCAGTAATATTTTGAATACATTTTTGTAGAAACCATGATACACCTTTTTTAGGACTTTTTTTTAAAACAGAATGTAAATGTAAACAGAATGTAAATGTTCTAAACTGTAACGATCAGTTGGAAGTGCCAGCCCAGCTCTCTGGTTGCCACTCCAGCGTCAGACTTACTATATGTTTTGTGTTTGTTTTCATGCACTCATTGCCACGAACTCATGTCTCCGCCCCGCTTGTCAGTTGTCATGGTGTTTCATTGTTGTCTCCACCCAGTTTGACGTGTATAAATGCCCCGGATGTCTTTGTGTAAATCGCTCGTCATTGTGGATGTTTTTCTGTGTTCTCCCTTTGTAAATCAGCAGTGTTTCCCGTGTTTTTCCCTGTGATTCCTGTGTTCCCCAATTACGACCTCGCCTGTACCATCGCCCGACCCCTGCTTCAAACTGTGGATTATTCTCTCATCTCTGCCTTCGATGTACTGTTTGCCGGTGTAGCGCCGAATTCTGACCCCTGCCAGATTATGACTCCCCTAGTTCTGGTAGGTTTAGTGTTAGGTGTTGGGGAGGGGTTAGGATTACTATTGATTTCAACGAGGCGAGTCATAATTCGGCAGGGAGTCAAAATTCGGCACAACACCGGTGTTGACTCAGTCCGTGTGTACTCTGACTCTGTTAATTAAACTCCGTGCAATTGAATCCGAACGCCTCTTCGTCTCTGCTTCGCCTCACTCGTGACAGTAACTCTATTTAATGGAGCCTTCTTTAATTAAGAGAAGTATTTCTTTTTAAACAAAAAAATATCGTAGTAAAAAAGGAACCAAGGATGTCAATTTTTTTTATATATATATATTTTTTTTTTTAATAAATGTTTTATAAATGTAAATAGATGTAAATCTTTCATTTATTTCAATGCATATATATATGTGTGTGTGTTTCTATCAATATAGTATTTATTATGTTTTGTCTCAAAACAAAACAAAAAATTGGACTAATGAAAATCATGACACCGATTACAGTTCAGAATCCTGCATGCCAGTTCAGTTCAAATTCACGCTTAAAGTGTAATTCTTAAATTCGAAAATCTTACCCAACCATGCACAAATTATTTTTACAAAGAAAACCTTGTATCGGTTCAGTGTATGATGGGTGCTGTTATCATCTCTCTGTGTGTCCAGGCTCTCAGTGCGTGGATAAGCTGTACGCTGGCGTTCCTGATGTGAGTATTCCCCTCAATGTGTTTTCCTCATGGGGAGGCTTGAGCTGCTACATCAAACTGACAAGTGCTCCAGGCTCTGTCATCCGTCTCACTGTGAAGAGCTTTCGCATTGACCCCAGTGACTGCGTCTATGATTCCCTCACCGTGTATGACTCTCTGCTTCCCATGAGAGGCATGATTCTGTACAGGTAGCGTAGATTGCATTATTATTATATGCCTATAGCTATATAGCTTTTTTAGGATTTTAGGAGAAATCATTCCAGAACATCTGCATTTTATGGTAGATATTTTGCAACACGATCAAATGCTCCAGAACAGATTATCAAGGAAAAAACTACAGGCAAAGTAATCAACAAAACAGCGATGATCAGTTTAATTTTGATATATTCTTTTTAAAGGTTTTGTGAATCAGTGTCAGCACCCATCTCATTGGTCTCCACCTCCAATGTCATGCTGCTCTCCTTCAGACTCACTCAAGGCAACAAGATCTTCCGAGGACTCTTCCAGGCTCTCATGGAAGAGCGTGAGTCCCTTGACTAAAGTATCTGTATGTTTGTATGTCTGATTGTGATCCTGAGGCCCTTTCGTCTTTACTGTACACAGAGTGTATGAATATGATAGCGTTACCCGCTGGCCCAGGTAATGCTGGAGTGATGACCAGTCCATTCTACCCCAGTCTGTTGCCCCGACAGTGCTCCTGCACCTGGATGTTTCAGGTACTGCACCCAATCAAAAGCTTTTTTAATGTGTAGCAATATTATCCACAGCATCCATGTGACAAATGTTTTTGTTTTATGTTTATCTCTCAGACGTCCGGCAGTTCTCTTGGTGTGGCTATCAGTTTCCAGAACTACATGCTAAAACTAAAAGACTTGCAAAACTGTGAACACGGCTGGTGGAAAGTCAATGAGATTATGTAAGTGATATTTCAGAGTAAATTTTTATTAAAGTTAATTTTATTTTTAATACCATATATATGTTTAGAAAAGCCCACCACCTACCAAAAAAACTATTATCATTATTTACTCACCCATTTTACGTTTTAACTGTTTTGTGAAAGCAAACATTACATCTTTTTAATCTGTACGTCTGTGCATTTATTGTGCAACACCGCTTTTACGTGCCTTACAGCGCATTTCTTCGCAGTTTCAAAGAAAAATGTCCACTGAGTGGCGCTAAAACACAGATTCAATATGTGAACCCTGGCATTTTTTTATTATGTTAATATAGGTATGTATTTTTGTGGTTCAAAATTAAAATAATCCATGGACTGTTAATACTTTATCATGTTGGAAATATGCCCTACACCAAATCCAACCCTCACGATAGTTTTAACAAATGCATTTGTTGATGCAACCATGCCATTTCAACTGCCTTTTACACAGAATAGCATCAGTTTTCAAATATCCCAGCATCCCAATAGTAAATAGTGACAGATTGAATTGTTCCAGTAATGTTGATAGTTAATCAGGTTATAGACTGATTTTGAGCTGGTATAGAAATAACTTCAACCGATTTACAGATACTGTGGAAATTACATTGACTATTCAACCGTCTTCCGTATTCCTGTACAAAACCCTGAAGTGGTTTTCCGCTGCAGCTCACGAAATGCCGACCAACCCTTCAGTGCCACTTACAGCAGCTACAACACCAGCCAGCGTAAGAACAATGCTGCCAACCGTTGTCATGTTTCATCAGCAGTACATTCTCACTTAAGAGCAAAGGAATAATATGTTTTAAGTCACTACAATGACTCATGGCACCAAATGTTCTTACTCTTGTTTTTTTTATCTTTCAAGCGTGTCCAGAGGGTCACTTCCTGTGCTCCACAGGTCTGTGTGTGGAGAAGTTCAGGCGCTGTGATGGACTGGATGACTGTCAGGATGAAAGCGATGAGATTTTTTGTTGTACGTTAACCACAGAATCACGTAAACCCAGTAGTTCTACAATTGTAAAACTGGCAAAATTTTGTCAATATTCATTAATTATCAGTTATCTTTATCCAACAGCTAAACCTCCTAAAATCTGTGGAGGTTCATCCCCTTTGCACCCGTTGTACATCTGTAATGGAGAGATGGACTGTTCCAGTGGTAAAGATGAGACCAACTGTACTCAGGGTAACGTGGGAACTATTTAAATATTCACACTTTGAGATGTTAATTATATGTGCAGTGATTTATGTGTTGGCTGTGCAGAGACTAGCTGTTCTGGAGTCAGTTACCAATGTGGCAATGGAGCCTGCATTCTGAAAAAAAATGCTAAATGTGACGGCTTACCCGACTGCAACGACCGCAGTGACGAGAAGGACTGTGGTGAGTTTTACTGTGGTGGCATCCAAATTGTGTTATTCATCAAATTGGTTTGTAGACGGCACAGATTTCTTATAGTTTAAACACCATTCGTGTTTTTTGGGGGGTATTTTAGTCTTACTCTTGAATTCCAGTATTATTATCAAAATGTCATATGAGCCAAATAATCAACAATATGTTTATGAGTTATCATTATGGCGTCGGTTTGATGTCAATGTATTGCCTTCCCAGATTTAAAAATAATCATAATTAACTATAAACTAAAGACAAATATTATAAAGAAAACTAAATATTGAATGAAATTCAATGAAAATCATGAAAACCGATTTCAGATCAAAGAAACCAAAGCATGAAGTTAAAAGTTAAAGTTCATCCTATAAAGAGACTCCTAAAGTTCATTTAGGGCAACCAATTTTTACGTATGACTGGCTATCTATTCAAACAATGGTTGACTTGAAATTGTGTTTTGTAATTGGTGTGTGTTTTAGTTGAATCAGAGAGCGATTACAGGAGTCAGGCTGAGCTTTGATCATCCTTTATTCTCTTAATGAACGCTTTCTGATTTTAATGGTTTTGGCTCATCAGAAGCACCTGTCATGACTGAGCATTGATGCACACACAAACATACTCTTCTGGATAAACGTTTTGAATAATTCTTGGTGCAAATAGCCTCAACAGGTTGGCATATTGCATCAATTCGGGTGTCAGCTATTATGAAATGTTATTGATTCTTTGTAATTAATAATGGTTCTTATTAATGTTGAAAATAGTTGTTTTGATCAATCATAATTATTTCAAACGTTTTTACATCATTGCATATCGTGTCATTCATTTTGGATGCTTGTACACTAATGCAAAGTATAAAAATATCATTTTCTTATGACTAATATGTTTCCTTATAATTTGTAGCCTGTGGCAATCCCACCAATTCAAAGCGTGCGTCTGACAGTGACGCCACACAGCAGCGTATTGTGGGCGGGATCAATGCGCTGGAGGGGGAGTGGCCATGGCAGGTCAGCATGCATTTTTCTGGTCAGCTGTACTGCGGAGCATCAGTCCTCTCTGATGAGTGGCTCATTTCAGCAGCACACTGTTTCAGCAAAGAAAGGTGAGAAATGTCAGGTATACCTACAGTATAAATCGCTCAATTTCAAAGTTCAATACCTTTTTTTGTTAGCAGGAATCTGCAGGTCTTAATGCAGTTTGAGTATGTGTGGTCTTTGATGCTTTCAGGTTGGCAGATCCACGTATGTGGATGGCTCATCTGGGCATGCTAAACCAGGGCAATGCCAAGCATGTGGCCGAGATCCGTCGATTTGTTGTGCATGAATACTACAACGCAAGAAATTTTGATTATGACATCGCCCTTGTGCAGTTGAAGAAGGCCTGGCCCAGCAGTCTGGAACAATATATCCAGCCTATCTGCCTGCCAGCCCCTTCACAGACCTTCACTGAAGGACACCGCTGTTGGGTCACCGGCTGGGGCTATCGCTCTGAACAGGGTAAAGAGCTAAAAAACTTTAACATTAAGAGTAACGTTTAAAGTTTTGAGCTCAGTAAGTTTTTTAATGTTGCTGAATGAAGCCTCTCATGCTTACCAAGGCTGCATTTATCTGATCAAAAGTACAGTAATGTTGTGAAATATTATTACCAAAACATTCTATTATTCTTTTTTAATATATTTTAAAATGTAATTTATTCCTTTGATGGAAAAGCTGAATTTTAAGCAGTAATTACTTCAGTCTTAGTGTCACATGATCATTCTAATATGCTGATTTGATGCTCATGAAACTTACTACTTTATTTATATTTTTGTAGAAACTCTAAATGGCTTTACTCTCAGTTTTGACTTGTCCTTGCTGAATGAAAGCACTTATTTTTCAACCCAAACATTTAAACGGTGCTCAAAACAAAAATGTGTCAGTTTCTCGTTTATGTTTTTTACTACATTTTTTCAAATATGAAAATAGTATATTTTCTCTCTCTTTATACAGATAAGGTTTTACCCACTGTGCTGCAGAAAGCAGAAGTTAGCATTATAAGCCAGAGTGAATGCAAAAGAAGCTATGGTGCTATATCACCCCGCATGCTGTGTGCTGGCGTGCCCTCAGGAGAGCAGGATGCCTGCCGGGTGAGGGGAGATAACAACCGTTGGACTGGTTCCTGCTTTATGAACCGAGCATAAGCTTAGTATCTCATTTCAGAGCATTATTAAAGGACTAGCCTTTTATCGCTGATGAAAGTGAGCTGTCTCTCTGGATTTTTACATAACTCATTTCTGATTCCAGGGAGACTCAGGCGGTCCTCTGTCCTGTCAAGCCCACTCGGGTGGCCGCTGGTTTCTGACGGGCATTGTGAGCTGGGGGTCCGGCTGTGGCAGACCCAACCTTCCCGGAGTTTACACCAGAGTGGCCAAGTTCATTGACTGGATCCAAAGATATATTCAAAACTTATGAAATGCATAGCCAATAATTCACCTTACAATGAATTATGTATTTCGTATAGTCAAAACAAGCCATTGTCATCTTAACTGTTTCACACCAAGTATGCGTTACTTAATGGTATGTCATTCATGTAACACCATTATACTACATTTGTCTTCAATAAAAAAAAATCTTGTATTTTTTTCCCCAGCAATTACAAATAATATCTTTTAACATTTATACTATATATAGTAAGCATATTTTAAACCTTTTTAAATGATCTAACTTGCATGAGAAATGGCATATATTTGCTGGTCTTCCGGCCTGTCAATAGCTGGTTTGCAGGCTGGTTTTAGAGTGGTTTGGACCGTTTTTTTAGCTGGCCATCTCAATCTTAGCCAGGCAGGAGGCCCAACTAACCAGCTACTTAATACCAGCTAAACATATAGAGTAGCCAGCATGGTTAATATAATACATAAAAATAACTATTAATATGTAATGTGCCTGGCCTCAGGTGACTTTCATTTTTCTCGCTGTATGCTGCTTGATATTGCAAACTGGTGTGATTATTGTAATGTAATTGTGAACACTTCTTATTGTTATTTGCCTACAGCGGGTTATGATCCGAGAGCCTGGCAAATTCATAGAAATACAATAATTTTTAATGATTATAAACAATAAGCTAAGTGGTGCTTTATTGTTGTTACTAGCACCACATGGCCATATTGAGATTTGTAAAATAAAAGCACAACCATTCACATCGAGAATGACCATAATTAGAGTAAATACTCTCACAAGAAGGAAAATGTCCCCGTTTGGCCCAGGAATCGTTAGTAATCAATACAGTGTTCAGCATACGGGGATATATTGAGTCCACTTTGCTCTCAGGCTGCACGCCTCGCTGGCTCGTAACCTGAGACACGGGGGAAACAACAGGGAAATATTTCATCCACACCGACTCCTCTTAAACAAATATTTTAGCTATGCGCTGATGTTTTTCATCCCCAGCAGACGGACCGCTGTAACGATGCCTTCTTCTCCGCGATTCATTTAATGACGCTCTAATCATGTAATATCAGACTGCCCATTGTGGCCCATGGCACACGCACACCACGAGAGAAGTTTGCCCACAATTTCTGTCGCACGGATGGCTATGTGGATTGTACCTGCTCATAGTGCTCCCTTTGTGCCGCGGTGCATGCTGGGTGCCGCGCAGCACCTGTTCACGGAGGGACACGGAGAGTGAATGCTCGCAGCGCCAGACCCGCTCAGGTCGGGTTTCTCCGGGATCGCACTTCGTCTGCGGGCTGATTTCTCTGCCCGAGGTATTGTTCTGTATCGCTGCATCGTAACCATAAGAGCGCGGGCCATGAGGACTTTTCCCAAAAACAGAAGCTGCGAAGTTTACAGCGTCTCTGGTTTGGGAGCCTGCGCCCCCGCCGGTGCACCTGCACAGGTAAGAGACCCTCCATCAGCACCTCGCGCGCAGACACAGCGACTAGAGCGAATTCAACACTGTCATGATGCTAATGAGCATTTTGGCGTCTTATTTTCAATAAAGTTGATTGAAATGAATTAATACTTACTTAAATTACGTATCATATTGTGTGAGGGAAACATCGTTCCAATGTATGCATGGCTATCTGCTTTTAGTCTCAAACTGTGATACATCATTTCCGTTTTAAAGTACATTAATTTGTAGCAGATAAATACCAGAATAGCATTAATTAATGTATTTTAATTTTTAGCAATACGTGAAAATGGTATTCAGCAGGATGTGATTAAAATGTATTAAATGTATAAATATAATTTTATTTACCCCATCTTTTTACTCATTTATCTTTAAACAAATACATTGAGAGATACAGAAATTATATCTAAATGAAAGTTGGTCACTCACAGGTGCAAATGCCGGTCTATATTTTGTGGGGTACAAATTTATTAGTTATTTTTTTGTTTTAACACAAGCTTGCATTGATGTTACTGTACATATTAAATGTACTTAATTGTACATATTAAATTCTACTTTTTTATACTTGTAACTTATGTCACATGGGGTCATACATCTATGGTTCCATGAAGAACATTTAACCATTTCTATTGAACCTTTTCATTCTTTATAGTGGAATGTCTTTAGATTTCTACAATGTTCTTTACACTAAGAACAAAATGGTTCACACTAGCAAAAAAAGAACTATTCACTGAAAAGAACCAAAAATGGTTCTTCAATAGAATCACCATGAAAACCCCTTTTGGAGTCTTTATTTTTAAGAGTTTCCAGTGTCTAATTGGTTAAACTGACGTGTTACAACTCACCCCGTGTTACAACACTCCCCATTCTCTCCTATACAAACGTACAAAAGGCATTTTAAGCTCATTTCAGCTGTGATAATGAATTAAAACCTTTTATTTTGCCTGTGTCTAAACGTTGGTCTTGATAGTCTCATGAATGTGCTTGTCAAAGATGGAGTGCTGACACCGCTGAGAGGGGCCGTGGGAAAGCAGACCCTCAAATTACGCTTTGTGCGACTCCACAGGGGAATCCCACCAGGATATCCTAGTTCCGCGACCCCTTCTTCCTAATGAAAAGATGTTTAGAATGATGCGGCAGGAAGCCAATTAAATACGACACGTAGGGTGTTGTAGGGTGACAGAAAGGTTGCGATAGTGATCATGACTATGTAGTGTGCTGTCTCAACGAGTGATGTTAAGGCAAATTTCTCGACTTGTGTTTAGGAGGACTTTGTGACGAAACCCACCCAGACGTCAAGTCCGGCTAGCAGCAAGTCTTACATCAAGAGCCCGGTGGGCAAGAGAGCGAATTGCAGGGCATGGAGCAAGTGGGCACTGAGAGCCTCCCCCCTCCTCCCTCTCTCGGCTGCCATTGCACTGACTCTTCATTTCCTTGCATGTAAGTTAAGACCCTGTGCTGTAGAGGAATGCTGAGATTGTGATCTGGCATGTTCCAGTATAGCTAGTCAAGCCTCTCATCCTTGGCCATTCTTCAAAGAGAGCTTGTAAATGTTCCTGCTTTATTGGACAGGCTACGCATATACACTGAGCTGCTAGATATGCTTTCAAATTCATATGATATATGTGAATACAGTGAAAACTGTAATTTGCCATCACATTTATCCATTTGATTACATTTCAAAGCATATTTCACAATATCAGTGCAAATTAAATAAACTATTTTCTACTGTAATATATTTAAAAATGTAATTTATTCCTATGATGGCAATGCTGAATATTTATGTATATCTTTACATTAGTGTCGCATGATCCTTCAGAAATCATTGTAATATGCTGATTACGGTGATTTCTTATTATCGTTATCAATGTTGAATGCAGTTATGCTGCTTAATATTATTTGTTGAAACGGTAAATCATTTTTTTCAGGATTCTTTGACAAGCGGAAAGTTCAAAATATCAGCATTTGTTTGAAGAAGAAATATTTTGTTACTTTATCTCTTTATTGTCACTTCTGATTAATTTAATGCGCACTTTTAAAATAAAAGAATTCATATTAATTCTAAAAAAGACCTTACTGACCCCAAAAATACTGTATTGGAGTTATATTATTGGAGTATTAATCGCATCCAAAGTAAAAGTTTGTGTTTATATTTTATATATATACACATACAAATGTAATAGTAAACATAAATAGATACACATTTGGAAATCTATATATATATAAAATGGCAGAAAAGGCATATATATATATATATATATATATATATATATGTATATATAATATAAACATTTATATGTGTTAGGGCTATCAAACGATTAATTGCGATTAATCGCATCCAAAATAACAGTTTTCTGTACATAATATATGCACGGTGACCGGGAGGGGACGTCTTCGGTGCACTTAGTTTTGTCGTGGCTGTGTCGTATTCATTTGTGGAAACATCTTATTAACTTGTGGGAACGTGATATTATGTAGTGGCCACAAGATCATTTTGTCAGGGTAATGACATCCTTATGTCGTGGCCTCGAGATGTTATGTTGAGGGAACGACGTCCGTTTCTCACCACGAGTTTATTGCATAAACAAACCTGCGGGACAATAACAAACCGGGATTAGAAGACGCTCCCACAAATTAATATGTTTATTTATGGGTTTTTTTATAATATAAAGTATATAAGAATGTGAAAATATATATTTATATACATGTAAATATCTTCGAAATATATGCTGTATGTGTATGCATTTAAATGTACATAATAAATATACAAACTAAAAGTACATATATAATGTAAGCAAAAACTTTTATTTTGAATGCGATTAATCGCAATTAATTGTTTGTCAGCACTAATATGTGTGTGTATGTATATATCTACAATTAATATGCACAGTACACTCACATATTATGTAAAAATAAACCTTTATTTTAGATGTTCTTAATAGTTTGAAAGCCTGTTTTAGTATTTCGAAAACTATCGGTGTGCTTCCATCTTTAAAATAAACAAATGCATTGCTGAAATATTCCTACTTTTTAGGTGCACATAATTTTTCATCAACATTTGAACTTGTCAAAGCATTTTAAAATGTTTTGTGATGTATCATCTCATCTCAAGTGTTCCTCTTCCCGCAGCCTCTCCATCGCTCTCAGTGTTTTACCTTGGAGGAAGCATCGAGTTCTCCAACCTTAGCTTCTCTTCAGACCTGGCAGACCCGTCGTCTACACAGTTCCGCCTCCAGTCTCAGGCGCTAAGCCATTACGTAAGCATAAACATACATAACAGTCTCTCTGTGCCGCCCTCAGCAACAAAGCCAGTTTCTCCGTGATCTCTCCGGAATGCGGCCGCTCTCCAGAGACCACTCAAGGAACGATGCTCGGCCCTGGCACTTTCAAACGCAAAGTCCGCCAGAGCTGCAGGTCCAGTGGTGCGCTCGTCCCTCATTGTCACCCTTTTAAATGTAAAGCAGGCTCTGCTGAGTCTTTGGCCGCTCCGTGGCCCTCTTAAATGTAAAGCCAGCTGTAACCGGAGCCCGGCTCGGTGTGAGGTGGCGCGGTGAGACCGGCTCCCACAGGACTGCGGCTTTTCAGGGCCGAGGACAAGAACGGTGTTTGTGAGAGGGACAGGGCCCAGCTAGGCTGAGTGAGAGGAAGAGCAGTCCTTCAATAAAAACATTGTCTGTGGGCTTCCTCACACACAATCAGATGCTCTGTACCTCTTTGCTGAGAGGCTGCAGCCAGCGGAGAAAAGAAAGGTAGACCAGGGGACAGAGTAGGCCAGTAGAGAGAGAGAGAGAAAGTAAGGATTTAGGGCATCGAAAGAGAGCGCAGGAAAATCTGGGCCAAAAAAGCCAGTATCATGGGAATGGTTGGCATTTGTGTCTGCATTAGGCGCGAGATTAATAGAGGTCGTATGAGTAAGCCGGCCAAGTGTGGCTTCTCGTCCAACGCGATGCTCTAATTTGCCTAAACGTAACCTGTGTCCTGGCTGTAATCCTGTTTAATATGAAGCGAATGCGATTGTGAGAACTGACGGCCTGCAAGTGTCCACCTTTGCTCATAAATTTAGTTCTAAACCCGCCGCCCGCCCCTTCCATCCAGCACTTCGGGATGACATTGAGCCCAGGACAATGGTGCTGTTGTTGCCCAAAGCTCTTGTTGCTCAAAGCCAATCGCACAAGAACAGAGCTTTTGTGCCAAGGCTGCAGGTCTCGCCTGGGCCACTGATGTCTCACCTTCTTCAATGATGTCACGCCTTCCGTAGCTCTGATGTCACTGAGACGTCTCAAAATACTGTTTTTATCAGGGGGAAACTTCATGACCTTGGTAGATGTTATCAGTGGTTTGTTTACCGCTTTTTAGAATAGCGGCTGATGTTTGTCATGGTAATTTTTTATCATCTCTTTACTTCCTTCTGGGTGATGTGCCGTGGATCTAAGTTCTCAGAGTTGTATGAATCTTCACCATGGAGCACGTATTACCAGCACTCAGGAATTATTGCGTTTAGGTGAGTCTGTACATGAACACAAATATCACTGTAAGTTTCTAAACAGCATCAAAGTGAGCCTTTTTTATCTGCAAGCACACACACACACACACACACACACACACACACATATATATATATATATATATA
>JAUMHP010000038.1:1491302-1509058 GCA_032361065.1 Enteromius trimaculatus | reverse complement strand
AACTGAGGTAATCAACTAGTAAAAATAAAACTGCATATCGATTTATATTTTAGTTGATAATGCATTTATTTATTTATATTTATTATAGCTATGCCTTTTCATAAATGGCTATCCATTGGCCTAATGTGACATAATATGTGCTCATTTTATATTATTAAAGGTATATTTGACTTTCAAAGTCAGCTTTTAAAATAATTTCTTTGACAAAAATTTGAGAAATAATGACAGTGCTTATTGTCTTTATTGACATTTTTACGATGTAGTATAAATTGTAATCACTTGTGATTACTACTATGTGATAAGGATACCGTTTAACCGTGGAGTATTTGATTGATTGATTGATTGATTGGCAATACCTACTAAAGTTTATTTTAATAGCCATTTTGTCATCTATAGCCATCACACTTGTAGCTTAAAACTCTGTAACCTTTAAATTTAATTTTACAGTAACATTTAATTTAAAAAAGTTATGGCTGATGTAGCCATGTATGTTACTATTTATTTATTTTTTATTAAATTGACTTCAAAAACAAATATTTATTATGCGTGTAAATAACATTTCTCATAGGCCTACCTACATATCATTTCATTTACATCATTTGTTTGTTGTGGTTTTTCATGTTTTCTTTTCCTATCTTATCATAGTTTGACCTGGTGTGTGAAAATAAGATTTATAATGAGGCATCTCAGTCCGTCTACATGGCTGGTCTTCTTATTGGAGCCCTATTGTTTGGGCCGATGGCAGACAAGTACGTGTAGAGAACAATTCCTACCTGAGCAACACAAAGAATGACACACAATGATTATTTTGGACTTTTTCCAAAAACAGAACTATTATTTAACTGATCAAGCGCTGCTTTTTATGCCATTGGTGTAATAACTGTGCCAGTTAACATGTTTTCTTGACACAGGTATGGCCGACGGTTTGTCACGCTGCTTTCCTTGTTCCTGCAGTTTCTGTTTGGGGTGGCAGTAGCATTTTCTCCCAACATCTTTGTCTACATTGCACTTCGCTTTGTGGTCGGCACCACTGTATCAGGGATCTCTATGAACACATTTGTTCTGGGTAACCCACGTGACTCTTCTTATACAAAGTCATGAATTTGGTTTAGATATTTAGACTGCATGTAAAGTGTTTATGCGTTAAACAAATTCCCTGTAACAATAGAAATCATGAACAAGCATTTTTCACCTGATCTCAGCATATAATTGTATGGTATCTCAAACTTACATTAGGTACTGAGTGGTGCGGTTCAGCCAAACGGGCCCTTTTTACCATATTGTCACACTGCTTTTATGCCATTGGTCTGATGTTGCTGTCTGGTGTGGCCTTTGGGATCAGGAACTGGAGGATTTTACAGCTGGTTCTGTCAGCACCAGTTGGGCTTTTCTGCATCTATTACTGGTGAGAGTTATTCTCAGTACTTTTGATTTGCCTGTTCACAGTTTTCTGTTTAATGACATACTCACAAATAAAACATTAAAGCAAGTTTAAAGTACTTTACCTTTTTAAAAAGACTTTTTAATAAATGTAATATATATAACAAGACATTTTTAAAATGAGGTGTTTTATATGCTTTCGACAGGATTCTCCCTGAATCTGCCCGATGGCTTCTGACTCAGGGCAAGCAAGACAGAGCCAAGAAAGAGATCTTGAAAGCTGCCCGAATCAATGGAAGGAAGGTGCCCGATAATCTGCTCGACAAGGTGATCTTTTCCTCTTTGCAGATAGCCTTTTTTTTTTTTTTTTGGTCTAAGAGAAGAATTAGTTTATTAAATCATTAATAGTTCACTCAAGTCTGAAAGGTACTCAAGCTTTCCAGATTTGGAGACATCTGGCATCACTTACTCACCAATGGATCCTCTGCAGTGAATGGGTGTCGTTAGAATCTCATGTTTTACGAAACATGCAGCTTTTTGCTTCTCAAATCGACTGTTATGACGGCACCCATTCACTGCAGAGGATCCACAGATGAGCAATTGATACAACGTTAAATTTAGGAAGAACTAAACTCATCCACTTCTTGGATGGCCTGAGAGTCAGAACATTTGTAGCTAATGTTCCTTTCCGGTGAAAAACTGCATCACATCCTTCCTTCTAAAACATACCATTGAATACGAAAAGCTTTTTTCTTAATTGACCAATTAACATGCAAGCATGCCTTATCAGTTGGAAGCAGAGAACACAGCTAAAACAGGCTCCATGTTAGACCTGTTTCGAGTGGCTTACCTGAGAAAGAGAGCTCTCATCATGAGCTATATGTGGTGAGTTATGCCAACATTTTCCACATCTTTTATATTTCCAAAATGTTTTAAGACGTAAAGAAAAAAAACGGCCCCATCTTAATACACATTTAAACCAGTCTGTAAAACTCCCCTCATATTAAATACAATATAAGTTAAATACGACAGCATAAAATGTTAATATTAATAATAATATCAGAGCACTATATGAGCTGTGAAAATGTACTAATCTGTTTTTAAAAAGCAGTCGAGCGTATTGTCATGTTTATTTGTGCTATCTTAGGTTTGTGACAAGCCTGGTTTACTATGGTGTCAGCTTGAACGTGGGGAACTTCGGCCTGGACATTTACCTGACTCAACTCATCTTTGGCATTGCAGAGTTTCCTGCCCGGCTGTCCTGTTTTCCTCTAATTCAGCGCTTCGGAAGGAGGATTTGCCAGAGCGCTGTGCTGCTCCTTGGAGGAACCGCCTGCTTGATCATTCCTGCTATACCAGCAGGTGCGGACTTATTTTAGAATAAGAAAGGCTTTTGTCCCATTTAGTAAAATGAAAATAAAAGTTTTGCATTCATTCTACATAGTGTGGCCACTAGTGTTTGGCCATTTTCCACTTTGTTTTAGATGGAACAGAAAAACCAAGCTTCACTCTTAAAAATAAAAGTGCTTAAAAGGTTCTTCACAGTGATGCCATAGAAGAATAATTTGTGGTTCTACAAAGAAACATTTAGTCAAAAGTTCTTTAAAGAACCATATTTTTCTTTTTTATAATCCTTTTTATAATCTGAAGCCAGGACTAGACCTTTGCTAATTTAGGACATTTAAGCATGTCTTACAAAAATGCATTATCTGTGAGCATTTTAAGACCAAGCAATGGCAATGATGTATTATAAGATATCTCAGTGCAAGCTTTTTCCAGTTTAGACAGCTCTTAACATTTATTTTAATCTAGGACTAAAGATTAAACCCTAAAACTGCCCCTATATGTTTAATATCAGTGGGACATTTATACTTGAACAACCTGACTGGTGCAAAAACGTTTGATTTGCAAGCAAAATATTACCATGAATCCACCTCTAGCCTAAACCTCAGGGCATTGTGAGCAGATTGTCAAAAGAATCTGCATAAAATTCACCAAGTCATGAGGTTTTTGTAATAAGCTGTGTTTATCCCAGGGTATCCTGTGATTGTGACTGTGATCGCAGTGGTTGGAAAGTTCTCCCTCGCTGCCTCTTTCACCATTGTGTATGTG
The DNA here is from genome assembly GCA_032361065.1 of Enteromius trimaculatus. Taxonomy (NCBI): domain Eukaryota; kingdom Metazoa; phylum Chordata; class Actinopteri; order Cypriniformes; family Cyprinidae; genus Enteromius; species Enteromius trimaculatus. Next base: position 1,505,566 of record JAUMHP010000038.1, on the reverse strand, counting down.
TACACTGCTGAGCTCTACCCGACGGTTGTGAGGTACTGTATATTTGTAGTGCATGAACCCTCACTGTCTTCATTCATGGATTCTACATAAGCTCTTGTTCTCAATCACACAGGCAAAACGGTGTGGGACTGAACTCCATGTGTGCACGTGTAGCTGGTATTCTGGCTCCTCTGATTGGCTTGTTAGACGTGTATCATCCTGCTATTCCAATGGTCATATACGGCTCTCTTCCTTTTGTGGGAGGAGCTCTGACTTTCCTGCTCCCAGAGACACTAAACACTGACCTGCAGGACCACACTGAAGTCCCTGTGGATGACAGCATGTGCGTTTGTATTACTCTTTATATTAGTGACACTATGCATGAAACAACTCTTGAAAATAACTTTCGTTAACATAATTTATTACAGTTTTGAATTCTACTTTTCTTAATTTACAGGGGATCAGAGAAAGCCAGAATTGTAAACGGACTGAATCAGGAGCAGGCTCTCAGGAGCACAAAATTATGAGATTTATGCTGCTATTTAAAAATGTAGTTGAAGTGTATGCTATTTTTTAAAATAAATGTTTATTCATATGTGTGAATGAGAAAAATAAGACAAACCTGAGTATGAATGTAAAGTTTTTAAAGTGCAAGAGTCATGTTTGTAAATTTTGTTGAATAAAATGAATTTGTACTTATTTGTAAAATAATAAAAATCTGTGAATTATTTATGATTAAAATCGTGCAGTAGTGTTTTTCTTAAGTGCTTTTTAGATGCTACAGAAAACCTGGATCAACTAGAAAGCCTTTAATGAAGCCAGAATTAATGCATTACATTTAGTAACTTATAGTAGCAAATCAAATCTATGTACACATCTTCATATTAGATTTGTTTCCCCTGACATCAATGCTATTTTCAGCACATAAAAAAAATAAAAAAAAATCAACCAGCTATGTCAAATTTTTTGTACTACAGATATAAAACACATCAAGGTCTCAAACATAACAGCATAAATATTTAAGCATGATACTGATTTATATATGAATGCTTTATGAAATCACATTATGTTTATATATTAAATCCATGTTTGATTTGACCGTGTACACGCACAATGGCAAGGAGACAAAAAAATCACATTTGCCTATATCAGACAATCTGTTATTAGCTCTAAATGATGTTTGTGTCATTCCTCTGTAGCCAACGGTCTTTATGCTGCTGATGGCCGAAGCCCTCGTCGTAGTTGCCCTTCCTTTTGAAAAGCTGCTGATAGTGGAAAACACAGTAGAATTCCCCATAGAGAGGCGCATAGCCTTGCAGGCTAAAACCAAGCAAAACATCTTTTTAGTACTGTTTGTTTATGATCTGTAGGCTATAAAAACCACATTAATATGGAGCATATTTGTAGATTAACAGTTTTAAGCAACGGCTGCATTGTCAGCAAAGTCGGTTAACAGCTTAAGAGGCAAAGTCTGAAAGCCGGTGCAGAACTGCAGCTTCAGCACTTCCGTTTTAATGATTTGCTGTTATTTAGTTGCATTATGAAGTATTTTCACTCATTTAGAATCATAAATGTAGTGTGTTTTATTGCTTTTATTGCTATCAGAAACATTCTTACCTCAGTTTCTTTTTGCAGTGCTTGCAGCAGAAACAGGTTTTGTGAAAAATGAGTTTATCCGCTGCCATTCTTTCCATTGGGTAAACTGGTTTCAGACAGGCTGAGCATGTCTCCTGAGCTGCTGGCTGAAACTACAGTCACATGAAAGGGTTAACGCACCACCCCTTTCAAAGTGTGAAAATATAATGTGATCCATATGAAAATGTCTAGTTTGTATGAAAAAAAAATTATGTCCTTGCAATCAAGGAATGCAATCAAATACGAACACAAATGAATACAAATTTTAATACAAATAAGTTTTTCTAACATAAGAGAAAACCTGTTTACTGAAATTAATAATATGACATGACACGTTTCTATAATTTTTATTGACAAATACTGCAGAAATTCAAATTATATTGTATTCACAGAAATATGCAACACAGTCTCACGACCAATTCGTACGTATTTGTACGAGGTGGTAAATTTGTGCGGATTCGTACGACCTCAGTTGTAAAATTTGTCTAAACCCCAGTGATGGGTAGGTTTAGGGGCGGGGTTAGGTGTAGGTCATTCGTACAAATTCATACGAATTGGCAACTCGTAAAATACGTACAATTTAGCAAAAAGAGTGAGGTTGTACGAATTTGTTAGAATTAGCCACCTTGTAAAATATGTATGAATTGCTGTGAGACTGTGTAACAACATGCTGTTTGCATGACTGTAACACACTGAGGAAATCATATAGTTTAAAAAATGTATGAATTCACAAAAAAAACGTAACTGAAATCCTAACAAACTAAATCGGTATGTATATAAGTATAATTTAAAAGATAACCGAGCAAAAAAATACAAAAATGCATTGGCTTTTACATCATAAGGTCTTTAATTTACATTGCAACCTAAACCAACATAAATTTCGAAATAAATTTACAGTGGAGGACGGTCTTCTCTAATAAAAGGTGTGTTGATTCTTGGGTACGTGACAATTTCTGTTGTGGCTGGACTGCTCACGATGAGCTTTTTAGAAGTTGTCCTGGTTTCAGGTTGGGTTGTCACGACCGTGGAGGTTTTCGAGGAATAGAACTTGTTGCCGAAGCAGTCTGTCCTCTCGTAGTTCTCGCTGATGGTTTTCGTCCCGATGACTCTCTCTTCTTTAGGCCTAGTTTGAACTTCCAGCACACTGACCTGTCGTTGTGGATTTGCAGGGCTCGAGGGTGGCCCTTTTGTGACAGAACATTGCCTGCGCTCTGAAGGGACACTACAGCAGCACTGCAGCTTGGTCTCTTCTTTTGCTTCTTCCTTTAGGGGACTGTTCTGAGGTGATAGCAACTCTGTAGGCTTCCTTGCCGCAGACTGAATGGAAATAAATGAAGGAGATGCTGGTGAAGTTGATCTCGGTTTAGTTGTGGGAATATAAAGCTTTGGGCTTGTCTGTGCGGTTGACTGTGAAGATACCCTCTGGTTTTGAGCTTTTGCTGATTTACTTGACCCAATGCTGATTTTCCTGATATTACCTGCAGGAGGTGAACCTTGCACGGCCACCATTGACTCCCTGAAGAGACCAGAAAGTCCTACAATGTCAGAGTCAGATTTTAAGGTCGATACTGAGTAAAGAGCCTTTTTAATGGCCTCCTCTATATCCATGAGTCTTGCAAGGGTTTGGTCTTTTAAACGGATGATTTCTTCACCAGCTTTCTCCAGGTCCCCAAAAGCTACCTCCATTGATGACATCATCTCTGGTTCACTTGGTGCTCCTGTATGTTCTGCCGGGACTATTTGTGACTTGATGTTCTTCTCCTGAGGCACAACCCAATCAGGTATGCTCTCAAAAATGTTTTTAAGCGAGCTCACGTCCACTTTGTTGGTGTCTTCTTCGATTTCCTCCACTTTGGAGAGTATGTTTTTGAGTTCTTCTTGCTTTTTCAGCTTGTCAAAGATCTCCATGACAGCTGGCACATTTCCTTTCATGATTTCATCCATGTGCACAGAGAGCCTTTGCCTTCGCTCGTTCTCAGTCTCTCGTCTAATTTTCTTTTCCCGCCTCACAACTCCACTAACTTGTTGATCATCACTTTTATCATTTCTTTTTTCATGGTTGTTGGTATCTGTCTTACAAGTCTCACCTGAGGAATCGATGTTGTGAGGTGGAGTAATTCCTTGTACTGTTTCACTGGTGGAGTTGCTAATAGTGCTGTCTGAGTTCATCACATGTTCTTTTGCCATTTTGATTCTTTTAGGTTTAACAGGAGGCACTGAACCACTCGGTTTTACCCCAAAGTTTTGAAGAGTAGCATGAAAACCTGTGGAAGATTCATTGACAGTGCTTTCTGGGGAGCTCTTTGGAATTTCTTCAACAACCTCTACACCATTTTTATCTTTAGGACTTTCAGTGTTGCTCACTGATGTATCACTAGGCTCACGTTCATTGTCATGCTGTGCATCTTCATGAGAAATTGTTTTGCTAGCTTTGGAAGTTGAAGATTCATTAATCTGCTCAGTTGGTGGTTTTGAAGACGTAGGAGGGACTTGGCATTTGCTAAGGTGTTCTGAATCAGTTTTGGAACTAAGAGAGTTTGGTTTAATTTTTAAATGATCTGGTTTAGGTGGGATAGCCGGTTTGGATCCAGCAGGAGTTTTACGATTTTTAGCAGGTGTTTCTACAGAGACAGGCATGGGAGAACATGTCACTGGTTTGTTTTCAAATGGCCTTTCACAAGGGCTTGTATCAGTTTCTTCCTGTGATTTTAAAGTTTTATTTTCAGCTTGGGGTGCAGGAGAAGATGTTGCAGACTTACTTTCTTTAGTCCCAACACTCGGCTGGTTCATCTGGTTCATCATTGCTTCATCCGTCTTTTTGTGTCCTCCTTTACCAGAATTCCTATAAATCATGGCAGCTCTAAAATCACCCTTTGTGACATTAAAGTTCGACTTCCCCAAGGAATCAAGAGCTGCCTTTATGCTACCTCTCATAACATCCTCCTTATTTTCTTTTTCCAGTTCAGTTTTGGAAAACTGTGAGACATCTTCATTTTCACTTACTTTATCATTTTTTTTCATTGGTGCAAACTCATGGGCCATTGAACCAGAATCACAGATCTGTTGAGTTTGGTTTGTTTGGGAAGCATGTTTTGCTTGTACGCTATGCTGAAGAGCTTTTGCCTCTATTGTCGCCTGCTGAAGATTCATAATGGCTGTTTGTAAATTCACCAACTCATCATCTTCAATAACATCAACAAGTTCTGCTTGAAGAACGACTTCATTATCAATGATATCTTGATTTTGGAGACTTCCTTCTTTTTTAGGATTGTCACCTGTGTCAGGACAATGTCCAGATTGGTTTGTTGCTTCTGCATCATCATTATCATTATTTACCAAACTCTCTTTAGGTGACACTTCTGACTTTTGGTCATCCAACTGCGTGCTTGTGTCGTCTACACTGGTAGTAAAAAGGGCTTTGATATTGTTACCTAGCATAGTCTCAATTGTTTTTTCTGATTCCCCAGTAGATGTTCCTATATCAACATCTGATGATATTTCCTGAAGGCCTTTTAGATGATCAAGGTCTCCTTTCTCAGTTTTGTTTGTATCTACTACTAAAGAACTTTCTGATAAACTAATATCTTTCTTCAGATCATGCTTTTCAGATTCTGAAACATTCCTCAGATTTGAGGGAATGGATTTTAAATCAGTTTTACCAAACTCCATTACCCCTGTACTGTCTTCACTGTGGACAAATAAAGCGTAAACTGTTATCTTTGTCATTCCTGTGTTTGCATCTTGTATTAAGACTCCTTTTCTGATGGACTTTTCTTGACTGAGTAGATCTTCAGTAATCTGCACCACATTGGCAGTTCTGCACTCTTTATCTTGAGTAAATGGAAGTTGGTGAATGGGGACATCTACTTTCTGAATCTCCACATTGCCCTGACTGTCCTCTTTCAGGAAGGTCACAATTGGGTTCAAGTTTGCTCCTGGTAGCATCTGAAGCATGATGTTCTTTATGCTTCCAGTCACTATCTCTTCATCCTGAATTTCTGGTCTTGTATCTTCTTGTATAAAATGATATCTTGCTTTCTTGATATGGCCGTTTTCATTAGCTTCAAGAATGTTTCCATCAGAATGCATTATACTGAAGTTGCATAACGAAACTAGAGTTTCTTGTGTGCTCTCCAAGATGGTTTCTGACTCTTCCTTGGTTTGCTGATTGATCTTATCAAGTGGAGTTGATTCAAACATCTGAGCTCTGTTTCTTACATTTGCCTTCAGCACTTCTTGGTCTTGGCTGAAGCTGTTGTTTGTTGGTGAGATGTTCTCCTTGTCATGTGATATTGTTTCAAAGGCCTGTTTGGCTTTAGATATACTTACAAACACCTCACTTGTGTCAACTAAATCACTGGTTATGCCTGATGTTTCTTTTCCATCAGTCTCAGAATTACTCTTCAGTTGCTGCTCCAATCGACTTCTCTTCTCACAAACAATGTTTTTTCTTGGACAAGGGATTTGACTATCCGTCGACTGAGTTTCAAACATTCTACGAGTGGCTTTCACATCCACCTTGATGCTCTGCTCTGATGTCTCTTCCTCTGATTTGTTGAGCTGAGGTTTGTTGTCTTCATTGTGGGAGTTAGACGTAGGTTGTTCAAACATGCAGACAGTTCTTTTGATGTCGCCTTCTTGAAACTCTTTTTTCATCTGTAGTTTTTGATCATGGATGTCCACTGAATTGATTTCATGGTTCTCAAACAGCCAGCACCTGGACTGGAATTCACTCTGGTATCCTGTGTCTGGGTCCATGTTAAGAACATCAGCCAACTCCTCTTCTACCAAACTTTCTACATTTTTCAGCTCAGGGTAAGTGTGCTTTAGTAGTCGTCTAAGCTCGCATTTCTGTCGTCGTTGGTGCAGAATGGACATTGCTTCTCTTGTAGGGGGTGGTGATGTAATGGGTCGTTCGTGTTCTTCAGGGTTGTTTTCCAGATGGTCCATTGGTGGATTTGATTGAGGTGCATATGTAATGCTTTTTTGTGCACCTTCAGCCATCTAAAAACAAAGAACGGCCTCATTACATTAAAATATCTAATATATTAGCCTTTTATTTCAAATGCTATATTTAAAAAATAAATGGTTAAGAAGTTAAACATACCTGTTGAACTGTAAGGAAGCCAAACCGCATGCCAAAATAAACCAGCGTTTTGTGCCAAAAATTTCTTATAGTTAATCTGAATACAGGCAGTTGAGAACGTTATAACTTGTTAGTAATGTTATTATGAGCACAAAGACCAGTGAAAACACCCACAATGATTCTGTTCTGCAAATGAGTAGTTAATCAAACAGTAAATTCAATTTTCTATGTTATTATTTTGTTTCACACCTCAGAGCTAAGGGTTCACAACCGGAATGTGTTATTTATTCAAGTATGCAATTACAGAAAGACAAGCTGCTAATGTTTTAGAGCACTAAACAATCACACAAAAGGCCTGGTTATTTTTAAGAATAAGGTGCATAATATGATGCATAATTATAATAAAAGCAACATTTTCACAACTACAATTTATTTAGTTCACAGCAGGGGTGAGGTTTGCTAGTGGTTAATTTATACTCCTAAAAAAAACTAATGAAGAAGCCAAAATAAGTTTCACAATTCAATTAAAGTATTGTACATGAAACTAATTTTCCTTACTTTGACTGCGTTTTGCCTTTTGCCAGTTGGAGAAGTAAGATTCTGGTCCTAGAACAAACAAACAAACAAAAAAATACAAGTATATTTGAACTTATATAATCAAAAAAATAACCAGGAGCTGATTTTATTAACTTAAATTCAAGTTAAAAAAATATGCCCGTGCTCCTTAAAATTGTAGCTAGAACCTTGACATACATGGAAAATATTTTCCAGCAGCTGTTACATGCATTTTATTGAGCAGCATTTTTTGGTCTCATCCCCCTGGCCCCAAAGGTCACCACATGTATCATGAAGAATAAAAGTAGCTACAAGTACTAACTGGTTTCAAGAGGTTTCTCGCAGGTTCTGCAGCTGCCACTTTTGACAGATATAGTGCAGACAAAGCTTTGACGGAAATAGAGGGTTTCTCCGATCCGTTGTCTCTGAAGTCTGCCACTGACCTTCTTTTATCCTCTGTAATACAGCAGAAAGATCAGAATCATGATATGGTTATTGTGACTCAAACTCTGACTCCTAATTTCCTGAATAAAGGAATGAAATCAAGGTCAACATCTGTGCTTTTACAACCGAAACCCACAGACGCACACATCAGGGGGCACCAAAGACTTTCTGAACTGTCAGATATGAGTTTCATTTAAAAATAAGTTTTTCTTTCAGTAGGAGGTGAGCAGTCATGTGATTTGTCGGGAATATTGTTTGTTAGTTTTACAAGAGACTTCTGTGACCCAGCAAGCTTTCAGCAGGGCTTTTAAATTTTACTGTAAATTATGATTGTGCAAAATCTATCTCTGTCAAATCAAGCCATCTCCATTTATAAACATGCATACTATCCTAAAACACTCCAAAAGGATTATAATTTTACAATCAGCTTCAAGTAATATATGTGCTTTATAACTGTTTAATACTTTCAGCATACACAAGCATACACAAAACATAAAAAAAAGTGCTTTTTCAAAAACAATTTACATTTTTTATGACACTAACAAATATTACTACCCCTTTTACTGCATAACACATCATTAATCTATCACATTTGGATAACAGAAAATAAGAGTGGAACATTTGAAAATAAAACCCTATATGTGACCCTGGACCGCAAAACTGAGATTTATACATAATCCGAAAGCTGAATAAATAAGCTTTCTTTTGATGTTGGCCAAGATACAATAGTTTGAATATCTGGAATCTGGAAGGTCCAAAACACTGGGAAAATCAGCTATAAAGTTGTCCAAATGAGGTTCTTAGCAATGCATATTACTAATCCAATATTATGTATAATATATTTACAGTTGGAAATTTACAAAATATTTTCATGGACCATGATCTTTCCTTAATATCCAAATTATTTTTGGCATTGAAGAAAAATCTATCATTTTAACCCATACAATGTATTTTTGGCTACTGCTACAAATATACCCCCCAACAACATAAGATCCAAAACATATGTCCAAAAGATCCCAAAATTATCTTTACGGACCTCTGTTTTTGAAATTGATATATTGATTTTTACACCAAACGTGTTTCCATTAAGGCCTTTTTTGAATTTTAAATCAATTTTGTGTTTATCTTTTTGAAACGGTGATGGTTATGATATATAGTTAGTTATTGCTCTGTCAGCTCTCATTATAGTAATGCAGACAGCTGCTTTAAATGCAAGTCTTCAGTGTAGTGTGCAAAGTGTGCTCAGAAACTCGTTTGGAAAACATCTGACTCTCCGTGACACAGATACCAATGGGATTTCCAATCATGAACCAAGAACCAGCACACAGCTTGCTTGAACGAGCAGAAGGGTACAGACTAATAATCAGTTTCAAGGGCAAAATATTGTCTTGCCTCAAGCCTGTGAAATAAATTTTCAGTATCTGAACAGGAACTAAAACTCACTATCTGAGACTTAAATCTATTTTTATTGTAGTAAAACATTAACTTGGGAAGCGCATCTGCATTAAATCACACTTACTAGCCATCTGATTTAGATATTACATTTCTCAGTTCCATAATTGTTTTCCACAAAATCATTCTCCAAAAGCTATTCATTAACAACACATGGTAGATTTTCTTTCAAAAGCCCTAAAATAAAATGCGATGTGGAAAAGTGAAGCAAAGTGTCCAAACACACATCCTCTTTAACTAATTTCAGCATGTTAGTGAGTTGAAAATTAACATATGATTATTTATTTGCTGCTTACAGACGTTCCGACCGCAGTAAGGTTAAGCTTGTTTTCCAACTTGTTTTTAACTCACAAATGAATAATCAAATTCTAGAAATCCCATGTCCCTGGTCGCACAACAGTAGTTGTCTATAATAGAAAATCCTCTTTGCGCACGCAATATAACGATTTGAAAATGTGTAAACATAAACTCACCATTCAGCGCTCTTTCTCTTTGCTCATAAGCTTAACTCAAATCCCTCTGAATTACTATGTTATTCAGTTCAATAATTATCCTTTGACTGGTCTAGCCGCCATGTGTGTCCTCCGAGTGTGTCAGCAAGCCTGTGGCCGTTTCTGTGCTGGTAACAGCTGACCCTGTCCGGCTCCCATGGAAGGATCAGTGCCAGCCAGCTATTTTAGGAGCTATTCTGCTATTGCTACACCAGGCTGAGTCAATCACTTGTTGGGATACATACCTACTTTTTCAATCTGCTCCAACCCAGCATTTAGAAATGACTATAATAAGCATGTTATTTTCATCTCACGTCGTTGGGAACAGTTGTTGTTGCTCCTGCTGTGATGTCACCTGGCGTTTCCTCAATTATAATTCGGATGCCTCTCACATGTGGCCCAAGTTATATCATGAGCAACGTTTTAGAAAATAAAAGAGTATTTTCTATCTTGCACTGGTAGTTTGATTTGACTGTGTTTGTAATATCACGAGCTTTGTGTCTCGCATGATCTTGTTTATAGTTTGCCCTTGACATTTAGGTCACACGATAGTCTGTCAACATATGAAATTTAACCCTGAACTAAAATCATTACTGTTGGTGTTTGCAGAGGTAAGCATTGCTTATTATCTTGAACGAACCCTAAACTGTGAACTTGAAATTTCCTGTATTGTTTGGGGTAAGGACATGATACCTTATTTTAGCAGTTGCGAACAATAAATTACGCAAAAAGAAAAACCACCCTAGAAATCACTTAGAAATGCACTTGAAACTTTTGTAAATGCAAAAATATCAAATTGTTCCCAAATATATCTGAAAATATTTGTGCTGTCAAACCCCCCCAAATTTTTTGTTTACACAATATATGTATGTGTACTGTGTTTATTTTATATATATATATATATATATATATATATATATACACACACACATTCAGTATATTTTTTCAAAGTATTTACATTTGTAAAAATATAGATATTTATACTGTAGTTATCATATTTTGTATTATATATAAATAAATATATTTAATACAAAAATATAAGATATATTTATTAAACATATATATGTATGTGTTTGTGTTTATATATACATAATACGTATACACCACACACACTCATATGTTACATAAACAAAAATTATTTATTATTTATAAAAATTATTTATTTTGTATGAGATTAATCACGAGTAATTGTTTGACAGCACAAAAAAATCTATACTATTAGTATAACATTTTAAATAATATATTTGAAAATACATTTAAATAAATAATAAATACTTTTTAAATAATAAATAAAATATCATTTAGAAACAAAATCTTTACTCACCCTCTGGAGAGGATATTTTTTCACTATTAATGCCAGAAATTGTCCTTCTTCTATCAGATCGGTTTATTATCTGCTTTGTTCTTGTGTTCTGAAAGAGTAATTGTTTCATTAGTGAATACAAATGACTCGATGCACATCTCTGTAAGGTTTAACTGTTTACCTTAGTAACCACTTGAACCTCTTCAGTCACTTTCTCTTGTTCATTATGGCTGTTTTTCACCTCTGCCTCTACTTGTGGCTTTCTGTCCTCCGCATCCTTGTTATTGGGAAGAGCAGTGTTATTGGCTTTCTCGGCACTCACTGATTCAAGTGGTGTCTTGCTCTTGTTGAACTCAGGCTGGGTGGTGGTCTTTGACTCAAAGAGTGCCCTGAGTGCTGTGGTGCCTGTAGGTCTGTGCCGAGGAAGACTCTCCATAGACTTACTGCGGGATAGAGGAGAGACCCTGGACTTCTCTTTGACCTCAGTCTTCCTCACTGTTGTCTCACTCTCATTCTTACTGACAGGAACAGGTGTGACCTGCATGCTCAGCTGTAGGAGATCAATTAGAAACCACATTCAAAGTTTTTATCCAGGTAAAAATGACTTCTTCCATATCATAGTAGTATCAATAGTATCAGATATGTTAGTAAGAGATAATGTAGCTGGTTGTTATAACAAAATATTACAAAATATGCTATTTAGGTTTTCCCAAATATGACGACTTCCGCTGTGGAGAAACCCATATTACTACACGGCTTCGTGGAACATTCAAAGAGAGAAGAGAGAAATAAAAGAAGTTCCACAGATACCCGGATGTGGTTATTAAACAGCATTGATATCAACAGCAATCATTATCATGGAATATTCATATATCATATATTCATAAGTCATAACTGGACAGTCAGAATCAAGCTGTGTAATGATAATAATACTGAATAATCTAACAGACATGAGCCTTAATGTTTTTACCTCACGCTTGACATCTCCTAAATCAACTTCTTTGGTTTTTCTTTCAGGAGAGTTTTGGTACCTGGTGTTGGTGAAGACATGATGTTCAGAAGGTCTGATAAAGTCATGCATTTAATTTCGTTTAATTTAATTGACCCTTTGCATCAAGGACCGACAGGCGATTTGACCAATTATAAGGTGGACTTGAACTTGGAAAAATGGTGTGTATTGACGTCTTTCCGTGATAGAAACAAGATAACTTCTGATGCTCATTCATGCTTATTTCATGCTATAACTAGAAAAGAAGAAAAAGAGAAAAGAGTTGATCGGTACGCATGACGCTTAAGGTGAGGTGCCACTGCGATCTGTCACGACTCAAAATAGCATTTATTGTTTGAAATTCTTTAAAAAATGACAAAATTTAAACACTGAAAATTTGTTTCATAAAGTAACCTGCTCTGTCTTCTTGACTCATTCTCAGTGTCTTCTCATTTATTTTTCACTGTGTGAGAACGTGATGTAAAGTAACGAAAGCAGCCGGGTCTTTGCGAAGGGTCAATTGATTTCAGTAAATAGAATTTAGTTTCACTTTCTGTTTAAAGACAATATTACAATTTTATCATTTTTACACATTAACACTAAGAGAAAAGAAACTTGTATGGAAGAACGAACAAACCAACATACTTCAAAATATGTTCTTTTGTGTTCATCAGAAGAAAGAAACTCATATAAGTTGAGGGTAAATGATGAAAGAAGTTTAATTTTTGGTTGAACTATTGATTTAGAAGTTTGTTAGCAAACAAATATCCTGTGATAATTGTTTCAACATGTCTTTCAAAACCTTATTCGTTTCTTTTCTTCTGTGGAACAAGATAGGAAATGAATATTTAAAGCTGATTATTTTTATATGGTAACCAAATATCAATCAAAATTAGTTGTTAATAACTTTAAATGCAATCTGTTCGTTTAAGCTATTGTATGACTTTGGAATAGCCAATATGTATTGAATTAATCTTACAGATAACTTGGTGCCAGTCCACTTTTATGATATAAGTACAGCTCAGATATTCTTGCTAAACATCACACTTTGTATTACAGGTCATACAGGTTTTGGCCATCATAAGGATGAGTAAATTATGGCATATTTATTTACTGGTGAACTATAGGCTTTGAAAGAAAGGAACATCTCCCTCACTGTGCTACAAGTTGAGAAACAGACTTCCTCCTGTCTTTAAGTCCAGCTTCGGTCCAGGTCAGGACATGATCGGTGGAAACACTTCTGAGAGACTGGGCCCTCCGCAAGCTGCTCTTCACTTCCATTTCCTCACCTAATACTCTGTCCTTCATCACAGCCCAACCTACACAGTCTGAACACAAATCACATGGTGCTTGACATTCAATCACATGGTGTGGTCTTACATTCTCATTACAGCAGTAATGAGAAAGACATTTAAATGTGAATTTGATTTATTTATTTATTTGTTTACAGTTCCTATTTAACTTTAACACAAGCAAACACAGTAAAAATGATATATATTTTGCTCATAAATTATACAGAAAATAAAATTGATTAATTGACCCATGGCACACAGCTCATATTAATCATTACCAGTGTTGATAATATGTCAGTTATCATATGCTAACTGATAATTAACCATCTCTCGTCACCGAACACTAGCAAGCCGTTGTTATGCACTTTAAAAAACAAAAACTATTTTTCTATAAATCTAATCATGATTCCATTTTAAAGCTCTTGTTACAAATTAAACTATTTAATTTAAGTTTTTGATATATTGACATTGAAAGGTTAAAATAAATAAATATTTTACCTCTGAAAAGTGTGTTGCTCGCTCCATTCACGGATAGAGATAGTTCTCTGCGCATCACGCAGGGAGCTTGCTGCGCAGAAACTGTGAGCAAAGTCCGGGAGGTTTATTACACCTGATGCTGCCTTATGTGAAGGTTCATACACTGTAAAAGAAAAATTCTGATTGCAGTCAATAAAACACATGGCTGCTACTACTATTGAAAGTTCTACAATGTTACATGCTTTCTTTGCCCATATACATATGTGCTAAACAAAAGTAGGGTTTACCACCACTGGAGATTCTCTCACATTCAAGGCAAAGCAAAACATTACACTCTGTACCCTTTCAATATTTTTTTTCCAGTATTATTTACACTTAAGGTACTAATATGCACCTTATATTCAGTAATAAAATAAAGTAACCCATTGACAGCTTTTGTACACATACACACACATGTTGGGTTTACATGTTTTATGGGGACATTCCATTGGCGTAATGATGTTTATACTGTACAGACTGTATGTGGTATTGTCCTACACTGACCCTACACATAAACCTACCC
>JAUMHP010000038.1:1474721-1485246 GCA_032361065.1 Enteromius trimaculatus | reverse complement strand
GTGCACCTTGTCACTATGTGAGTATAAGAGAGCACGAATGCAGTGCACCTTCAGGTTTTCGCTGAGGAACCGAGCCAGTGCGACCCAGGGTCGTGGCAAGGCAATGTAACGTCTCCATTCCCTCCTTCAGGGAACGAGGGTTATCTTCGTAACCTAGACGTTCCCCTTCAATCGAGTCAATCCGATGTTACATATGGGAACAGACCCGTGGAAAAGGCCACGACCCTGAGGCCGCGTTACGCAGAGACCTCTGTGCCGACAGGCGGACATGCCAGCAGAGGAGTCTGCACATAACCTTCCTAATGCCCTGAGGGCCAATAGGGGCCCCCACAGGGATGCCAGTTGTTACTGAAGCAGTTGGTTGGAGACGCGGAGCACATGTTTATAACTTGCCCTTTCTACATGTGGAACTTTGAATAATTAAATATATCAATAAAGTTATGGATATATATGAAAGGAAACACAGCCTTCTGGCTGTGCCAGGATAAGCCAGGGAGATGGCATCTACCACCCAATGGGTCAACCTCTTTTTGAAGACAGCATTCCCTTTCTGCTGTCCTCCATAGCAGACAAAGAGCTGCTAGGAGCGTCTGAAGCTCCGAGTGCGGTCTACGTAAAGGTGTAAGGCGTGAACAAGACAAAGCAACTCTAAGGCTGGGTCTGCCTCCTCCTGGGGCAGAGCTTGCAGGTTCACTACCTGATCACGGAAAGGCGTGGTAGAAACCTTGGGCACGTAGCCGGACCGGGGTCTTAGGATAATTTGAGAATCTGCTGGACCGAACTCTAGGCATGCTTCGTCGACAGAGAAGGCTTGTAGGTCCCCTACCCTCTTGATGGAGGCCAACACATTCAGAAGCTCTGTCTTGAATGACAGATATTTTATCTCTACTGACACGATTGGCTCGAATGGGGCCTTCCGCAGGCCACAGAGAGTGACGGCGAGGTCCCAAGAGGGTAAGAGGTGTGGCCTCACAGCTTCTTTGGTTAACCCGTCTTACAACTCTTAGGAACCTCACGATCAGTTGGTGCTTCCCGAAGGATGTACCCTCCACTGCATCGTGATATGCTGCGAAGGCAGCAACATACATATTAATAGTCGAAGGGGACAGCCTGCGCTCCAACTTCTCCTGCTGGAAAGAAATCACTACTGCAATCGGGCATCTCTGTGGGTCCTCTCTGCGAGAGGAGCATCAGTCGATGAACAGACCCCATCTCAGTGTGTAGAGGGAGCTCTAGAATGAGTGAAAGTATCAATCACGGCTGATGAGAGGCCGGATTTTTCAAAAGATCGGGGTGCGGTGCCAATCGTGCCCATCCCCTGGGAAAGGAGGTCCTTCCTCACTGGGATTTTCCAGGGAGGGGCTGCCGCGAGGAGCACTAGGTCAGCAAACCAGGTCCGTGAGGGCCAGTATGGCGCTACCAGCAGAACCTGCTCCTCGTCCTCCCTGATCTTGCACAGAGATACAATTTTAAGTTTTCCTTTCTCTTTTACTTTTAAAGAGATATTCTTTATAAAACTTAAGACTTGGCCACACCCCTCTAAATGGCTCATTTAAACAAGAAGTGGTAATCTTTGCATAATGCAGCCCAAATGGTCACGCAAAGAAGGAGTGGTTTCAGTGTTACTGATTAGGGATGGCGTTTTGACGGTTCATGTCATGCGCATAGCCTCGTGCCCCGTATGTGACATCAGCGTGTTTCCCTTTCGCACAAAAGAATTGAGGTGTCTACGGTGTGGAGTGAGTGCTGCAGGTCACAATACTGTACTGTAGAAATGGCAAGTGGAAGAGAAAAGGAAGACTCCCTGGAGTTGGAGGATGTGCCAGCATCGTATAAATCTGGTGTGTGGGAACATTTCATGTTACCTATTAGAGGATGAATACAGTTCGGACAGATATTTAGAAAGTATGCTCGTGCTCGGTCAAATCAGCGCAAATGTGCGTCTGTGTTATAACGGCGCTTTTTTCCCTGTGTGCGCTGATGCTCTCATCCGTTGACATTTCCAAACGCCTTCCTCCAGTTGCTTAATAAAAGCGGGCTTTCCACACCAAAAAAGTGCATGTGTCATTAGTATGAGAAAAAGATCGGTTACAGTTCTGTCAGATGCGGGCCGGGCTCGGACAGAAAAATGCGGCCCGATCCGCGCTCTATTACCTATGATGACAGCGGAAATAAAACAATAGATAGAATGACTGTACGCAAGTATTTTGGAACACGCATCCAATTCAATTTATGAATAATTACAGGATATAACTTTTTTAATACTGTATCCTAAATTGTGGATAATTAAGCTATATATCATATGCTTAAGTACATTTCTAGAGTGTTAAAGATTAAAAGAAAAATAACAAGAACCGTACAGAACCGAAAACCGTGAGCCTAAAACCGTAATACCGAACCATGGGTTTTGTGAACCGTGCCACCTCTAGTGCTGATACAACCATGTCAGGAGAAGCTGTGTGTTTCAAAAGCACATTTTTTGGCTTTCTGAAAGTGGACGCAGTTAGGAACCATCAGGATTACTTACAACAGAACAGCACCACCCAGATGTTCCAAATACAAGAGGTGTTTCTTTTACATGACTCCATTCCTCTGTCAGGCTTGAACTGATGGTAAAACTATGAAGCACATTATTAACTGTCTTTTAATATAAATCGTGTGTTTTAGTGTTCGGTAAAGGTCAAATAGATCAGAAAATAAAAAAAAAAACATAATCACAAACTTTCCCATCTGGATGGCGTCACATTTCTCAATAAGGAAACTCTACACATTTCGACATGTCAATTTGGCCATGATTTGATCACAGGATCCACTTAATATTGCATATATTTCACTTTGGACTTTCAGGTGAGCTTGTCTCGTAATGCAAAGCATTTGCTCAAGATCAACAGAGGGGAGCTCATGCTGTGCTGACGCCTCTGGTGTCTGCGGGTCACTGAAACATTAATTAGTGCACAGACCGCCAAGAAACCTCTATAAATAAAGGCAAGAGAGGGAACTCTCTATCTCCTCTCCATTATCCCACCCTGCTGTGAGTGTGTCTCTCCTCAGGGTACTGTACAAATCTGTGTGTGTGTGTGCAGGCTCTCTGCTGTAGTTAAAGAAGTCTCAACAAGACCTACACAGTTTTGTCTCATTTAAGGTTTTCTACTGAATACCAAATGAATATGCTATCATGCTATCATACTGTACATCCCCTAAAAATATCCCATTGAGTTATAATCTCCCAATCCTATCTGAAAATTATAATATAGGCTGACCAAACGGTTCTTGAGCTTTCAGTAGCCTGTGGTAGGTGTCATTTTCAATTACAAGTGGGAAATGCAATGATTCTCCAGCCAATTGGTTTTATCGATATTCTATGTGCTGATGTAGCATTCAATTTGTCACCTGTGGGACACTGAAGAGCTACATAATGACAGTTGAAGCTTAAGAAATCTAATGGCAGATGATCTCAAATGTTTGAAAATAATAGTCAGTGGACGATGCAATCTTATTTGTTTTTCACTATTTTACAATATTTTTGCTTTACTGTTAAAAAAAAATAAAAAGCCGCTCAAAACAGTAGAACAAATCAGTTTTTATAAACAAATTGGTTGACTGAATGATTTAATGACTCATTCACAAAACAGGCTGTGACCTAAATTAAATAGCACAAATGTTTTTAATATATACTGTATGTTGCCTATAATAGGGAAGTGTGTACTGTGTTCAGTTGATGCATATGAACAAATCGTTGACTAAATGATTTGAACGACTCACTTGTTAGGACACTTGTTGCCACCTACTGGCATAATGATGCTAATGCATCTAATAATGCAACTAATGCACAGATACAGCACTGTTCAACTAAATATCACTTCTCAAAATGGCAGTTGGGGGGTATAATTGACAGATGATACCTTTGGGAAGCTGACATGCTATACTCCAGATAAATCTAATTTAAACCGCATTTTTGGTCTCGTGGCATAAACGTACCTTGGTGCACATTTTAGCGAGACATGAAATATGTACCAGTAAGAACATATCACTGCAGTTTCCAAAAGAAATAAACACTAGAGGCAGGAAAACTCTGACAACTTTTATTTACACAAATTTACAGTTTTGATTATTAAAGTGTAATTTTCTAACAATTACTTGAAGAATATCATGTTATGACGTCAAAACAACATTTGTTAACACTATCAGATAGGTTTAGGGTTAAATTTGGTCTAGGGCATATTTCCAACATGATAGAGCATTAAGTTTTAGCAACAGTCTACAGATATTTCAATTCTGAACTGCCGCAGTACATACCAGTACCTATATCAACGTAATAAAAACCTGCCAGGGTTCACATACTGAACCTGTGTTTTAGTGCCACTCAGTGGACATTTCGCTTTGAAACTGCAACAAAACCTGCAGTAAGACACATAAAAATTGTGTTTCCCACAAAAAGTGCACAGAGGTACATATTTTTATGAGACCAAGTTGAATATTTGGTACTGTACATTCATTAGTGCATGACCTTTTCAAATAAGCCGCTGAAGGCAGTGAGTGTGAACAAGAAAAAGAGAAGAGCATTGCACATAAAATACTAGTGGTGCAGAAATCACACACTGCACCTTTAAGGCGCAGGTACAGCAAGCTAAGGAGAAACTAGAAGAACAGAAATTACCAAACAACCTTTAACCCTTAGTTCCTTCACACCAAGAGTTCAGTGAACAGCTGTGATCCTTACACAGAGCCCTGGAGAAGCTGAGCGGTACAAATTGCTTTATACAATAAATGACTTTTCTAGAACAAAGCAATGCACTCTGGGCCAGTGTACCCTTAGCTCTGAAATGCACTGGGATGGTCTTACGGCAAAAGAAATCTTTCTTATAAATCTTACATTTACTGTACATGCCTTATGATATAACACAATGGCTAGACACTATCAATAAGCATCCACAACATATTTTAGAGTTGACGTGCAGTACATCAGGGCTCTTAAAGGAGTAGTTCGACAATAGATAAATAAACGAAGCTGAAAACGTACTCAACCTTAAGGACATCCAAGATGTAGGGTTGTTTCTTCATTGGAACAGATTTGGAGAAATTTAGCATTATTTGCTCACAAATTATTTGATGAGAATGGGTGCCATCAGAATGAAAGTGCAAACAGCTGATTAAAATATATATATATATATATATATATATATATATATATATATGACGGCACCCATTCCCCACAGATAATACATTAGTGAATGGGTACCATCAAAATGAGAGAATCATTTACAAGATGTTACTAGATGGACTAGAGTCTTGTGGGTTAATTTTGTTTATTGTTGTCATATTTTATCAAATCTCATTTTGACGCCACCCATTCACCGAAGAAGATCCATTAGTGACCAAATAATGAAACACATAATTTTTACAAGTTTGTTCTGATGATGAAACATCCAAGATGTGGGTTTGTTTCTTCATTGGAACAGATTTCAAGAAATTGTGCATTGTTTGCTCACCAATTTTTTGATGTGAATGGGTATCGTCAGAATGAGAAATGAGTCCAAATAGCAGATTAAAAAAAAAATCACAATCTTTTTCATTCACAAGATGTTAATTAATGGAGTCTTTTGGATTACTTGTGGATTATTGTCATGTTTTATCAACTCATTCTGGCGGCACCAATTCACAGAAGAGGATCCATTAGTGAGCAAATTATGTAATGCATCATTTTTCTAAGTTTGTTCCGATGATAAAACAAGCTCATTTACACTTTAGTTGGCCTGACATTCAGCAATTTTTCATTAGATGAACTATTCCTTTAAACAAAAAATACTTCCTCCACTGTGAGAGAGAGAAATCGGGTGCAAAAAAACAAGATTTCTGCAGAGTTTTTATGTGGCTCAGTAGACTGCAAGTACTGTCTGTGACAGCAGCGAATCAAATAATGATAAGATTCCAGTATACACATAAACACATACTGTCCGAATGAAAAATATATTAACCGTGTATGTTCTGAATACTGAAATGACTTGTGGTGTGTTGGTGCCTGAGGTTTTATTGCTTGAATGCATTAGTATGCTAATCAAACCTCCGTTTGCTCAAGCTACAGTGTGTTTTGTGGGTGAACGCACAATTCTCACAACAGAGATCAATTATGCTGCTGCTTTACAAACATTTTACTCCCTTTATTGCACTGCCTACAACCATTACACTGCGAGACGGCCACTTTGATTGGCTATTGATAGCCTGTTTTCCTCTTCCTACCCCAAACTTGTTCTTGTCACAGTTGAGTAGAACACATAATCACTGCAACTGCTATGAATTCTGCTATCTGCTTCTCTCTGCGTCCTTAAGTTTAGTGTTAGGTTTGTTCAAAATACTTGATACAGATCTTGTAGCCTCATTAGAAGGCGAATCTTCTAGGAAAGATGTAAATTAAAATTTCTCTTCACTAATGAATGCTAAAAAATGCATTCAGGCAAAACAGTTGTAGATAATCAACACTATCTCGTTTCTCAACCCCCACACAATATGTCACTCTACTGGAAAATTAAAATAGTTAAAGCCTTTAATTTAGTGCAGGTAGACTTAATTATATTCATTTGGAGGCATATAAGCATGCTGTAAGTTTTGTCTGCATTTATCCCATTCCCCCCCCTCTTTTTTTTTTCTCCAGGAGAACTTCCTTATTAATTCAGATCAGCCAGAGAGCCAATCACCAGTTAACTATGTCAGCTCTCATCCAATCTGGACTTAAGTGAAGCGATAAGGTCTTAAAAATGGTAACAAATTGCTCTTCTCTTTTTGCTGTTGCTGACACTGAATGTGTCTGTGCGATAAGTCAGTTTAAAAAGAGAAAAAAACTAGTTTCATAGCATGATTATTCATATAAGTGGCCAAATTCTGTGGCATACAAATGTATTTCACATTTTAAAAAAATACTGACCCATAAAATATTTCAGTTCTGTGTCGCCGAGCCTCAGTGAGGAAGGTCTGACACTTTAAGGATGCAGCAGCTACAGTCGTCATCTTGTTCCCCAGTCACATGCATATTGCATTCACAGTGACCTCAATTTAAGTTTTACTTGGCGACTTCGTTTTTTCAAGAACTGGAAAAGTAGCTTGAGAGGGTCATTTATCATTTTTTTCCGTACAGTATTTCTGTGTTGCTGTGCCAAAGCGTTCGTAGTGAGCACAGTTACAGTGGAAACACACCGGGCAAACACACCTGCAAAGAGATACTGATAATAGTTATGATGTGCAAACAAACTGAGGCTCTATATCAGCTGTTTGCAGTGACATTATAAAATAACAGAGGCAGAGCCTGATGGACAAAACTGGTGTCCCTGCTTAATATCTTAACATTTGTGTTTTGAAAGGACGAGAGCTCTGTGAAAATAAAAATGTAGGGTTACACTTTACATAACAGTATTTATGTTACTGTATAATACTAATTAACACACCTTTTAACTTTTTTTATATATAAACATATATGTACCTTTGCACACCATTATATAAATATGCTAAAAAGATGAAGAAAAGAGATACAGTATAGTTCACAGGATAGACAGTGACTAAGATTAGGGCACCTTGTTGCATTAAGTGGGGTTAGTTCTCACAATATAAGTTTTTGAGCTAAATGAAAATGTAATTAAATTAAAAGATTAAATAAAATAATCCTTGCATATGGCTCTAGCGTCCCTGCAACCCTACATAGGACAAGCGGTGGATGGATGGATCAGTGGAAAATAATTAATTAATTAATTAATTAATTAATTTAAAATGAATAATAATAATAATAATAATAATAATAATAATAAATTACATAGGGAAACACAAAAAAAAAAACTCAAATTAAAAACTAAAAAAAAAAGAAATTCAGGTTTTGTTTTGTTTTGTTATTAAAATATATTTAATTTCTCCAAAACTGCATTTAAAATATGATTATACTGATAAACGTTGGGTTTGGAAGACTTTTAAATTTCACAAAAAATGATATCAGCTTAAGACTAGAGGTTTCACCATACAAAACTACTGCTAGTGATATTATTATTTTTACAGGCAGTGTGACAACTAGCCCCGTTCTAATCTACTTTCACTTACAGTTATGTTACTATTGTACCGTATGTGTTCGCCATAATATAAAGTTTTACCATCTTCAGAAGTACTATTCAAATTATCAGACTAACCTGAGCCAGTTTCAAGAGACCGTTTATTCGCCTAAACAATTATCTAGATGAAATGCTGTCAAACCAACACAATTCAACAGCGACACAGAGAAAGCAAGCAAAAGACACTCGCGCGCGCCACTCACAGCCTTCCCTGCGCGGCGCCGCTGTCCATGGTACTAGGTCACACGCGCTGCTTTTAGCTTTATTGCTGTTTAATATTCAGCGCATGCACACAATCCCGGCTACAAGACGGTTGATACATCAGCAGTTTGACTCGTATGGACTGTGCTTCTTGCTACAGATGCCTTACGGATGTAATAGCGTTGGTGGATGACAACGCTATTTTAGTTCATTATGGTGTGGAGCAGAAAAGTCATTTTTCTCAAGGTGACTGGTGTGTCCAGTTTCTGTTGTTTCAGACATATTGGTCGGCTACAGTATGATGCCTATCCTGATACTATTTTTGCAATATATTTTTATTTAGTCCATCCCACTATAATGATTATCCAATGATGCTGACAGTGCAAAAAAAATGGGAACCTGCGAAGCGTAACAGCTATTTAAACGTCTGTAACTGGATTTTTGTGTTGTGTCTGTCTCATTATTATATTATGGTTCAATATTTCCTGTGTCTACTATAAATGTAAGTAGTTTAGAATCCAACTACTTTCATAAACTCTTTAAATCAGTGCCAAATGCAAAGACTTCTGCTGTTACATATAGATTGTAACGTTAATTTAAAAATGAATTTACTGTAGTATTCAAATGCAAGTTTAAACATTATTATTAGCATAGATAGAAAGCGTTACAACCTAATTTTTAATATTACCTCAAAATTGTTTTTGTTCCTATGAATCTTAATTCTTTACAGATTCGTACTTGTCGCTTCATAAGGATCATGTATGATATTAATTCCATCCTTCATTTCCAAGTTGTTTCAAACGTTACAACTCGTTACAACTCACCCCGTGTTACAGCATTCCCATGTCTCCATATTTACAGTAGGCAACAGCATTCATTAGATGAGCCAATATACACAAACTATATATTGCAAATGTAAAGATATAACCCAGGAAGAGAGCTGAGATGAGCCTGACTCTCAAAAAAACAGTATATTTTAAAAGGAAAATCTTGATAGCAGAAACAAAGGCAGTTTGGGTTACTGAGAGAAAGCGTCCAGTCAGCAGAAACATCTTCCGTCACATTACTTCAGATTATTTCTATAGACTGGGCTATCATGAGAGCTGAATGCTTCAGTGGCTAATGCAACAAATCAAGTCCAGCATCTCTAGTTTCCCACAGTTTCATTGATTGAACGAAGGTAAGTGAATGCAGGAGGCTTTATAGGCGCATGTATCCGGCTTACATTCGTTCACTTGCCAAATCAAACAAAATCATATGTTGTTAAAATGCCTTTTGCCATCACTCAGTTACAATTCAACTCTAAGTCACATCTCAGTGTGCATTCGAGCCGACTCAAGTAGTTCCTGCTCATTTATTTCCGATGCAGCAATATCCCGAGGTGCCTCGCGAACATCTTTTGTGAAAAGTTGTAACATACCTCAAACAAGGGTCCGATCTTATTCTTCTCCAGGTATGACTGAATTCTTGACTGCTGAAGAGACGCCATGAGAATGCGTTGCGTTAAACAGCAAAAGGTTTGGATATCGTTAAATATCGCCAAGCATCTTCCAGCGTGCGGGACTGCGGAGGGATCTCTAGCGGGCAGAGAGCGGACATCCAGCGCTGAGAGCTCGGCTGCTGCTCCAGCACATGCCGAAAGTCCTCCCCCGGTTTGCTCACTATCTTATCTGATGGGACTATCCCTCCTCCGGTCTCGGCAGAGTAGCTGGCGACGGCTTCTTCTCAAAGCCAATCAGAAACATTACACCTTGCTTGAATGTTTATTCATTGGCTGTTCAGGTCTGAAAGACCCGCCCACGTTGTTTACACAGAGTAGCCTAGGTGTCAATATTAAATTTAGATGCGCGTACTTTGTGTGAAACTCTCATTATAAAGAATTCTTATGACTTTATTTATGTTTTATTGCCTAATCTATATATTTGTAAATCAGCCACAGTTATTATTTATAATGCTTATCTATCCCAATTTCAAAAGTGTAATGCATTAAAATACATAAGAAACGCATTTTATTCTGAGAAGCATTATATAATATTTATATATAGAGAGAGAGAGAGAGAGAGAGAGAGAGCGAAACATTTTTATGTAACCATAAGGGACAAAATTTTTCATCAAGAATGAGTTAAGAAGCAAATAAATAAGCTGATTATTATCACTATAGGAGGGGGCCATTCACACGAATACATAGTGAAAATCAAGAGAGAGAGAGAAAAAAAAATATATATATATATATGGGTTGC
>JAUMHP010000038.1:1445935-1465668 GCA_032361065.1 Enteromius trimaculatus | reverse complement strand
ATTTTTTATTTTTTTATTTTTTTGTGAAAATCGTAGTACGTTATTTTTTTTCCTGAGAAGGCTCAAAAGAACAGCATGTATAAGAAATAAAATATTTTGTAACTTTTCAAATGTCTTTATTGTAGCGCTTTCAAATTATTAAAGGTGGGGTAAGCCAAAATTAATGTTTGAAATCATAAAAAACATGGCTCTACCCCAAAAGGGCCCCTGTTTTTATAACTCCGCCCCACACATACAGTACATAGCCTACACAACCCAGGCAACGGTTAGTTCTGTGAAACAAAGCAGAACGTTTTATGACGTGCTGACACAAATTTCAAATGATTTTCAACAGTCACTTTGTTCATCCAGTGTAGGCAAACTTTATCTGTGGACACGGCGTTACTAACCCATCGGGAAGAAACAAAGCAACCTCGTAGTCCAATCCTTGAGTTTTTCCCAGCGGTGGAAAGCTGATCCAATATTATTACGAGTCTTTTTGTCGCTCGGCTCGGCTGTTCACTGAATGCTCTCTCGTCCACATCATGAGTAGACACGCCTCTTACTGCTGATTGGCTACTAGTATGTTTTGGTATTCTGCCCTGACATAGTTTTCTAAAGCGTTTTTGAAAAATGACATACCCCACCTTTTAATCGCGAATATTTACACCGTATATGTGTGCGTACTGTGTATATAAATACACACCCATTCATGTATATATCATGTTTATATATTAAATATATTTATATATAAGTTAAATGAATATAAATATTTTCAAAATGTGTGTTTGTTATCTATACATACTAAATATAGACGGTACACACAGAAATACTATGTAAAGAAAATGTTTTGTTTTGAATGTAATTAATTGCAATTAATCATTTAAAAGCACTGTTTACTGTCAGCTTTTTTAATGTTTTGAATAAAACTATTTATTTCTTTAAAAAAAAAGAAATAAATAAACTAATTAATAATTGTAATAATTAATAATTAATAATTAATAATTGTAATAATTAATTAATAATTGTAATTGATAATTGCATTTTCAGAAAGTTAAATCTGTTGTTAATATGTTAATGAAATGTAAATATACAAATTAATTTAAAATACCACAATTATTCAACATAAACCATAATTTTTTATTAATATTTACAAATAGACATTTTAATGCATAGATATTAATGCTTAATGGAGAATTCCATAAATATTTTTATTAATAATAATGGCCAGGAATCAATGGATCAGAGATGTAATGAAACATTTTGAAAGTGCATTAAATGTGATATTCACAATGGAATACAAAATCATTTCTGGTATATTGAATATATTATTAGAAATATATAAGCTATTATATATTCTAGTTTAATTCAATATTTAGTATTCAATATCAAGAAAGGAATTTATAGAGGAAAAAAAACACTTTTTTTGTGTGTGTAAATGGACTTTGATCTAACTATAAATGTAATGTTTTGAGCTGAATTGTTGTAGAATTATTTTAGTTGAGTATTAAAACTTGGTGTCACATGGTTAGTGTTGTTCAGGACACACTGAGGGATCGGATCACAAAACATTTAGTGTCGTCCTTTGGGTTCGGATCATCCAAGATGGATGTTGATACCAGGAGCAAACGCGATGTGTCTGTATCTCTGTGGTTTAGGTAGCTGCATGTGGATGAGGACAGTGAGGTACAGTTTAGATGTTTCACAGTTGGTGCATTGATCAAAAGGATGCCACTTGTGGTTTTGGCCCAAGCAAAACACACTGTCATGCAGTTTTAGCAGTCCGGACGGAGCGTGACACATTCTGACACAGCCAGACACATCATGCATAACTAATCAGCTGTACAATATTGAAGATGTGTTTGTTTTGACAACTCGAAACAGGCCATATTAGACCGACTGAATTCAGCTGAAAGCTCTAGAGAAGGGACATCTTTGTCCCTCATACTTTATTAATAAACCTTTAACCTTTAAGTCTGCTTGCTAAATAGGTCTGCTTCCTCCGAAATGTTACAAATATAGTTGTTTCATTTATGTCTGTGTTTGTTTTATTTTTTATATATTTTTTTTCTCTTAGAAATTAAAAATACAACTGATAATTCATAACGATATGTAAATATTATAATATTTAGATTTAATTATTGAATCCATAATTTTGAATGGTTGGATCCATAGTTTAATCAAGTTAATAGGACCTAAGATGATTAAGATTTTTTTATTTTGCTATTTACTATACCAGAGACTGGTGTTGTACAAAATGTATTTATTTAATTTATTTATTTAATAAATTCTAACATTTAAAAAACGTAAAAAGATGATGTGTTAATAGCAAATTATATATACACTGAATTATTAAATCTAATTATTTAAGTTTTATTACCCAAGGTATTGTTTTACTTTTTTTTCATGTCTATTTTCTAGTTTTTATTTACCGAAGTACCTAAGTATCAGATGCTGGCATTGTATAAATCTATTTTATTTATTTGTTTTAACGTTTACATTTATTTACATTTACATATTGTAGAGTTGCTAAGCACACGTTTTTTGACAAGGCACTGAGACTCAGTTGTCAGTTGTGTGTGTGATTTTTGATATTTGTTATCTGAGACCTTTTTTAAAAGATTTTGGATTGCATAATGTGAGAGGTTTACTGTCATTGATGTTAGACCTCTGCAATGATTTTGAAGAAGCTACTGCTGCTTGATCCTTTTTAGCAAAAAAAAAACATTTTCATAAAAAATGATCCAAACAATGAAAACCAGTCCAATGTTGTTTGGACACCATTGACTTCCCTTGTATATACAGTATCTTTTATGTTCCACTTAAAGGAAAAATCCAACCCAAAATGAAATTTACCCCATATTTTACTCACCCCAAAGCCATCCTAGGTTTATATGACTTTCTTTTTTCAGACAAACACAAGAGTTTTTTTAATAATTTGTCCTGCTTCTTCCAAGCTGTATTATGCCATATTATTTTGGAGTGCCATAAATCGGACATATCCACAAGTACTGCAATGCAAAACCAAACTATACGCCTTCAGGGGTTATCACATGTCCTCTGAAGCAGATTGAAAATATTTCTAGTTTTAAAATTATAATGTAAATAACTGACTGACTGACTGAGAGTTCCAGTTTCTTGGCTGACTTTTTTTCTTTGCTTTTTTTTAAACTCAAACTCTGTTCGTCTAAAAAATGAAAGTCATGCACACCTAGGATGGCTTCGGGGTGA
Organism: Enteromius trimaculatus; assembly: GCA_032361065.1. Lineage (NCBI taxonomy): Eukaryota > Metazoa > Chordata > Actinopteri > Cypriniformes > Cyprinidae > Enteromius > Enteromius trimaculatus. The sequence continues at coordinate 1,462,458 of JAUMHP010000038.1, read as the reverse complement.
GCAAAATATGGGGAAATTTTCATTTTTGGGTGAACTATTCCTTTAAGAAATGGTTGAAAACTACTTGGGAGTAAATAATGACAGAATTTTCATTTCCGAGTAAACTACAGCTTTGAGAGTCATACACTTTTCTTGCTTAAAAAAACACACCAATGTGAGCATGTGCATAGTCCAGATTGTCATTCCAGGTGCATGTAGTCCAACCACCATCTGTCTCTACAAGCACCGACATTGTCTTCACATACAGCAAGATGCTATAAGATCCTGGTCTTGTGTTTCTTTTTGTTTTAAAAAGACGGGAAAAGTCTGTATTCCTAAACGTAATCATTTGCCTCCCGTTCAGAGAAATGGATGTACATCAGCTTGGCTTTGGGCTCCCGGCTGCCCCGGAGGGAACATGAGTGTGTAAACTCCCCCTGATCCATGTTTAAAATGTGTTGACTGTGTGTGTATGTGTGTTCCAGATGCAGGAAGCCAAGCAGATGGAGAGAGAAAGGCACAGGCAGCATTCTCCAGTCAGCCAGCAAGAACCAGAGTCTCCCGGACAGGGGCACACCGACACCCCCGACAAAAGCCTGCCCGCGGAGGCCAACGGTGGACCGGGACACCAGGGCGGCAAGGTCGAGCAGGGATCTCCGGCGTACGAGAGTCCCGAACCAGAGAACGGCAGCGACTTCTGCCCTGCGGAGAATGAGCAGACCGAGGCAGACCAGGCTACTGCTGCTGCGCAAAGTAAAGAGAAGCGTGCAGAGATTCATTTAGCTTTAAGGTTCCATGTGTATTTAAATGATTATGCTAATTTTGCTAAATAATTGTACATATCTTATAAGATGTATTACAAGCGTTTCAGTCAAAATATCTTATATAGATTTTAATTTTCTGTTTAAAGAAACCAAAAATTAGGATATTTATAATACAACCGTTGAGTTTCCTGTCCTTCCATTCAAAAATCCAGAAAAATATCCAAAACACGGAAGATCCAATTTGAGTTGAGAGACTTAATCCAAGTCTTGTGCAGAGATATCACTTTATATGATAAACAGATTTAATGTAATGTTTTATGTGTTCATAGGTGAATAAAAGCCTAAATAAATCTGTTTATCATGTAAAGTGATTATATCTCTGCACAAGACTTGAATGAAACGACTAGATTTGTTTTAGGATGTTTTGTGACCTTGTTGGATCTACAAAAATCATATTTTTAAATGGCACTAAGATGAGTTAATGATGACAGATTGTAATTTTTGGTTGAACTAAACCTTTAACAGAATATAAGCATCACTGATTCCTAGTCATTATTAGTTAATCATGTATTTAGGCTCGACATCAGAACAGATGAGGCGTCTTGTAATGATGTGACATTATTGGAAAACTGTGTCAGTGTCCCTGAGTCTTACGTAAGTTTAATAGCACAGCTTTCCATCAGAACATCACCCAGTTTCAGGCAGTTTGGAGTCCCCTCTTATGACGCTTATTAAAGTTAAATTGAGAAGCTGATAATGTGGATTAAATGTGACTACAGAGCGTGCTTGGAGGGAAAATCCTCCTATCGCACCGTGAATGACTGACTAGACAGAATTAGACGCTTAAGCATTCTCTTCTGTCTTTTTTGGGTGCGGCAGAGCACGGCACGGGAGCAACCGAGGAAGAAGAAAACCAGAACTATGAAGAGAAGGCACAGCAGATTGTACAGAGCATTTTACAAGAAGTTGTAAACACAATTGCTGGAGGCGAGTTATGTTTATCATACTCGAAGGGGACAGATGTGCGTTTCGTATTATAAAAATATAAATAAATGTAAATATAATTTAAATATTTGAGGTCAGTACGATTTTTGGAATTTAGTTTGATTAGATATGCAGTGAAACAATAAATAAAATAATGTTGCCAAATATTGTTAAAATCCAATTCTGACTTTTTGTCTCAGAATTTAATGATATAAACTTAAAATTGGAATTTTATTCTGACTTTATTAAAACTTAATTGCAAGTTAAGCAAGAATAGTAAGAGATAAACTTGCAATTCTGAGAACATATTAGTCTTTTTTTTTTCTTTTTTTTGAACATTATACCTCGAAATTGCGAGTCTATATCTCCTAAATCTGGAAAAAAAGACCAGAATTGGGAGGAAATGCTAAATATGAATTTGCAATTGCGAGAATTGTAAGATGCAAACTCGCATTTTATCTCACAATTTTATAGCACAATATATATATAGATATATTTATATATATTTATATATTATTTACATTTCTTGCAAGTTTCTATCAAAATTTCTAAAAAGTCAAAATTTGCAAGATGTAAACTTGCAGTTGCACAAAAAATGATGATTAAAAGTTCCAATTACCTTTTTCTTTATTTATACAGTGGCAGAAACAGGCTTCTGCAACTTTCTATTTTAAGTGTTGTTGATTTCTGTGATTCAGCATTTTGTGTAATACAGAAATCAAATGTTTGCAATGACAAAAATGATAGCAGAATTAGACATTTTTATTTGGTGTAAATGACTTTTGTAGAGGTGTTTTAATTTTGGCAGTGAAACACTTTAAAGCGGGACCTAGCCTGAAGTCTATTTTTCTGTGTTCAGATGTTAAGGAAAGCCGTGAGGGCGAGGCTGAGCCAGCTGAGGGTATTCCAAACTCTCTGGAAGAAGAGGGAGGCTTGGGCAGCGACAACGAAACCGTTCACGCCAACGGCATCCCTGGAACCCCCATCTCTGCCAGCTTTACTCCGTCCCTACCTGACGACAGACTGTCTGTCTCTTCCAATGACACTCAGGTACCAGTTTCCACTTCTGCCATGAATGGGGGGGGGGTGGTGGAAAGAGTTAAACAGCTTCTTGTGTAATTGTTTTGACTGGATTGTTTATGCAGAACTGACTTCATTGATTTAACACTTGAATTCCTCAAAATTAAATTTTAGGGGTTGTTTGCGATGTCACAAACAATGATACCCTAATTTCTCTCAAGTGTTTTGCTATAATAACAAACTGCTTCATGCGAAATGTTTTGTAAAACAGTAGTTCTCCCTCGACTTTTTTGAATGAGTAGCTAGACGTAGCAAAGCATGGACATTTTTAGATATAAGATTGCCATTTTTTTTTTTTTTATGCGTTATAACGCTTAAAATCAATTTAATACCTTTTTTCTTTGCTTACACAGTGAACTGTGTATGGCCTTTAATTCAACAAAATTGTATCTTCTCTTTAGGTCACCCCAATACAGGATTTTATTTAAGACCTTCAATATATAGATATTTCTTAGTATTGTCGCAATTTTGTTATTGCCTTTCTTTAAACACAATATTACCATATCGGCAAAAATTAACGCGATTAATCGCATCGCAATATATGTTTGAGGACTGTTATTTATTATGTATATAAATACCAACACATGTCTGTACATATATTTAAGAAAAAAATATTTTATATATGAAATATATTTATATATAATATAATACATTCTGTTACATTCGTGAAGTTATTTATTTATTTTTTAAGTGTCATTAGTGTCCAAATATTTTTAGGGGCTATTATATATGCTTAATGGACCATAACACCAATTTTATGGCCTGTTGATTTTTTTATAGCTGATGCATGTTATGTGCTATAGATGATGATTAATTTCCCTGGCAGTTAATTTTGATTGTTGTGAGACTCTTAACACAAGCGTTTCACCCACAGGAATCGGTAGCCACCACTGGTCAAGCACCGGGTGCGAAGTTTTCCCATATTCTCCAGAAGGATGCATTTTTGGTATTCCGTTCACTCTGCAAGCTCTCTATGAAGCCCCTCTCAGACGGTCCCCCTGATCCGAAGTAAGCCCGTCTTACTAAAAAACCCCATCTGACTGTATACAAAAGGAATTGTTTATTTGTTGTTACAAATGCCGTGCCAAAAAAGGACATTTCCAGTCTGGAGCCAATTGAATTCGATGTGGTTGTATATTCTAATCTGAGATCTGTGGTTGTAGATATTTCAGAGCGAGGGTGTTGAAAGCATCAGTCTGCATTGCACAGAGTTGAGTTGTCTGTGTTTTTATCAACTGCTGTCCTAGAATAGGTAAAAAGGGCTGTAAGAGGGCAAGAGAGATGTTCCTCCCTGTCATTTGAAGAGAAAGAGAGCCATTCGTTCTGGTGTGTCTTCGGGGGCAGTGAGGCAGGAAGCTCGTTTTAGTGCTATTGATCACTCTTTGTCAAATGGACTGAGACCTGTTGACCCCTCTTGATTTACACCAGGGCTTTATTTATCAGTGAGGCATACTAAGGCACGAAGCTTAGATGGAGGTTAGGGACATGAATGATGCCCCAGATCACGCAGTTTGTTCAGAAGAGTTTACTTTTTTATTACTTTTTTTTTATTATTGATCTAGAAGACAATAAAATTGACTTTCATTAAAGGATCATTAAGGAGCCACTTAGCAGCTACCTGTGACACATTAAGTGCTTGAGAAAATGTTGCTTGATTTTGTTAATTAGTTATATCTCTAGCTATTACTGAATTAAATTCTTTTAAATTTAGCTTTTTTATTTTAGTTTAGGCTTTTGTAATTAAGATTTTTTTTTTTTTTTTTTTTTCATTTTTCTACAAAACTTCAATTAATTTTCATTTAACTGAAACTTTTCACAATTATTACATTTCTCATTTTTATTTTATTTTAATATTTTTTTAATTATAAATTAAGTAAACATTTTGAGCTCCATCATGTATCTTTGTAATATTGCATGTTATGCATACTTGGCCAATAAATTATTTGTCTATTTGATGGTTTTAGGTAACACTGGCAACACTATTATTGTTGCAGTGACCCTGAAAGATTTATTCTTCTCGTACTTTTTGATTTTTATACATTTAATGTCTGCAGTCTTACCAGCAAAAACTATTAAAAAACTTTTTTTTATTTTCTTAGTATATGTCTTTCTTTGGCCACATTAGTTATAAATTGTAACACTGTTAGTTTTCACCCCAGTAAGGCAAAAGTTAATTGATTCTTTATTAAGGTTAGTGTGGCCTTGGCATGAGTGTTTTATGTGGAATGAGGATTAAATATATTATTTTATTCATCTAAGATTCCTCAACTTCCTGCAGATCCCATGAGCTGCGCTCTAAGGTACTCTCGCTGCAGCTCCTCCTGTCCATCCTGCAGAACGCTGGGCCCATCTTCAAAACCAACGAGATGTTCATCAACGCCATCAAGCAGTACCTGTGCGTTGCGCTGTCTAAAAACGGCGTCTCCTCCGTCCCCGAGGTGTTCGAGCTGTCGCTGTCCATCTTCCTCACACTTCTGTCCAACTTCAAGACGCATCTCAAGATGCAAATCGAGGTGCCTGAACTCAGTTCCCTCTGAATCGCAGCAGGTTTGCGCGTCTTGCCCTGATGGCGTCAGTCTGTGGAGCGTCTAGCTGACAGTGTGGATTTATTTAAGCTGTGGTTTAAGATGAAAGCTAGTAATTCGGCCTCTGTCTGTTTGTTTGTTTGTGTGTGTGTGTGTGTGTGCCTCATTCCAGATGAGTGTGTTAGGATTCATTGTGCACAGTCTTGTTTAGTAATTTTTCTCAAGTTACACATCATAGCAACACCATGTATTGTTGAAACATTATTATTGTTCTGTTACTGATTTGGATATGTATTTATAAGGTAAAAACTTGACTGTTTTAATGTTTTTCTCTCCTCAGGTGTTTTTCAAAGAGATTTTTCTTTATATTCTGGAAACGTCCACAAGCTCGTATGACCACAAGTGGATGGTCATTCAAACCCTCACTAGAATATGTGCTGGTATGAAAGCTGTCCTTTCACACAGATTTATGTATGAGTGTTTCTACAAGTAACTCTATGATGTTTTGTACTTGCAGATGCCCAGAGTGTCGTAGATATCTATGTTAATTATGATTGTGACCTGAATGCTGCTAATATTTTCGAGAGGCTGGTGAATGACCTCTCAAAGATTGCACAAGGACGAGGAGGCCATGAACTGGGTACAACCCCACTTCAGGTAAACACACTATCCTCACCCTCAATCACTCATTTTGTTCAAAAAACATTTGAAGTGCTCTTTCATAATGTGTGCAGTGACACTCAAGCAAGGACACATTAAATTGGTCAAACGCGGCAGTTATTGTGACATTTATAATTTTGAAAGAGATTAAAGAAATTACCTGTGTATCTGCGTATAATGTTGGGTAGATTGCTTTCAAATGTAGCCCATTAGTGATTACAAATTACATAAAGAAAATAGTAGTTAGTAATGTAATCTGTTGGATTAAACACATTAGGTAATGTATTTTGACTGGGTTTTGATCAGTAAATGACTAATTAATTAAAACAATAATTAATAAATGAATAAAAAATGAATGTTTGTTAGCTTCTAATGCTCTAAAACTGGCACCTAGTGGCAAATATGTGGTAGAATTTGTTTAAAACACAAAATTTAGGGCAATTCAACACATTAAACAATGTACTGCTGTTGTTTGTTGTAAATTGTGGGGGGACCACAATTTCTTCTAAAAATTATTCTTTTAAAATGCTCTTAATGATCCCTGCTCATGTTGTCTTTCAGGAGCTGACTCTAAGGAAGAAAGGACTGGAGTGTTTGGTGTCCATTTTAAAATGTATGGTGGAGTGGAGCAAAGACCAATATGTCAACCCAAACTCCCAGACAAGTCTCGGTAAGGCAAACAGTCCTCAACCAGCATAATACCTGCAGAACCTTATTTAGCCCCTGATATGCTTTGGATCCAAGCAGTTGCATTGCATATTCCAGGTAACGGCCCTGGCTTTTTTAAATGAGTCTCCTCTGAGTGCATTTATGCAGCTTTCCAGGCTTCTGGCTTGTGCAGAACCAAATGGATAAACAGTTGCTTTTGAGGACAGCACACTAGGAGTCCTGTGCCTCAAAGACAGGCAGGAAATGCTATTCGCCGTGATGGCTACGCAGGCCTTTCATCTTAATCAAACAACCCTGAGGCTGTTATTCATCACCCTGACATCAGGGAGGCAGTCTGCAGGCTTCCTGAACACTGCAAAACCAAGCTTCTCCTGTGAGCTGGAAACATGCGCCAGACTAGAGACCCTGCCTCTTTGGAGCAGAGGGGATTTAGGTCTAATCAAAGTTGGCTATATTGGGCTGGAGGAGAAGAGGCTCTGATGGCCCAAAGGGAAATTTCTCTGTTGCCTCAAGCCCACCACAGATTTTCAGTTATCAGCCAATCATAAACCACAGATTCTTGCTTATTTCTAAATGGCAAGTTAAACTCTTGCAAGCACATAGCTGCAGGCTCTTTAGTGAACACTTCAAATCTAAAAATGTTATTTTTGGTTTATTTAATGACAGTGGTTACCATGGATTTAACATAGCTGTGCTATTTTAGTGGAAACTATGTTTACAATGGCAAATCCAGAAATGGCTGTAGCCTTTCATCTAGACTAAATCGCTAACATATACAGGCTTTATGTCCCGAACGGCCAATCTAATTGTAGCATACTCATCAGAGTAACTATGCAGGTGCATTATGTTTGTTTTGGATCACTAATCAAAGCTTTCGGGTTCTTGAATTCTCATCATGCTAGCCAATCAATCTTTGTTCTTTTCTCTTAACGGATGCACATCAAAAGGGAGAGCAGGTAATGGCAGTTTGTAGTGACGTTAGAATTAGAAGTGCATTAGCTTGTGTTGCGTAAAGTAGATAGTGGTTTCTTAATAGTTCTTTGTATTGTGGCCGTATTAGCTTTTGTATATCAAACAGATAAATTCATGCAAACAGGTAAGTGGCTCTGGCTCCTGTGACCTTTCCGAGAAAGGAAACTATGAGAAAGGAGGAAGTGACCTGACCGCTCGTGTTGCAGCGATAGCTACCCCGCTAAATCTTTTACAGTGTTTCCAGTGTGAAATGAGATCCCGTAACATGCAACCTTGGCTTCCACATACCCAAACCGCCTGTTTGTCTTGCATGCACCAACTTCAGATCTGTTACATTGTGTATTCAGGTCACGCTGCTCTTTCTTCAGTCCCCATCGTGCTGTTTTTGTGATACGAGTCAGCTGAGGCCAAGGACTTTATTAGAGAACTGGTGTGCTGGGCAACTCATATAGGGATCTGAGCCAGGGAAAAGACTTGATACAACAACATCCAACCAGGAGTCCAATGAATCATGCTGTCTCTACTTCCTAGCCTGTAGGGTCTCATGGTGTTTTACAAACTGGGCTTGTCACTACTTCAGCTTTCTCTAAAATTGCATCTGAATTCCATTCCCTTCTTTTTCAATCAGGCCAAGAAAAGCCTTCAGAGCAGGAGACCAATGAGTCAAAGCATCCGGAAACTATTAACCGGTACGGCAGCATAAACTCTTTGGACTCCACCGCCTCGTCAGGCATCGGGAGCTACAGCACGCAGATGTCCGGGACCGACAACCCTGAGCAATTTGAGGTCCTCAAACAACAGAAGGAGATCATTGAGCAAGGAATTGACCTGTAAGCCATTGTGTTGGAATCATAAGCATGAAATCAGTCTGTGCACCATGCGTCAATAAACATTTGTATGGAAGGTTGCTTAGTTTAGGTAATCCAGGAGTGTCCAGTCTTGGTCCTGGAGGACCAAAGTCCTTCAGAGTTTAGCTTCAACTCAAGGCATACTAGAAACGCAGATTTGTTGGGGCAAGTTGGAACCAATCTGTACAGCAAGTTGACTCTCCAACTAGACGTTCTTGACATATCTTAAATATGAAGTGTGTAGGTTCTGCCCCATTAAGAACAGCTAGAATTGTAAAAACTGTTGTTTGCATCACAAAAACACTGCTGTTGCTGTTGACTAGACAAACAGGTAGTCCAACAAGTCCAAAATGCAGTTGAATAAGGGTTTTAACTAGCTAAACGAGTGGCCATTTTCTAAAAAATAAAAACTTTACCACAAATGCTTTCTCCACTTTTTGAAAAGAAAACGAAACAAATGTTTTGCTCAAAAACCTTAATTTCTTTTGGAGTTTTTTCATTCTTGAAGTGAATTAGTTATTTAACAGTGAGAAGGAGGGGGCAAATCTATATTAGCTAATATTTTGGCACCATTACACCGTTATTAAAATTTATCGTATGAATGCTTCGTCTTCATACTTCAAAAAAGCTGACTCTAAATATGCGTCTTATATATGTGTTCTGTTCAACACAGGTTCAACAAAAAACCAAAGAGGGGCATTCAGTACCTGCAGGAGCAAGGCATGCTGGGAACCACGCCCGAAGATATCGCCCAGTTCTTACATCAAGAGGAGAGGCTTGACTCTGTAAGACATACAACTATTTTGTGGCTTTGTTTCTTCCATGTGCGGTGGCCTAGGGTCAGATAGAGTTTACCAACACAGAATAAAACTCTGAATATGCAGCTGCAGAGCTTTTCTGAAACATTTCTGAAAAACAAAGCAAAACACTTCGAGACACTCCAGTAAAGTGTTGCCAAACTTCCATTTAGAGATGATTTGATCCTTTAGTGTGATGAATCAGCATCTCAGTCGCTCATTTATCAGGCCTCAAAAGACTCCAGCAGTTATGGGTAAAGAGCGCTCCTTATATCTGCCCTAAAATTAGAGCACTTGAGCAGAACAGCCCTCAGCCTCCTGAATGACTTGAGATGTGCATGGAATACTTCAACAGACATTGCGTTTCAATGACGCACGGTGAATAAATGCTCAGCGATTTCTCCGTCTGTAGTACTGAGCGTGTACTTTTGAGTTATGAAACATGTTTTTTCGGATATATATCTTTCTTCCTACCCAATCTATATCTGACTCATTGTTTCCACCCTTATAGATCCAGGTAGGAGAGTTTCTCGGAGACAACGATCGCATCAATAAAGAGGTTATGTATGCCTACGTCGACCAAATGGACTTCCAGGGCAAGGACTTTGTGCCGGCGCTGCGCATGTTCCTCGAGGGTTTCCGTCTGCCCGGGGAGGCCCAGAAAATCGATCGACTGATGGAGAAATTTGCTGCTAGATATTTAGAATGCAACCAAGGGTGAGCGGAACGGTTCCCTGCTGTTGCAACCGATTAACCTGCGTCGCTAATTAAGCTGTAAACACTGAACTCGGTCGTTGTTTTATCCCTCTCCTTAGGCAAACACTGTTCGCCAGCGCTGACACTGCGTACGTCCTCGCGTATTCAATCATCATGTTGACTACAGATCTACACAGTCCACAGGTTAGTTCGCCGAGCGCTGATTGTTCACTGAAATCTACAGCGAATGCAGAATGCGTTTTCTTTTCATTCCCTAGTCTATGAATGTTAATGTGAGCGTCGGGGCTGTTTGGCATTCAGTTTTGATATGTGAGCAGAATAGCTAAATCTAGGGTGATGGATGTTGCTGAAACGCAGCGGAAAACAAGAGGAAGAACGCTACTGATCTGTTGTTCCCTTTATCTTGGCGCAGGTGAAGAATAAAATGACGAAAGAGCAGTACATCAAGATGAACAGAGGTATCAATGACAGTAAAGATTTACCGGAGGAGTATCTCTCCGCCATTTATGATGAAATCGCAGGGAAAAAAATATCCATGAGGGAGACAAAGGAGTTAACTCTAAAGTCAAATAAGCAAAGTGAGTATTTGATGAACAGACAAACATGGTGACAAAATCATATAGACACTTTATATTATAATTTTTTTTTTCTGATTCAGTGTACTATCGCTTTAAGTATAAATTGTTTTATTTTGTAGTATTTTACTATAGAATTCTCTGGTTGACTAAACAAAGTAGTGTTCTGTAATCGTTTTAGTCATTAATGATTTTTTTGTATTTTTTACGTATTTATGTATTAATATTGTCATTAACTATTATTATTATTATTATTATTATTATTATTTGAAAGTGTTATCAAAGATGGTTAAATATAAAATATAATAAATATTACTTTATTATTATTTGAACGTGATATAATATTAAAATGTGAAAATATTGCATATATACACATAATACTACTAATAATAGTACAAATGTATTAAAATGCTAAAAATGTTACTTAATAATTATAATTAATATTGTTTGTGTTAACAATTATATAATTAACATAAGAATATTTTATATAATAATAATAAATATAGTACAAATTTATGAAAATACTAATAATATTACATTATTATTATTTGTTTTTAATGATTGTTATTAAATAAAGAAAATGTAAATAATAACAACAATTACAATACTAATTTATTAAAATACTAATAACTTTACATTATACAGTATATATAACATTAGCTGTTGAACTTAGCAGATAAGTGAACATGGCAGTTCTGGCAGTATTCTGATATTTTGCGGTGTGATTTGTGGTAACTGATGGTGTGTTTTCGCTACTGTCTTTGTATCAGGTGTGGCCAGTGAAAAGCAGAGGAGGCTACTGTATAATGTTGAGATGGAGCAGATGGCAAAGACAGCCAAGGCTCTGATGGAGGCCGTGAGCCACGTTCAGGCCCCCTTCACCAGCGCCACCCACCTCGAGCATGTCAGACCAATGTTTAAGGTATTCTGTGCATGTGCATACAAATACACACATATACTATTTGGTTGCATATACTCATCCTATAATATGTTGATCTCTCATAGCTGGCATGGACACCCTTCCTGGCTGCGTTCAGCGTGGGTCTGCAGGACTGTGATGACACTGAGGTGGCCTCTCTGTGCCTGGAGGGAATCCGCTGTGCTATCAGGATAGCGTGCATCTTTAGCATTCAGGTAATTTCACACATTGCATTAACCGTGAATAGGTCATTTACTAAAGCCGAGAAGGGTTTAGCATTTGTTTAAAGCAGATGTAAAGCTTCAAAAAGGACCCAAAGTCACTAATATTATAGTTTTCCCTGAGAAGTAGACCAAAATTTCAGCCCTAAAAGGTTTTTGTTCTGTGTTGGTTTGTTCCAGTTGGAGCGCGACGCATACGTACAGGCTCTGGCTCGCTTCACATTGCTAACGGCCAGCTCGGGCATCACCGAGATGAAGCAGAAGAACATCGACACCATCAAGACCCTAATCACAGTGGCTCACACGGATGGAAATTATTTAGGAAACTCTTGGCATGAGGTGAGCTTGACAGGCCTGCGTGTTTCCTGTGCAATGTGATTGGCAGATAGATATTGTGAGGCGTTATTATTCTGTCTATGTGTGCTGTAGATCCTGAAATGCATTAGTCAGCTGGAGCTGGCCCAGCTCATTGGGACAGGAGTGAAGGCTCGGTACATATCAGGAACCGTAAGGGGGAGGGAAGGTTTCATCACCAGCACCAAGGAACAGACGTCTGATGAGTACCTGGGCTTGGGTCAGTCTGTCACACTTCACATGGGCAGCAGTTTGGTTTGCTACTGAGAAAAACTTTGTTGGTATTTATCAATAATCATAGATGAGATGCCAACACAGCAAAAATTAAACGATTATAAGATTACATGTATGTTATGTTATGTCTATTATATGTGTAAATTTTATTTATTACATTTTAGTATTACAAAAGTTTGTTTTGTTTTTAAAGTAAAAAAAATAAATGCAATTTTAAAATAAAAATATTATAAATTTAATATACAAAAAATAGGCCATTCAGTCAATTAAAATGTTTAAAATAAATAATTACGATGTGTCGGTTCATTAATATACCTAATCGCAAAATACATTTGACTGAGAAAAAAAGATTATTTTTTATTTTTTGACTAAATGATGAAACATCATTACATTTTGGGGGGTAAACCATCCCCAAATTTTTGCACAGATATGTTGAGTTACATTTGCATCATATTTGTTATCAGTCAAATATATGAAATGTAAGATGATGTACAGGTCTGGGTGCAGGTCTAGTGTGTTAACGGCATTAAAATATTTTAATCGCACTGATTTCATAAGATAATTTAACGTGTTAAACTAACAGCCCTAATAAAAAGTAAAACAGTTTCTTCAACATTTACATCAGAGTAAAATAGGATCCCTGTCGACACTTCACTCATTCATGATACTGACAGCAGCCCCGTGGCCCATTCCCCTTGAAGTGGCCTTCTTTCTCAGGCCGAGGGCCCAATCTGGCACCTGAAGCCCAGGCCTTCCCTTTGTGTATAGCTGCTCGATGGGAGCCTGTTCGCTTCCCCGAGCATGTGCTGAACACCATTTCCCAGGCTAGAGCCCAGTCTACGAGATGTGTATATGCCATGAAATGGTCTTGTTTTTCGAGGTGGTGCAGCGGAAACCCCTCGTCATGTGAAGTATCGCAAGCGTTGTCTGTGACTCTAAGGTCATCCTGAAACCAAGGCTCGGCTGTGTGCCAAAGGTCCTCTCCACACCGGCGCTACCCCTGGCAACGAAGGGTAAAGTCTTTAACCCCCTCTGCCCAGTCAGGGCATGGAGAGGCTACTTTCAGCGGTCAGCTGCCTTTAGACCGTCTGACCAGCTGTTATCTGCTTCGGTGTCCACTCCAAAGTGCTACCGGTCTTGAAGCAAAGGCTTCTAAGTGGGTTGTAGACACTATTTTGCTAGCCTACTCTTCACTGGGCCAGGACTGTCCCATGAGAGTTAGAACCCAGTTGAATAGAGGCATCGCCTCTTCATGGGCGTGGTCTAGCGGCATCTCCCTGTCAGAGATTTGTGAGGCGTCCGGCTGGTCCTCAACGTCCACATTTGCCAGGTTTTATAATCGAGTATCTGCCTGGGCTCGCTGCCATATATCGATCGCTCTTTGCTTACAGCGCGGCGGGATGGAACTGTGTTGCCATAGCATCTTAGCAGATGCAGTACCAGTGAATTGTCGACAGGGAACAAATAGGTTACTTCCGTAACCCAGGTTCCCTGAGACACGGGAACGAATACTGCGTTCCATGCCACGCTATAAGCATTCGTCGCTTCAGTCGAACCTGAATCCCGTGGCGAAGCGGGCGCTTATATACTCACAGCCCCACCCACGCAGACAGGCTTCGGCGGGAGCCATAGCCATAGGCAATAGCACCGCTGCCAACCCATTGGTTAGTTTTTATAGCACTGCACGAACCTATGGCCGTGCAGTTTCACTTCACGATTGAATAAAGCTTCAGTTAGAAGGAATAAAGTAATTTTTCCCGTAGCGTCTTAGCAGACACAGTACTCGTTCCCGTGTCTCAGGGAACCTGGGTTACGGAAGTAACATATTCGTTATTGAATATATGACAAAATATATTGACTGAATTGAAGACATTTGCCAAGAGACAAAAACCGTTATGTTCCACACAAGTACCATCATCATTGCAGCTTTTCCATTTGCCATTGCATCATCAAAAAACATCTTAACTCAAGCTAAATTATGATTAAAATTGCTTTATGATAATCCAGTATAATTATCCAGCAGCTTTGTGTGAAATTAAGTTTATGTTGGTATAAACAACATGATTTTTCTCACTGTAGGAGGGAACGTCGATCGCAAACAGATTGCAAGCATTCAGGAGTCTATCGGAGAGACCAGCTCACAAAGTGTTGTGGTTGCTGTCGACCGGTATGACTGTTATCATTAATTCTGATGAACCTCATAATGTTACAAACACTAATATGTCTCTGGACAAACACGTCTGTTCTTCTCTGCAGGATATTTACAGGCTCTATCAGGCTTGATGGAAATGCCATTGGTGAGTACAAGATCTCGTGTGCACGTTTATGCGTGTGGCACATGTGTATTTACACATACACAAGCATTTATGAATTTGAGGTAGCTAAGATTTTGAAATGTTTGAAATGAAGGTCTTTTGGCCCAATAATAAAGTTTTATTATTATAATTTAAAGTAATTGTTTTCCATTTTTCAATGTGTTTTGAGATTCAGTGATGACATAGCTGAATTTGTGAAATGGGAAATTCACATGATCAGTCATTTTAATATTCTGGTTTGGTGATCAAAAATCAAATCCTTTAGAAAGTTATAAATGTTTTTATAGATGGTTTTATCCAAAGCGACATTCAAATGAGGACAATAGAAACATTGAATGTATAATCAAATTCAATTTATTTATTGTTAGTCATTTAATTTAATTTTATTTTAATACAATTTAATTTTAGTTTTACGATTTTTTTAAATTTAATTTAACTACTTACAACAAATTTTTCTGACCCTAAACCTTTGAGTGGTATATATATATATATATATATTGCATTTTATTAAGGTTGTTTTTTTGTTTTTTGTCTGTCATACCAGGGATGATTTAATTTCTTTGTAGTAATTTTGTTTTTGTTTGTCATTTTTAATATATATATATTTTTTAGATGCATTTTTATAGTGTTCAGTTATTTATTCAGTTTAGTTTGTCATTTTTGTACTTACAATTCTTTTATTTTAGATATTTACTAATGCAACATTTCCACATTTCATATTTTCATAGAGTGTTAACAAATCTTTCTAAATGGTTATAGTTTTAGATAACCATAACAGCACTGGTTTTGAACAATTAATCTAAATTAATTAATTGTTAAAAAAGTGAAATTCTCATTCAAATATTTTCAAATTCTAAATTTCAAATTTATTTATTTATTCAAATAAAATTTTATTTCACTTCTTACAAACCTAAACCTTGACTAAACGTCCTGAACGGTAGTGTTTATTGCATTCAGTTTGTGTTTTCCTGGGTTTTGAATCCAGTCAGATTGAAGTGATATCTTGTTAACGATGTTGTGTTTTGCAGTGGATTTTGTACGATGGCTGTGTGCTGTATCGATGGATGAATTGGCCTCTCCTACACACCCTCGAATGTTCAGTCTGCAGAAGATCGTGGAGATATCATACTACAACATGGGTCGTATCAGGCTGCAGTGGTCCAGGATATGGGAGGTTATAGGCGATCATTTCAATAAGGTGAGTTCAAAGCAGCGCCGGAAGCTAATCACTCCATGAAGAGTGTATGTCACGGTGGCTTTGTATAATATCAGAGAAATCTAATGATGCTTTTAAATTTCACTCTGCCTGCGGGAGGGCATAGCTAATAGATTAAAGAAGAGCCGAAAATGAAAACGCAGGACTCCCAATGCTTTAACATTAACATCTCTTTGGTTTTCTGTTTGGGTTCAGGTCGGCTGTAATCCCAATGAGGATGTTGCTATTTTCGCTGTGGATTCTCTGAGGCAGCTGTCCATGAAATTTTTGGAGAAAGGCGAGTTGGCCAATTTCAGATTCCAGAAGGATTTCCTCAGGCCGTTTGAGCACATAATGAAAAAGAACAGGTGAGCGTTTGAATTTACACTGTGATGAAAGTGAAATATCACTGAAAAACGCAGCCCAGACCTCTTTCAAATATAGAAGGCGTCAGTTGAATAACCAAACAAATTGTGATGAACTGCATGGTTTGAAGTCTTGCCTTAGGACGGTTTAGAGATGCAAGGTTTGCGTTGGATGTAGTTGTTGTTTCTCTCGGGTGGATGTGCTGCTTTTAAATGTCATCCTCTGAAGGGCTCTGCTCTAGATTCAGGAGACTGGAGTGCCTGCCTCTAAATATTTTTCAAGAGTTCACGCTTTCCTCATAATGAATAAGCAAATTTGGCGTGCTGTCTGGGGAGCGAGCCGGGAGAGC
>JAUMHP010000038.1:1422920-1445835 GCA_032361065.1 Enteromius trimaculatus | reverse complement strand
TATATATATAAAATATGTACTTTAAAAAAATATATAGGCCCATTACAATGTTTTATTAAAGTATTAAGTATCACAGTGTACCTCAGACATAAAGTGTCGGTAATCAAGGCGTAGTTCTTGCTTTAACTTCTGCTTTTTTCTTTCATATTCCTCTCCAAGAGGTAAACTGAGGCCAAAACTCTCTTCTGGAAATAAGACGACAATATGAAACATATTCAACAGCATTTTTAAATAAGTGAGAAAGAACAGACACATATTTTTACTTATATATATTGAATATATTCATTTGATTGAAATTATACTGAAATATATCCTGCCTTTAGTCTGTTTGGGGTGAGAAGGTTGTTTTTTGTCAACAGGCTTGATGTTCTCCTTGTTACCAAAACTTGTCTATGAAAGAACGACAAGCAATAAAACAATAACTTGAGATATAAATACACAAACGTTTAAATTTAGTGCCCAAACCAATCAAGACGCAATATATCTATTATAAATTAAGCTCACCTTCATTTCCATGTAAGGCGCTTCTTCTGTGTTCGCCTTTCTCTCGTCCATAAAGTTGCTGATGTTGACGTTCATATTCTCCCAAACCAGACTCAGCAGTTAATAAAAAGCTCTGGACAAGATCGAAGCCGTTATCAGATGAAGCTCTTATCAATAACACAAGAGTGAATATGCTGCTCTCTGGGCATGGAAATGAAGAAAGAACCTAGGAGGAGGAGGAGATGGAAAGGGAGTGCAGACGCTGCAGACGCAGTGGTTGTTAGGCAACAACTCAACACAACACGCGCCTCAACCTCCCACACTTCAGACAATGGCTGTGTCCCAAAACCTAGTGATCATCCGATACAAGACAGCATTTCTGAGCGGAATTCAGAATCGTGCGCCTTATGTGGAACTACTGCTACTAACTAATATAAACCGCCCAAAAGTTGTTCTCACAGCTGACTTTGATAAACATTTCAAACTAAAAGTCCTATTTTTTTCTTCTTCTTCTTCTTGGTATTCTTGGCGGTTGACAAACAACAAAATGGTGTTTTACCGCCACAAGTTGAATGGAGTGTGGCTCAAAATGATTACCTCCCTACCCCATTCTTTATTTTTATTTTAATATTTATTTATTTTATATTCTCTCCCACAAATTCGTTATTTTAAGAAACTGAACAAATATATCATAAAATGAATTTCCAGAGGTATTTTGTAAATTATATCTCAATATAAACTGCATTTTAATTTTCTAACTTTCTAATTTCATACTTAGGCTACTTAAATGAACACTTAAATTGATGTCACTGTTTTTAACCGCCTCCTCCGCCTTTTCATTTCCTTGGATACCAAAATGTGCAGGAACCCACAAAAAAACCTAGCGATCATTTGCTAACAAGCTTCTTGCATTCCATTATACAATATTTACATTGTTTTATCACTAGCACCTCCCGACTTCCCATCAACTTTCAACCTTTTATTGAAACACTTTTCAGCTACCTTCACAATAATCTTAATTTTCTCTGCTTTGTGTCTGACTTGATCAGTGCAATTAATTACATAAGCAACAGCCTTTCCACTGTTAGTGTTGTATTATTTTCCTCCACTTGACCAACCTCATGTCTTCAGATGTCCCTATCTTCGTTAGTACCATCACTTCTCACTTGCTCACTGCAAAGCTCATATATCCAATTTTGAAGCACTGAATCCTGAAACTCCAAAAGAATCGACAACCTATCAACCCTTTCCCCACTCATTGTTTTTTTAACCTTTTGATCCTTTTCACTTCACCTTCCGAAATACTTTGTTTGAGCCTTTCCAGATCTTCCTATATTGGAATTCATGCTATCACTCCCTGTTTCATTCGTTTCTCACCCAACATCCTCCTTTCACTTTTGAACTGGAAATTAGGTGCTGGGTGTCCAGTGAGCTGAAGAAGAATAATCATCTGACTCCATTTCATTTCCTCAATCACCCCAGAAATCATCTTTAATCCAGTCACAAACTAGTTTACATCACACAAAGCATCTGGTGTAGTTTGGTCCATTAAAAGCAAAACGGACTAGATTAGATAAGATTCATGTGAACTGCTCATACACAGAACAGCAAAAATATTTATTTGCATATTTATTTAATTAAGTAATATATTTGCATCACTGCATAGAAATGAATGCACCATATGTGGGTTAGAGAGTTAGAACTGAAAACATGCCATGGTTGATTCAGTCCAGCAGATGGCACAAACAAATGTCTGATTGTGTACAATCATTATTAAGCAGCCACGTGAACATCTATTGATGACCAAGCATGCAAAGTAAACTTGCTGTTTAAATCTGACTTACATCAGCTGTTTCCGTTTATTATAATAATAATATCATGTCTGTTTCAATGCTGATGTGCTGATTTATCTTTCTCTGGAAGAATATGAACTAATTCATCATATTAAATGCTTAACAGACAGAAAAGTGTTCCAAGAAAGGTCTCTAAGATAGGTGTAATTGCTAAAAAAGAGATAGAGAAAAAAAGGCTTCAAACATGGTCTAACGTTGAAAGAATTACAGACAGACAGACATAGATAGATTGCATAGATATTTGCCATATTTTATTGTAGCTATATGTTATATTTATTTATTTATCTTAAAATGATAGATTAAATACAACAATTTAGAGATAAGAATGACGGTCATATAAACAAAGATATATATAAATTATTTTTTCCCACCAGAATTGCATTGTATATGTTGAATATCTTTAATAATGTAAAATACATTTTGTATAGGCTATATATATATATGTATACAGTATATAATCAGTTATTTGTTTAGAACAAATTACAGACAGCTTTGGAACGACGAACCGACAGACAGATAGATAAATAGATAGATTTCATATATTGCATTATTTGTTTTCTTTTGAGTTTGAAGAGAAGTTAGTTTGCATTGCCAGATATGCTGCCTGGCGTGTGTGCTGCGCTGTTTAGCGTTTGATAAATAAGTCTTGAGCTTGGCGGATCCAGGCTAGTCGAAGTGCATGACGTCATTTCCGCTCATGTCTCGGCAGGGAGGAGGCGGGGTGCTGAAATGACATTCTGCCCCACCAACCAAAGCATATTTCCCGGAGCCCCGTTGATTAGGAGCAATAAAACGCTCTTGACATCCGACCAGGAAGACGGAGACACATATTAGCCAGATAGCTGGCGGAACAGCTTACGGCAAAATGGCGGCGGGTAATGTCAACCCGTTTAACGTGAGTGATTCGGAGGAGGAAGCGGAGCAGAGGCAGGGTGGCGCGGAGACCGAGCGCAGCCCTAGTGATGAAGCGCAAGGCCACAGTCTCGGTCCCTTCTCCCCGCCGGCGTACTCCGAGCCAGCAGTCTTGCTGTCCAGCAACAGAACCAGCCCGAGTGTGGACGGTATCCCCGCGTCGGCCGCGGCAGTGGCTGGGATCGGAGGAGGCGGCGCGGATACTCGGGTGTCGCTGGATGCGATCGCCGCGCAGCTGCTCCGGGATCAGTACATCCTCACGGCCCTGGAGCTTCACACCGAGCTCCTGGAAGCCGGGCGCGAGCTGCCTCGCCTGCGGGATTATTTCTCCAATCCAGGCAACTTCGAGCGGCAGAGCGGAACTCCACCCGCGTGCAAAGAGCAAGGTGCCGGTCCTGGAGGTCCGCTTAGTAAGTCATGAGATAATATTTTATAATGTAGGTTCATCTGCAATAAAGGCTAGTCTTCCTGTATGAGGTAACGTTAGTGGACGTGTTTCAAAACCTACGAGACTGAATATGCCAAGCAAAGAACATTCAAAACCAGTATAAAATGGTGTACTAGTCTCGTAGCCTGGTTTTGGACACTTGTCAGCTTGTCGACGAGCTAAACTAGCTGAATTCCACTTGACCAGTCGGGAAAACCAGTTAGGCTAGATAAACCAGGCTGGGAGACCACCTTATTCTGCATTAGGATGTGAACTAGTGCTTTAAAATGCTGTCTAGGTAGGCAACTCACTGGGTTTTGTAGTGGGATATCTAGTTAGCACCCAAATTAATTCCTAAAAATGCTGTCTAGGAAGGCTTCTCAAAACCCAAATGAAGTAAATACCCAAATGAATGCCCTAAAATGCTTTCTCAGTAGGTAGTTCACTAGTTTTTGGAGCTGGATACCTAGTTAGCACACAAAGCAATGTACAAAACTGTTATCTAGTTAGACTGCTGACTAGAATTGGTAACAGGATACCTAGTTAATACCTTGTTTCTGTCTAGGGTTGGCAACTCTCTAGGTTTTGGAATAAAGCCACTCTTTTGCTCTTTAAACAGCCATAAAATACACCAGCACTGCAACTAGTTCTTAAACTAGTTCTCTAGCTAGACTACCTGTTCATTTCCTATTGCTGTTTCAAGTACAGAGGCTTATTGGGGAGGCGTTTTTAGGGCTGGATTGTGTCTTTGTTGTGTGATGTGATGTGAAGTCTTCCCACTGACTCCAGCTGCGCAGGTGCAGGATAGAAAGAGGAGAAAAAAAGATGCTCATATAAGGGGTATGTAAAACTTGACTGTGTGCAGTGATACATGGGATTGATTGTACTTTGTTTGGTGTAATCAGGAATTCCTTTCGTTGTCTGTGTTTCTTATACCTTTTGCTCCTAAATGAAGTTTCTTATCTGTTGCCTGCAACTCATCTGCCTCTTACTATTTGCCTTTCAAAGCATGACGTTGGGATTTGTTTTTCTTGATTATTAGGTTGCATGTAGTTGCAGCGTGGATTGACAATTGCAAGATCGTATAGTGTTCAAACAGTGATTGAAGATTTTTGCAAGACGATCAAGCCTTTGTTAGAAAGAGCTATTACGGGCTACAAAAAAAAACATCCATAGTGAAAGTTCATGCAAAAAAATTACCCTCATGGTGTTTCAAAGCTGTTTTCTTTCTTCCGTGGAACAGAAAAGAAGATATTTTCAAGAATACTGGCAACCTAAACATTTGGTTACCATTGACTTCTATTATTTGGACAAGAAAGACATGTCTGAAAATAGCTTGTTTTATGCTCTATAGAAGAAAGAGTCTCTTACAGTTTTGCAACATCAGGGTAAGTAAATGATGAATCATCTTTTTTGGGTAAGCTGTCCCTTTAAGCCCCACCTTAAAATTGCAATTGACTAATCAGCCATTGCCATTTACCATATGATTAGGCAAGCCTTTGCTCTGTTCTGTTGCAGGTTTGATGCCTTTGGACAGTTGAATATTGAACGTTGCATAAATTATGCAAAAAAGTTTTGTTTTTTTAACCTTAAGTTGTAGATTCAACTGTAACCCTCATTTGCGAATTGACATTTAGAATATTAATAAATAATGTAAAATAATCAATAGTTTAATTAATGAATTCTAAATATAAAATAAGTACAATTAAAATAAAAAATAACAACAGCCAATCAGAATCCACCTGACTCGAGCTTTTAAAGTGACGCATAAACACAAAACTGTGTACACTTACAAAAAGCAGAAAGTTATTATGCATTGGTGTGGATGCTAATATGGTTATCCTTTAATCTTGTATAAAGATAACCTTTTGGAAAATTTCTGTGTGGTTGCTGAAGCTTGTGGAATCACTGCAGGTATTCTACAGGTTGATTGAATGAGGAAATACTCATCAAATATAATGCTTTCCGGTCCGTCCTGTATCACAGTTATTCTTCAGTTTTTATGGGGGGTGTTTTTGCGTGACTTGCTGCTGACTGAACATGTGGGTGGGCATG
Organism: Enteromius trimaculatus; assembly: GCA_032361065.1. NCBI lineage: Eukaryota > Metazoa > Chordata > Actinopteri > Cypriniformes > Cyprinidae > Enteromius > Enteromius trimaculatus. The sequence goes on along the minus strand of JAUMHP010000038.1, from coordinate 1,440,105 downwards.
TTGAAATGGCTTTCATGCAGGCTTATTCACGGTTCAAACAATTATTAATCCATCTAATCAGCTGCCTATTGCAAAGAGTATTATATCGGAGTATGTGTCTCGTTTCGCTTGACAAGCATCTTCCCTTCATCAAAGAAGCTTAGATCTGATATTATTAGAATTCGTAAAATTGCATGTAGTGTAGTCCTGCAACCTTCTCACAGTACTTGAAAACCTTAATTTGATTTATAAAATTAAATAATATAGTCTAATTATAAATATCTTAGTATGGTCAAAAATAGAACCATACTAATTCCAGGACCGCTAAAATTCTAAAAGGATGTCCCCAGCATTTTGGGTTCTTCAAGGAACCCTTAAGTGAACAGTTCTTAAAAAAGAACAGTTGTTTTAATGTGAAGAACATTTGAGTTATCTAACAAAAAAGGAAATGGATCATATGTTTGATGTCAAAACACTTTCTCATATTCGAGTGTAATATGCAAAAACTGTAAGACAACCGTAGATTAATTTCCACAAAAACATCAAAACTAGTGCTGTCCAAAGATTAATCGTGATTAATCGCATCCAAAATGCAAGTTTTTGTTTACATAATATATGTTTATGTATGTTGTGTAAATACATACAGTATATATATTAAAAGTATTTCCATGTTCCATTGATATTGTATACAAATATAAAAAAAAATAGACATAACATATTTTTCTTAAATACATATACGTGTGTGTGTGTGTGTAATTAATAAATATACACAGTAGTACACTAATATTATGTAAACAAAACTTTTATTTTGAATGTGGTTAATCGCGATTAATCTTTTAACAACACTAATCAAATCATTGATCTAAGAGATTTATGTAAATGAAACATACAGTAAATCTATTAAAGGAAATTAAGATGTACCATGGATGCTAAAGGCTCTTCGTGGAACCATCGATGCCAGTAAAGAACCTTTATTGTTAAGAGTGTAGAACCAAAAAGCAGGATGTGACCTCATGAGCTGATTGCAGTGTCTTAAGTGACACCGCTCTCCAGGGAGAGGGGGATGCTATTGAAATTAGAAGACTAGACCTGGGTTGCCTGATTGTGTCAGCCAATCCCTATTATTTAAACAGTATTTTTTCCCCCAACCGAGTTACAACTTAGTCTGCATTGGAGACTGAACCACACTTAACTGGCTCTTACATACATGCCTAATTGCTGCTGACAGCTGTATATTGACCTGGTTCTAGAACACACAGGTTTCAGAAACCACAGGGTTATATTAGCATTATGGAACTAACCCCCCCCCCTCCCCAAAAGAGAATCTGGCAACCAGCTGAGAAGGGAGCAGATGGCTCTCAACCACGCTTCTGTCACGTCATTGCAGGAAGAGACATTATCAACACCTCACACGTTCTCACCAATATTTCATCTTTCGCTAGAGAGACGCAGCATCCGCTTGAGAAGCGCTCCAGGGATGAAAGGGCTTCTGTGTGTTTAGGACGTGAGAGGTTTTGAAGCAACGCTGAATGAATATTGTAAACCGTACGATGCAGACTTGGTTGGATCAGTCTTTGCGAAGCAGCTGTCGGGCTGTCGTCAGAATGTAGTTTACTGCACAATTGACAGTGCACCCCCCCCCCCCCCCCCCAGCCTATTCATTGAGCTCTGAAAGACACATAGCAAACAGACCAGAAGACACCATAAGGCCTTATGCAGCCTTATAAATGTATTTAAAAATTCTTACTATACAATATTCTGCAGACCTCCATTGACATACTGCCTTTCTATGCACTTATGACCAACAATTAGGTATTATTACAACCATATGTCAGTCAATATACACTACTGAGCAAAATTTTCTTAAAGGAAATTAAAGAATGCATTAGTTGTTGTTCATATGACCTTTTCAACTAGAATTAAAAATATCTCACGGGTAAATTTGTGTTTTTTGTCAGGTGATGTTTTGTGAATATGTGATATGCTATTATGATTCAACTTCATTTTTGGCTTTTACATGGTAAAAAGACTGCTTTCACTTGTATGGTGCATACATACAGTATAGCTGAAAGTGAAAAGATGGAGCATTTATGTGGCCCTGAGGGTGTGGCTTAGATTTTTAACTATTGTGGCCATTTCCTTTGTAGTTAATGCTCAATTTATTGATTTTTGGTAACCTGTGTCTTAAACTAAATGGCTCCTTTTTGTGTAAACCATGTTTTCTAGCTTGTGTTTATCACTCCCTCGGATTCCTGAGCTACTAAAATAACTTTGTATTGCTAATGCAAAACACTTAGTATCCAAATTCTGATAGGAGATGTGAAGTTCTTCGTGCTCAATGATGATGAGACACGCAAGCATATATCATATAAATAACTCTAAGTAGTAGAGCTACATAAGTCTCTTTGATCGATGTTTTGATGTTACCTTTTTGTGGAAATCAACTTTTTGTGGAAATCAATTCTATTAAAGTAGAATATGAGAAAGTGTTTTAACATCAAATCATTTATCATTTCTAATTTAGTGTTTATTATGTGAACTTTACCACACAGAAGGAAGCATGTGTGCACATTTATCGCTTACTCACGAGTCACTCGCGAGCCGCCTGACATATTGAACAGGAGCCCTTTAATATCTTTCCTTGAAGGAAGCGTCTTATGCATAGGTCAAGCTTACATATTGCCTGCGCAGAAGAGCCAACCCCTCCCTGTCAACCAGTTTGACAAGATGTTTATTCAGCACAGCTCCGTGGCTCTCTCGCATGTCGGATCCGAGCCTTGTCATTCAAGTCACGCCCAGAGAGAGTCTCAAAACTCTTCCTTCATCAATACTTCTCTGTGCAAGGCTGTGAAAGGCAGATCCACTGATTTAACTACTGCAGTGCCGTTTGACATTTAGTCAACTGCATTTATACAGAATGCAAGCTCACATTGGCCTTTTTGAAGGACGATTACATTTCTCATTTTTATTGGACTGAGGTTGTCCCTCCTCTATATGGACAGCTTTCCAGTCACAGGACTGAGTGCATGTGCTTTATTACCATCATGTGACACATGCTCAAGTTTTATAAGTATTGTGATACTTAGCTTGAGTAAAAGAAAATGGTGCGATGAGAGCACACGCATTTAAAGAGGCCATTTCATTTATTTTATTTTACTTTTGTAATTCATTTTTCTCAGTGCTACCATTTGTCTAGTGCTTTGGGCCAACAATCATTCAATGAATTCACTTTTAATGACCATTTTCCAAAAGAGATGGCTTATTTTTATTTCATTTTTTAAATTTTTTCATTTCACTTGACTAACTTTTGAGAAGTCTTGTTAAATATTTTTATACAGAGCTGCTACGTACAGCAGGAAGAGAATAAAACTGTTCTTCTTTTCATTGAAATAATTCTTTCTTCTGGTGTAATATGCCTGGACAAGCTATGTTTATTAATTCAGAATAGATATTGTTGGCGTGTAACTGGAAGGCTATTGAGTTGTCGAATTAAAACACAGTTCCATAAGTTGTTTATGTATCAGGGAGGACGTTTCGAGTTATTAAAGTTAAAATATGCTTTCATTATCAATTTCAGCTAGTATCATATATTTGATTCAGCTAGTATCAAATATTTGATTTCTTATGACCTTGTCCCTTTTAAAAATACGCAAATAATGTGGAATATGCAATGCATAATTAAGTTCCTGAACAGTATTATTATATGGTCATTCATCTAAAATCACAAAAATAAATAAATGTGGTTCGTTGCTGAATAAAGTGTTACCATGCCAGTGTACACAACCCACTACAATCGCTGGCTCGCAGAAATAGGGGAGTCCACGTGGGGGCTTGACGTTGGCAAAATTTTTCTATCTTCCCTCCAGCAGTGCAGACAGACGGAGAGATCTGTGCTTCTGGAAAGTTTTGGCCTAAGTAGAGCCTATTCTCTATAACTGCTGACTGCTTTAGTTTGCGGAAACAAATCAAAATGTCACCACTTTACTTTCTGTAAATGCTAGTTTAGTGTTCTGTCTAATAAGGGTGTGTTTTGTTGTGGGTAGAATATGAAAGCCTTTAAGATGGGTGGGAATCACTGAAGTTGACATCCATTTTTGGTTTGATTGTTTGTTTCCAGATCGAGCTGGCAGCATCAGTACATTGGACTCTTTGGATTTCGCACGTTATTCCGATGATGGCAACAGGGAGACGGATGAAAGAGTGGCAGGTAAGGAAAAAGTCATATCTGATACGTAAAACCAATAACTACAGTCTTAATGATCAGATTTGAAAATCATATCGGATTTGTTTGCGACGCGCTTCACATACAACAATGGGATAGTTGGCTGCTAGTTAAATACATTTTCCTCAGCCACAGTGACTGGTCATGTGGTTAGTTTTAAAAATGTTTTTGAATTCCAACTTTGTGTCATGCGATACTTTTAATAGTGGAAATCTTCAGTCCATTTAATTTTATAAATTTGGCGTGCACTTATCATATTAGACCACCATTGTCAATAGCCAGATTTTCTGTTTGCTAATGCCCTAAATTTCCAAGAACACTATTCAGCAGTTACAGTACATGGCCATTTTGTTTAGGCAAAATGAGAAGGAATTGGCTTTACTGGACATTTTTCTGGAAACTATTAGTGGTTCAGTGGCTTGTGTTAAACTCTTTTACGAGAGGCGATTTGGTCAGTGTTACCGTATATGACACAAGATTCTTGGCATTCATGACTGATGTGAGTTCACATGGGTCAAACCGTATGGTTCACTGACTGCTTTCATCAGCGGTCTCGTAGATGAGTAGGAAGATTAACTAATAGCCTGAACGCTAAACTTTTCTGTCTAATTGGGCTGTACTGACAATAACTATCTTGCGTTCCCATTTCTCTCCAAGCAAAAGGTTTTCTGACTCTCAAGTTTCCTCTCTTGTCATTTTCCCCGTTTTGATACTTGCTTGGCTAGGTTGCCATACTGTTCCTTGAGCTTTTTCTGTTTCATTAGTCCCTCCCAAGCTTCAGATTCCTACATTATCCTGGCAGATATTTTTTTAGATCAAAAAAAAGTGTTGTTACTAATAATTCCTGTGAAAATTCACATCTTCAACCTTCTCCCACCGTTAAAAATAAAACCCAACTCCTCGGAGCTTAGCTGTACACTAATATTTGTTGGTTTAACTTATTTATCAAATGAATCGTTTGTTAAATAATATAACATTTTTATTTTTAAATGAACATTTATTTTTATACTCAAAAATGAATAAAGATCAGTTATATTATTTATTTGAATATTTATTTATTAAAAACATAAACATTTTAGTTGTAGTTAGTCATTAAAAATTCCATATATTTGTTCGTAAATATGTGACTGTCACTTTAAAATTGGTGTGAACAGGCCTGTTGTGTAATAAATAAACAAAGCAAATAAGAGCAAATAAAATGTTTAAATATATCTAATTGATTTTTGTTAATGGGTATTTTTCATGCGCTTTTAAGGTTTTATGCACCTATTATAAATGTGATTTTGTTGAAAGCTAATTATGGGTAAGTTGAAAGCCTAAGGAACCGTGCAGCAGAATAAGATTGCTTTGAACAAAATGTTACTTTTGCACCCCAAATTGGGCATCTGCTCCCAAATCTCGACCCCTTCAGCGATAAGCACAGCCCTGGCTGTCTGACCTGGGGTTTATTGGCTGTCTGATGGGTCTCTATTCCAGTATTTCTCTTTCCAATACCGGACCACAAACCATCCAGGCAAGCACACCTTTGCCACTTCTTTTTTTTTTGCTTGTTCTTACATTTTTCCATTTGTTAAACTTGCATCCTGTGCCGAGTCGATCAGCAGCAAAAGTGTCTTTGTCCCATTTGAGCTCCACTTTCTCTTAGCTTTTCTTTTCCCCCATCACTCCCCAGAGTTTTTTAAAATTCTCATTTATTTCTCTTGTGTTTGAATTCATCTTTCTTTTCCCCCCTTCTTTATCTGGCCCTGTTCAGATCGATGGTGTTCCAGAAAACAAGAGGAAGCAGAGCTTGTGGGAGTCCCACCTGCTGATCGTCAGTGTACAGTCATGCAAATTGTCCTGTTCTTTCCATGCTTCTGTTTCCTGGTGTCTCTGGCTGTGTCTCAATCCATTCCCTAGTTCATACATGGCCCTAGAAATCCTTGGGCAGCAATTGTCCCAGTACACTAAAATGTTTGTTTCTTAGAAATGTTGTTCCCTGAAATTTTGGCATCCGATACCAGATGTTGTATTTAAATCAAGATCATCACTTCCCCTACTGTTAGTGGGTCAAAGTGCTTCTGATCCCAGATTTGGTCTTCTCAATATACTGATTCCCGTTTTAGAAATTAGCGAGCGGAATGAGACACGGCCTGTGTTAGAACTCGTCTAGCAGGTCCACGGTAGCAGGATTGCTGCGGGGTTTTGCACATAATAGTAAATCCTTTAGCAATTAAACAACTGGCTTACAACAAAGATCAAATGCAAACCACAGGTGGATTTTGGTTTTGGTGGATTTAGGATTTGCGTTTGTATGTATTTGGGATTGTTAACTGAATCCTGTGAGGTGCTAGGATTTTTCACGCTAAGAAAAGCGTGATTTATTTTTGAAAGGCTTCTTTTTGTAGACCAAGTGTGTAGTTTTGTCCGTTTCATATTCCAGCTTAGTATTCAGAAACACTCGTAAGTGATTGATTTCTCTGAGATGTCTCCACGGTGCAATCAGAACACATCTCTCCATCCTGAACAATCTGACACGTCAACATTGGACTTAGCCAATGACGTGAGTCAGGGATGGACATTTTTAAAACTTTAGTACCGGCTGGTTCCGAATACTGTACTTTTGATAATGATAAGGCCCATCCCAAATGGCACGGTTTACACTTTGTGTTACACTGCTAACGTAGACGTGAAGTTGGCACCCAATTTTGCGACCTAAAATGGCAAACAGGACTTTCTGTGGTCATGTGAACTTTATGGGCACATGTACACGATGGTAAGTGCTAGAATTAAGTTAAAGCACACTATTTAGGACAGTGCTAGATGATGCACAGAAATTACACACTTCAGCTTTAAAGTCAAAAGGAATTAGAAGATCCAAAGGAACTTAAAAAAAAAAAAAGGGATTTTTTTTTTTTTTTACCTTTCATCCAAACAGACTTTGATTTTCTCTAAATACCTGGTCAGACAGCAGCTAGTGAATTTCAAGAAAATAAAACCCGAAGGAAAATCAATGTGTAAATATTTTGATGATCTGGCGACCTCCAGCAACCTCTGCTGCATGTGTTCATTAGATCCATAGTGTGCATGTCCCTGTTTTGGTTCTGCCTCAGCTTCTTACAAAAATTGTCGTTTTTCTTTTCTTTCTTTTTTTGATTTTGTTTTTTCATGGCCATCCTTTGTTCTTTTTCCCCCCCTTTTTGTTTTGTTTCTTTGTTCCCTTCTCTTGGTTGGATGCCTGTTTGTGTGTGACCCACTTCCCCCTGGTCCAGTTCTGGAGTTTGAACTGCGGAAAGCCAAGGAGACCATTCAGGCTCTTCGTGCCAACTTGACTCAGGCTGCAGGTGGCGTACTTTCAACTTTTACACACTTCAGTTCCTTCTGCTATAGGAGCTGCTCTCATTCCTAAAGGCAGTTAGTAATGTCCACTATAAATCAAATTCCAGCTCACTCGTTTTTTCTTTCTCTCTGTTTCTTTCTTTCTGTCTCTATGTATAGAATGCGAGATTCCCTCTCAAGAGAGAAAAAACTACAAATCCAGTCCTGAAATTCAGGTTACCCTACTTTTTTTTTAAAATTTTTTTTATTTTTTTTAGGAGATTTATTTAATAAGCTCATTATGAGCAATTAGTTTAAGGCAATCCATATGAACTTACTTTTTTCCTTTAATTTTTTCAGGAACCTATCCGTCCTCTTGAGAAGAGAGCCTTAAATTTTTTAGTTAATGAGTATTTATTGAAAAATGAATACAAGTTAACATCCATCACATTCTCTGATGAAAATGATGATCAGGTAATATTTTTTGTTTGTGTATATATATATATATATTCCTTTTTCACATTATTTTAGTATCTTATTTCTTCCTGGTACTCACAATATTTGATTTCGGCAGGATTTTGAGTTGTGGGATGACGTGGGTCTAAACATTCCCAAACCTCCAGACCTATTACAGCTCTATAGGAACTGTGGGAATAGTCTGCCATTGCATCGGGATACCGTGGATGTGGCGGTCAATGTGGACCCAAATGACTTCCCAGGAGACTATTTTACCCAGGAACCTATGCCGCAAACTGAGGCTATACAGAATATCTATTCAAAAGGAATTTTTGATGAAACATTATGCTCTAGGGTCTAAAATGTGATTTAGAGTAGTCATGGGTTTCTCTGGTCAGAAATACGCCTTTTAAACTTTGAAGTAATTTCGCTGCTATCCACAGAAGCAGCAGCAGGAGGAAGTGGTTCAGGAGCTGGAATATCAGATCAGCCTGCTGAACAGTGAGAAACAGAGTCTGGCTGAACAGATTAAAAAGCTCCAAAGGTAAGAGTCATCGCCTGCTGCCTGTGGGCCAAATTCAATCAGAACCATCAGAAACCTGCTGCATGATCTTATATAATCAGAGCTCAGAGCAGGGACCTGTGATTACTGGCGTAATTAATATCTGCAGGGTCTGATCTCAGCAGCTGACGCTTATTCAAACCAGATTTCTTTGTGAGAGAAAAAAAATCCAACTTTAAAACTAATGTAGTTTTTTTACTTGGCAAAGCGCATATGCATGTTATTATAAAAAAGTATAGGATTATTTTATGTTGTATTTATTTTTATTTATAAATGTATTATTATTATTTTTTGTTATTATTGAGTGCATCAACCACCCTACAACTACACTACTTAACTGATCATGATCATAAATAAAATCAGAATATTTAAATATAATTTTTATATAGATATACATTTAGTGTCACATGATCATGATCAGAAATCGCACTAATATGCTGAAAAAGTATTATTAATATATTTGTTGAAACTTTATATATAGACGTTTTAGAATTTTTCAATAAATACAGTAGCAGTATTTATAGTAGACTCTCATCGTGATGACCTTCTGCTCTCTGACATTTTTCAGCATGGCATTTATGTGTCCTAGCAAGAGATGAACTCTACATTACTCAGCGCTAAATCTAATATATGTGTGTGCTTGTGTGTGTGTAGTGATATCCAGGCGCTTCAGAGGAATGTTTCATCAGAACCCACGTCTGCAGTGAAGTCCACTCAGTCTAAAGAAGACACTCCATGTGGTAAACCCCCACTAGACAATGGACAGTATTTGGATATACGAGGGGTCACAGAAACTGACAGCTCCTCGGATGCCAGCACTACAAAGACTTCAACCACCACTACTACTGCTACTACTGAATGCATTGAACGCACCACTACTACTACACAACCTCACAGCAAACTAAAGTCTCAGAGTCAGCAGGGAAAAACCTCTGTGCAATTTGACCAGCCCAACAGGTGAGAACCAGCATGTCCTTATCGCAGTGTACACTCCTATACCTGTAAAAAAGGAGGTGATGAGATGCACAGATGCATAAACAAAAGCACTCAAGAAACAAACCTCTATTAGTAGTGAGCTCTTAGTGAACTTTCTATCTAGGTCACATATTTATTATAATAGTTACACTTAAGGTGAATGCTTTCCAAACATTAGACTGCAAACCGGCTGTCACAGAGCTTTGATTATTTTAAATGGTTGCTTTATGGTTTCTGATATGTTTTAGTTGGTTGCTAAAGTCAACCTCCATGTTTCTACAGTATCCCTACATATAAGTCCCTCCTTTGATAAACACCGCCATTCAAAAGGTTGGCATTGGTCATGGTAAAAATCTTTTTAATGCTTTTTTTAATTAGCAAATGTTTGGTTGCACTTTATTTTAAGGTGTCATTGTTACAGTGTAAATATAATATAACTAAATATAATATAACTAATGTATATATATATATATATCTACCTACATGTACATAATATATGGTTAGAGTTAGGTTTAGGGTTACTTGGTTGTAGTTATGCATAACTGATTGTGATTATAAATAGTGCATGTACATGTAGCATGTAACAAGAAGACCTTAAAATAAAGTGTTACTGTATATTATATACATAAAAGAATCCTGAAAAACAAGTAATTGTTTCCAAAAATATTATAAAATTATACATTTGTTAACTGGGTTAGTTCACTGAAATTAAAAGCATTAAAATAAATGTTGCCTAAAATAAAATATATAGTTGTAGAATGAAAATGTAATTTATTATTATTATATATTACTATAAAAAAGTATACTTGTATTTTAATTGCTAAACAACGTTTGTCATTTTTATTTAGTTCAACATGAACTAAAATCATGAAAATAATATGATATGAAAATATATATTTTTTAATGATACAAAGAAATGTTTCATATGCACCAATAAGTATATCAAAATGATTTCTTAAAGATCATGTGACACTTAAGACTGGAGTAATGGCTGCTGAAAATTCAGTTTCGTCAGGTATAAATTTGTTAAATAAAGTAAAAAAGAAAGCACTTGTATTATAAAAAATACAAAATATTATTACAGTCAAATATAGTCTTGGTGAGCATAAGAGACTTCTTTCAATAGCATGAAAAAAATATTACCAGCCCTAAACTACTGCACAGTACAAATCGATAGGAGTTTTTGGGAATTCTGATAGATGGAAATTCATAACTTTGATTAAGTCAGCTACAGAGTACACTTACAGTCACTCTAGTATTTCATATGAGTAATTGAAGAGTCAATAACTCTTGGGATTCTGTGAACCATGAACAATGCAGCCATTTTTTTTTAACATAGCTGTTATGGCACTAGATGGCAGCACTGCCTTAAGCACCGTTGCGCCACTGCAGTGCTGACAGGCACCATATATTCCATTCATCATCATTTTGCACATCTGCTCCGGATGGACTTTTACCCCACGAGGCTGATTCAGACAAATTACCCTCTCTTTGTTTTGACTGTTCCTTTATCAGCGTTTTGCTCTGTGCTGTGGAAAGCTGGGCTAATATGTCGAGTTATTGGTAACCGGAGGTGGAGGTGGCTTGTTAAATCATGTTTTGTTTGCTTGTGCAGAAAGCTGTCTCCGGCCTTCCACCAAGCACTTTTGTCCTTCTGTCGAATGTCTGCTGACAGTAGGCTGGGCTCAGAGGTGAGTGGGATTAGGTAGCATATAGGTACAAAAGCATGAGCACTTATTGTGACATGTAGAAATGAAGTCAGCCATTATTTACTCGCCCTCATGTGCTTTCAATCCAGTATGACTTATTATTTTCCTTTTTTATATGAAACACAAAGGGAGAATTAGTTTACATTTTTGAGTTGGCTGTGCAGTTACAGTTAACATGGCCTATTAACAAATCACTCGAAACTTACTTGAATAAACAAGAATGAATTACCCTTTTTTGCACATTTCTTAGTATTAAAGCGCATTTCTTAGTACTAATATTGCTAAATGAGTCTCTTAAAACAGGTTTACATGAATGCAAGGCCAAAAAACACTTTAGTTTTCTCCAAAAATAGATTAAATTTTCTAATTGATTCGTAAACGACTCGTGTGAAGCAGTTTGAAGACTCAGTCTGTCTAAACCCCGCCTCTCTGTGAGCTCTCACTGCTGTGATTGGTCAAATGGCGCAGTCCTTTATGATTGGTCTACCGCCGTCTTTCTGACATTACTAGGGATGCTTTCAGAGAGCATACATCAACTAGCTCGCAATCTGCCTTTGTAAGCGAATCTGGCACACCTCTACGTTGTGAACTTCAACATTGTATAATGCAAAACACTGCGTTAAACATCGTTTATCATTCCTTAAACTAGTTAGCCGGTTACCAAGACATGCGCAGGGTTGTTACACAACATAACTTACACAAATACATATTTTGAATGATCGCTAGAAAATACCATCATCAATTATTAATCATACTTACAGGTAGAGGTTCAAGCTGGTTCAAATAAACTGGTCTCTGACCCATCTTTTAAGAAGCGTTTGAGAATATCATGTTGTACTCCAAGATTGGAAAAGCAGTCATCAGTAAAATGACGCGAACACAACAAGAGATTGTACTGCCGAGGTGTTGTTGAAAAAATGAATGTTAACATTCTTTGTAGATTCATACATATGCAAATATGTTACTTAGGGATGTGGATCCGTCACAGAAAAAGATTGAAACTGCTGATGAATCGTTTAGGCGAATGTGAGCTGACTTTTTTTTTGATAGACAATAACTTTATTTATCGTTCACTGTCGGCGTCACAACTTTGCAGATGGTTTATGTTCACATACAGCTACATGACACACTGCATGAAAGATCATATTTGAAAAGGCATAATAGGGGCACTTTTAAGCTTAAAATGAGTTTTAATGTCACTTTTGATGAGGATTGTATGATCTTTGAATTATATCTTTAGTTGGACTTATAGTTAAAATATAGTTGTAATATTTACATTGGTCTAAATTGGTTTGTCCAATTTAGCAGACTTTCAGAACATAAGCAATAGCCTATAAGTAATATCTTTGATTTTAATATTAATTTACTGACTCTATAATCCAGTTGCAGCCGTTAACGGCTCACTTTAAAGAGTTATTAATTAAGAGTGTTATTAATTACTCACCTTTGTGTCGTTCCAAACCTGTAATATCTCCGTTCACCTCTGGAACACAAATTAAGATATTTTTGATGATATCAGAGCCATCTGTCCCTCCATAGACTGCAATACAACTGAAATGATCCCAGGTGCAGAAACATGGTAAAATCATCAGTAAAACAGTCCATGTGACATCATTTTGATCCGCTGATGTCACATGGACTGTTTTACCAATGTTTCTGGATCTGGGATCATTTATGGAGGGTCGAATGCCTCTGATATCATCAAAAATATCTTAATTTGTGTTCTCGAAGATGAACGAGGGTCTTACGGATTGGGAACGACACAAGGGTGAGTAATTAATGACACAATTTCTGGGTCACATGCACAACTTTTATGCTGTTTTAATTTGGTTCAAGTCAAAAAGGTTTGAACTGTCACGAGGGGCGAGTAAATGCCTTTCAGAATCACCAGGAATGCATTAATAAGCACGTTCGAGAGGTCTCGGAGTTCACAGTGTCTTGTGTGTCCAGAATACAAAAGCAGAAGAGGCTCTCGGGTTGCAGCTGTGCAGTAATTTGTAGCCACGTGTGATTAAATGAAATGTCTGATATGTTTGCCTCTGCTTGCCTTTATGTGGCCACATTTTTGCGTCTAATTCCCGTGTCCTGGTTTCTCAGGTGTCCCGGATAGCTGACAGCGAGCAAAGCGTCATGCTCATGCTGGGCCGATGTCTTCCACACATCGTACCCAATGTCCTGCTGGCCAAGCGAGAGGTAATCCATGACCTTTTGACCTGACTGTCCCAGCTCATCTTCCATCAGCCACTTCCATGTCCACTGCGGCTGGCCTCTCCCTCTCATTCTATTCTTAATTCAATGTTGACTCAACTTATTTTTTTCCATTGCAGTTGTGTGTGCGTGTGTCTCTCTCTCTCTCTCTCTCTCTCTCTCTCTCTCTCTCTCTCTCTCTCTCTCTCTCTCTGTCTGTCTCTAGACCCAAACCCAATCCACCTCTCTCTCTTTTGTTCTGTTCACTCATTTCTTCTCTTGCTTTTGTGCATGCGTCTCACTGCTCCGATAGAGAATGGTTGTGCACCTCTGTCAGGTGAGTGGAACACATCAGTACGTCCTCACATCAGCCCTGCTTCCTTTATCATGCGTGTGATCTTTGACCTTTCAGTTGGCTTGGCTTTCCATCATCCTCCTTAGTTGTCAGTGACTCAACGCATTTCCATTTAAGCATTTCTTTTTTTATTGATCGATTGATTTTCATCTGTGAGATTTTGATTTGTACTGAACTTCTAAACTGTTAAAGCTCTAAATGTAATGTTTTAAAAAAATAAAGTATATAAAGCTAATTCAAAATAATACTTTTATTATTATTTGTTATATTAGTATTACTAGTAGTTAACAATGATATATAAACGGTAATGTTTTAATTAATGCTTTTCTGAAGCTTATATACTTTCGCTTTTTTTAAACATTTAAACTTTTGTTGACATATTTATGATAAGCGACACATACAAACTGGGAAAATGAGGGCAAATCTTTGTAGTAGTGGTTTATTCTTGACCATCAATAAATGATTATTTCTGCTTTTATATTTTAGCTACTTTCAGCTTTGCTAAAATTGTTTTAAAATGTTTTATTTTCTTGGCAAACATAACAGAAAAATATTGATGGGTAATATTGCATGCAGGTATTCAAATATTGATACCAAATGGTTACTGACAATAGAATAAGGGAACCCACCCCAACTTCCTTTTCAGCAGTAAGCAAGTCTATTAAGATGCGTGTTGCTGTTTTGCATGCATGTTTTGCTACTCATAGACATGCTGTAAAGTGGCATCCCTAAAAACTCAGAGCTGTGGTAAATCGTTCAATCTTAAGGGGCAGTCACCTTACACTTTTTGTCTTAGTGACTTGCGTTCATATACATGCAAATACGGTAGACCAAAAAGAGACACATTTCAGTGCGTTCCAAAGTGATTTTTTTCTTCACGTGAAGCAGTGTGAACAATCAGATTGATCGCATTATGACATGGCTGCATAAAAAAAAGAAATGCGTACATTAAGAGGTGCAGGTAAAAAAAAAAGATTGTAAATTTGTGCATTATATATTTGTCATTATTTGTGAATTTATTTTTCTTAAAAATGGCACCAAAGTGTGGTCAATATCTCATCTGTGAGGTCATAATTCATCCAGTGTCTAGAGACGTGTTAGTATTTTAGTCTTTTTCCTTTTTGCTTAAAACAATAAAAATATCTGGAATTTAAAAAAAGTAAAAACAAGATTCTTAAAAAAATTTGCAAGAGAAAAATCACTTAATTTTGATGCATTTTTTAAAAAAAGGTACAAGTTTTTGAAACAAATGTATCTTGATTTAAGAAAGTATTAATAAATACCAAGATTTTTTTTTTCCCGAAAAAAAAAACAACATAAATTGCAACATCATTCAGTAAATAAATTGTTAAATATTTAATTAACAAAAAAAAAGTGTTAGGTTAATAAAATTGGTAATGATATTTTAAATATCAAATTTTTTTGTAGATACATATAGTTTTATTTATAGTTCACCCAAAAAGTTAATTGTCATTAAATACTCACCCTCATGTCGTTCCAAACCTGTAAGACCTTCGGTGAAAAAATGTGACATCATTGGTTCAACTGTAATATCATAAAGCTATGAGAATATTTTATTCATACGTTATTCAACAAATTTGTCTCCTCCGCGTCTTGATATGAAAGTATTCTCCTAGCTTCACAACCTTATGGCTTTATTTTACCAATCTATTTGTTCCTCATCATGATAGTATCCTTGCTGTCTCTGTGACATTCAAAAGCTCTCAGAATTTATCAAAAATATCTTAATTTGTATCCCGTAGATGGATGAAAGTTTGGTTCGGAACAACATGAAGGTGATTTTCCTTTTTGGGTGAACTATGCTTTTAATTAGGCCAACTATTTTCCATTTACAGTTGCTGTGAAAGTTGCGCAAATACATATTTTACAACAACTGCAAACATTGCTTGTCTAAAAATATATATATATATATTTATATTTTAAACTTTGTTTTATTGATAGTGAGTAGCAAAAATTTTAAATGAGGAACTAAATGGCAATTTCAGACGAATAACTCTAAATGTAACATTTGACAGCCAAGCCAGTGGAACTTTTCTATGCTGTGATGTTTTTTTTTTTTTCTGTGCTTCAGGCTGCAGCAGTTCTGTGCTTGCCTTTCAGCTGATGGTGAAACCTTGTTCAATTGTTTTCTTTGCCTCCCCATTGCAAAGCTGATTTGGTTTAAATGACTAAACATTTAGAAAAAAACACATGCACGCATCTGTCGAAAGCAGACCCAAAGATGTGCACCGTTCCAAGCAAGTTCCACAGCATTTCCCCTGTCGGGCCCCTCTGATTTGCATAGGGCCGTTCTGTTTTACAGAAGACAGGTGACAGTTTAAGATGGATTAGATGCTTTCCAGTTTGAAGTCGGGTGAAAACAAACACCACACGAGGAGTCGAGATCTCCTCCCTAAACTGGACTTTGAGCTTTGCCTGTTAATTCTGTTGGCTTTGTAACCTTCTTCCTTAAATTCAGACACACACACTCTGACACTCCTTCAGTTTTTCCCCATCTGGTGCAGGACAATTACTAATCAGATGCTGCTGGAACACCTGCCTTGCAATATACTTCCTGTCAAGAACTTTATTGTAAAGATAAGGAATTAAATGCAATTGGAGTTATTGATTACCACGTAAAACTGATAAGACATTGCACTGTGTGTTTGCAACAGTCCAAAACTCCCTTTCTTCTTGCAGACTTTGCAAGCGTTTGCATATGTGGGTGTATTTCTGATTGGGCCTTTTTGCTTTCTGCTGGTAATTATCGTGATGTGTAGCAGTTGATTTCCTTTTGTATTTAAGAAATGAGTCAATGCAGGCTGATGGTATTACGGAAAATTTGCATACAACTACAAGTTTTCATGGGAAACGATTTGGAGTGACAAGGAATCCAAGCGTACAAGTTCTTGTTTTGTTTTTTGTTTGTATTGAGAACGGATTTAATTATTTGCATTTTTGCCAACAAAAATGTTTGGACACTTCAGGCACAAACCAATGTTATTGCATTCGATTTTAGAAATCTGAAACAATTGGATATTTATTATAAATGGTTAAAGTTAAGTCAAGCAAAATGCACTACTAAGCCATTTTATTTATAAATTCTAAAACAAAAAATGTTTGTATTTATTAATAATAAAATAATATTGTTTTAAATAATAGTATTAATTATTTTTCAGAAACTACAAAATAAGAGAAAGTCAGTGTAAATTCACTCAATTTACCACCTAGAGCCCTTTGTTTGATGTTTTGTTATTTAATTGAATAGGATTTATTTATTTTTTATTTCAGTGTAGTTTAGTTTTATTATCTTTCATAGTGTAAACTGGGCCTAAATACAATAAGTAGTGTTTTGTTTTTCTTGAAAATGCATCACAGAAAGACATATTCATAAATAAATAAATAAAAATAAATAATAATGACAATATTTATTAATTACAATA
>JAUMHP010000038.1:1387905-1404407 GCA_032361065.1 Enteromius trimaculatus | reverse complement strand
GAGCATGCGTGTCCCTTTAAACCATCGCATGTGTGTTATATTCAGAGATCGCTACTGCGCATGCGTCAATGACGTCGTCAAAACAAACCGCCGCGCATGCGCGTAACAACATCCAGTACGTATTAGACCTGATCCAGTACGTCATCGCGCTACAGGCTGCAGCGAGGACCTCTTGAAATTTTTCGGCATTTTCTAAAGACAGTCTTCCTTCAGAAATACAGTGATATATAAACACCCAGGCCTCGGTTTGATTTTTAAACGTGCATTACGTGCTCATGTTTATTCAACAAAGCCTTTTGGGAAATCGGTCAGTTTTGATATAGTGGCAGGCCATCACAAATAAATAAATATATGGGAAACACATTCCACAGCACAGTAACCTGACAGTCCAACTTCATTACTCATCATTAGCCGCGTTTGTAGCTGGCGACACTAACCAGACTGATAAACATACACAGACTGGAAGTTAACTTCGGTCCAGGTGTATGTGCCAGATCAAAAACCGTGTATATTAGACTCTTGTATGATATAAATACTGAAAAATGTATTTCTAAAGCTAGTTTTAGTGATATCTATTTAATACTTTTCTAATTTCTAATCAAACATCATGTAATTAACTGGATTAAAACTGGATTTGAATAGACTGACAGCCCTAATATATATAATAAGTATATTTAATAAGTATATTAAAACAGCTTTGGGTCAGTAAGATTTTAAATGAGTTGCTGTTTATTTTGCATACCTTGCTATGGTATAAGCTTGAATATAGCTTGAAGCTAGCTTCAAAAATGGCTTTTTTAGTATGACAAGCAGTTAAAAAGCAGAACAGTGACAAAACGTCAAGCAAACTCATTATCTGTGACTTTATAAATGCGAAATGCAGTTGCTTAATTGTAATGATCTGGAGGTGCACCAGCGTCAGCTGTTTTCAAAGACTCATCAAAGTGAATCTGAACAGTATATGCAGCATTACATGACTGAGCTGTATAATTTTTTTTTAGGTCCCTTCAGGTGCTAGCGAGACTCCCTTTAAGTGCTCTACAAAGTTCTTGTCAAAAATCAAAACGTCGTTGTGATTACCCTCTCACAAAGCGGCTCCTTCCCTGGCCTGATGACTAACTTTAATATTTGGCCTTGATATCTACCCCTACAGCAATATCAAGGGAGCAGAATAGTAATGGGCCGTAAAGTCATCCCATTCTGCTGCTATTACTGAGAATGAGAGTCTGAGGTCCTAAATCACTCAGGGCCACAGCGGGCGTCCATTAAACAGCCTTTAATGAATTACCCATAACCTGTGGGAAGACACTGCCTTCAATGACTTCACACAAAGCATGCTTTTCAACAGACACAAAAATTGTATCCAGCAAAGCAGCAGGAGCCTTGACCATCTGAGCTGAAGGGTCTCTGCAGCATCACTCTGTGCTGGATGTTAGGTAATCTGAGGTTAGCAGGGCTTCTGTTGCAAGTGCCATCATCTGCAGAGGTGCTTCTGAAGAGGAAGGAAGCAATATCCCGGCTTGTGCTACAAAAGCTGAATCGAAAAGTTTGAATGAGCGCCGTTATGAGGTTCTAACCTCAAAGTCCACTAGAGAGCAACATTAGAGCTAAAAGCTCTGAATGAATCACACGGCAGAAACACCCCCGTTCTGCAAGAAACGCTTCTGCTTCAGTAACATTTTCTTGTCAAATTAATGTTTTCTTTTAAAATCGTGCTTTCAAAACAATTCTTTATTTGTAGATCTTGCGAATATTTAAGGATTACATTAAACTGATCAGTTTTTAGTAACTAGTTCAACAGCCTTTTTAAATTAATTCAATGAATAGTTCACCCAAAAAGGAAAATGCTGTCATCATTTACTCACCCTCAAGTAGTACCAATTCTGTATGAATTTCTTTGTTTAAAAACGAATAAACTAGCCACAACACAATGAAATTAGCACAATACAATGGAAAAAAAAGCTGAAGCACAATGTTAAGAAGCCGCAAAATTAGAGCAACAAAGAAATTAGTCCTTAAGCATTGTGTTGTGGCGATATCTTGTGTGAAAGCCACACACCTTTTCACACCAAAAGTAAAATTAAAGGTGCTCTATGAGATGTTACAGGATTTTAGCTCGATTTCATTTCAATCTCAAACCGTATGCATCACCCCTTGATCGTCTTGTTGTCTGCCCTCTGAAAACATTGGAAAAAAACCCGGTCTCGAAAGACAACACAGAGGCTGTAATACCAAAACAAACACTATGGGCACAGGATGTGATTACCCCCAACACTGGTCATGTGTGTCCCATTTGCAACAACTCCAAAATAATTTTAGGGTGTTGATGTTTTTCATCCCAAAATTGCACAAATTCAACAAATCAAATCACGCCAACGAAAGAAAGAAGCAACAGCAAATAATAACATTAGTATACAGTCGCTGTGCGGTGTTGGGGTCTGATTATAACTAGTAATGCAGCTAAATTAATTTCATGTTTTCAGTACACTCTCTCCTGCAGTTTTTTCAAGTAGCAGTATAGAGACCAAAAGCTACGTTAGAACACTAGAAGTGAATGTTAATCACTAAACACAACAAGAGACTTTATTAAAAGCACTAAATAGAACTAAAGCAGTTACGAATTCTAATTAGCAATTATTTACATATCCGCATAAGTCACCACGCTTTGAGCTAAAACGCAAATTAAATTATTTAAATCGCAAGGGCTTTTGTATTTCCCTAGCCACAAAGCTTACAAAAGATACAAAAATATTCATATAAACAATATATATTCATAGTACTTAGAAATAATAGACAGCAAACGTTCCAAAAATCAAAAAGTCTTTATCCACAAGTAAACACAATTAGAAAAATATTACTATTAATGTTTACACATCATGAATTCATTCACTATTGAAGAAGATAATATGGCTAATGGCTAAATGCTCATGGACTGAGCATTGAGGTCAACAGCCTTTTAATTCTACATTGTATAGTTCTCAGTTTCAACACTTTAAGCTCTCAGTTTTCAGTACGAGTAGGAGCAGGTCAACACTTTAAGAAAAAACAGCAGTCATGCCCTTAGTGCAGCTGAACATTTTACGGCTTGTTATCTCAAATAACTGTAATACATGAACACAAGCCAAGAGTTGTGGTGCTTTCCTTGGCGTCCCATCATGATTACCTCACCCTGGCATTTTTTTTTGCTGTTATGCATTCATTAATATATTCCCAAAGGATTTATAAACACATACTCTGGAACTCTTCTCGATGTACACACATCTGCCATGCCTTGTGTGTGTGTGAGTGCTGTTTATGAGGGTTATAAGTGTCATCTAGCTGCTGGTGGTAAGTTGCTTAAGGTTAAGTGTCTTGGCAGGTCTTTTTCCCAAGAGGAAGCACTGGATGGAGTAACTCCAGTCTAAACATGCAGAATTTTCTTACGCTGAACATAACTGTACATCAGCCTCAGGCTATTTTGAGAAGATAAACTCACACTTCTGCACTTATTATCTGGAAACATTCACTAATGTGTAAGCAAATACTTCTGTGGTTATGAATAATCCATGAAATATTAAGGATATTGAGAAGGCTGACTGAGAGAAGAAAGGTGAAAGAAGAGTCAAATGTTTTACAAAATTTACAAAATAGGAAATACGTATTTTGAAAACAACCTCTTTTGAATTAAATTAACACTTTTTTATTTATGTAGAAAAGACACATGAAGTGTTTTAAATGTACAAAACAAAATATTTAAATTCCAAACGCTATTCACCTAATAATCCTGAACAAATGTATCATGGTTTGCACAAAAATATTACGTAAGCAGCACAATTGTTTTTGATAATATTTAAAAAAAATTATCATTTTTATAATTATTTTCTTGCCATAGCAGGAAGTCACATTTTAAACCATATTAAAAAATATGAATACATAACCGTTATATGCTTGCATCACTATCGCAATGCTTTTTAAAAAGAGTTATATGTTTGATAAAGCTGTTGAATAAAGCTCATTCCTGTAGTTTATACATGCATTATCCAGAGGGAGCAACTAAAACTGGATTTTCAAAAACTAATGATCAGCTGAAATGAAAAGAAACAGTCTGCTGTGAGACGTTTCTATTACATTTACTATTACAAATCATAAAATAGGACCTACCCAGAAACTGGTTTCCATTGTACTAGATATTTCATTATTCAAAATCATACAGGAAATTACAAAAAGTGATTACTGGTAGTTTATCTCTCAGAAAATGTTTCTCTTGTTATTACACTCAAAACTCAAGGGAGTCTGGGCAAAGCTGAGTGTAATGAGACAAAACGAGACTAATAACCACAGCGCCAAGAGATGCGACAAATATGCATGTTATATAATTTGTGTCTTCATAACTTGTTCTTTTTCATAATGCATATGGGGCTGTCGTGCAGCTTCTAGAAATTTCACTTTGAAAATGTCACCAATTTGTAACAGTCTGAATTATTATTTTTGTATTCTTTTAATAATAATAATAATAAAAAAACAACATTTTGATTTACAATGTCAGAAAACCATATATAATATATGTTAAAATGTACTGGTTTACAAATCATGTACTACAGTAAAAGTGTTTTGAGGTCAAAAATATTATGCAATGAAACGCGAAGAAAACAAAGTGAAACTGCAGTGAACTGTATAGGTATATTTTCAAAAATGTCATACATGAGTCATCCCTGTTCATTGTCGCCTATCAATGACGCAATATCCACGTTATCCTCGGTTTCCGCCCATGTATACTACGGCAACACACATGGACAAATGTGGAAGTGGTAGTTATTTATAAGCTGTTTTCAAATGGAGCACCAGTTAAAACACAGAGTCGTAGATCACTGACAAGCTAGTTCAGTTTCACGGGTGATTCATTGGCGTCTCTAATCTATGGCTCTGTGCTTTAACTAGCGCTCCATTTGAAAACAGCTTATAAATAACTACCACTTCCACATTTGTCCATTTGTCATTTACCGCTAATCAAAGAACCGGATTTACTAATGAGATGCGCATTATATATCGTACGATATATATCGCCCAGTCTTAAGTCATGTGCAGGTGGTCAGGTGATTAAACAGATATAAATGAGCTTCTCACCCATGAAAATTATTTGTGAAAGCGACATCTCCCAATTGGGAGATGTGACCTCTAGTGGTGAAAACCTACACATTGTGCCTTTAAACAGAGATAATAATGAAAATATATTATTCTTGTACAATATTCTTCATTTGTTTTAAAGTCAAGGTCAAAGGGCACAGTCCAGAGCCATCACAATCAGGCAGAATATCCTCCTTTTTTAAAAAACGGCAGGCCGCTGACACAATAAAGCTTAACTTTTCAGTCATGTACAGTCATGTACCTGTCACTTCAGTCCCACCGCAACAACACCCCTGTGCCCTCTGCAGAATTTAAAAGGAGGAGGAGCGCTTGCTTTTTCATGACGAGCCCCGGCCTCCGCAGAAAACCTGCTGGAGATTATTCACGTTGACAGCTCGCATTAGCAGATCAAAGGCAAACAGTTGGGCTACATTACTATTCCTTCTTCTGTCTTCAGTTAGAGCAGACGTTTGGCACACCTTTAACATTTAATGCACGTAGGAGGCGGCCCACTTTCACCCACTCAGAGCTACAACCCTTCATAACCACTAAAGACAAGCTTTTAGATGACCAAAGTTTGATTCAGTTTCAAAGAAAAGGTGAAGTGTGTAGCTTCCAAACCATTTGTTTGTCTGAACAATGGAAGATTTTGGTGATCTTGGTCATGCAGCAATTACAAGCTTCACATTTAATATCAGAGAAGTGTAACAATCCTCCATGTTGCTTTATATAATTTAAAAAAAGAAGCAAAAACTGTCTAGCGTTGAAGTCAAGATGGATTGCACAGTGCAGTGTATCTGGTACACAGTACACAACCAATGTCCTCCAAACAGTTTCTTTTCTTTTGTTTAATCTGAGAGCCTTCCTCTCAATGGGCCAATCCTAGAGGAAATAGCTTTTTTATTTTATGAAACAAAATGAAAAATTCGAAAAGTAAATGCTATTGAGAAGCTAAAACCCAATGATGTAAATGTGAGCCCTTTCTAAATCTAGGCCTGACACACTGCATCAACTGTAACATCAGTGGGAGTTTGCTGGAGATTTGAGCTGTCAGGGGTAATGAATGTCTCCTATCTAGGACAGGCCATGTAAATAGAGCACAGAGGATGGTGCGGACAGGGAGACGGTCCTCTGGGATGTCCGTATGAGTGTGTGTTTGGTGTTTGAGTGGGTGGACAGACCTGTGGCCTTTAGGCGTGCGACTTACCCAAGTTCCATTTAAGCCCAGAAGTGGTGGTTAGACACGGGCTGCCCACAGGAACCAGACTACACCATTTCCCTTCCAAGCCAGTGTTCACATTCAGACGGTGCTGTCTGCCCTGTTGGTGTGAGCAAAAGAGCAGGATAAGGTCAATGTTCTTTGAACACAAAAAGTATTCTCAAAGTTTTATAAAACTACGGTTGAAGCACTGATGTCACATGGCATAATTAGAAAATACGTACCGGTAAGTACATATCTCTGCAGCTTCCAAAAGAAATGAACACTAGAGGCAGTAAAACTTATTTGAAGAATATCATGTTACGACTTCAAAACAATATTAATTGGGGTATTTGCAAAGAAACTGATGCTTTTGAATGTTAGCATCACACATATCCAGCTTCATATCTGGTGGATTCATAAAAGAAGAAAGGCACCAGGCCCAGACGGTGTGACTCCAGCCTGACACTCCACTCAACTTACAGACAGGAGGTTAAAGATCTGGCTATCTGGTGCAGTCTCAACAACCTGGAACTCAATATGCTCAAAACGGTGGAGATGCTCTTCAGGAGAAACCCCCTGCTCTCCCCCCAATTCCCATCATGGACACCATTGTGGCAGCAGTGGAGTCATTCAGGTTCCTGGGGACCATCGTCTCCCAGGACCTGAAGTGGGACACTCCATTGCCAAAAAGGCCCAGCAGAGGCTGTACTTCCTTCAGCAGCTGAGAAAATTCAACCTATTTTAGAACTGTTTATAAATGCAATATTTGTGTAATATTATTTGATAAACATGGCTAGGGTGACTCTAAATTCATGTATACACTTCTCTATCGCAAGTCTGCAAGACTGGAGAAATCATTGCCAGAATTGTCAGAAAAGCTAAATTTAAAAACTTTCTCACCCGCAGAGGCAATGGCAACCCAATATTTGCGATGCTGTTTTCATCACAGACACCAGTCTAGTTCAATATTGTGATCATTTCAATTTTCACCTTTCTAAAGGTGCATTGTTGTCAACACATTTACTTAAAAGAACACTTACGTAAAAGAAGAACGACAAAGCTTCCAAAGATTACAGACATTCTTGCAAATTGGCTGAATGTTCCAAGAACTATTGTTTAAGTAATAATTACCATCTATTACATTTGACAAGTTTGATGCCATTTATAAATGTTCTATTTTAATCATGCAAACTTCAAATTTAGATTGTTCAAAACTTATTCTGATGAGAAGCATTTTTAAAAAAGCCGGGAATCGCAGCAAATGAGTGCTGCACAGACAGAGAACTGAATTCATGTTTTATAAGTCTGCTTTATGAGGGACTGAAGCAGTCAAGGACATCTTTATATAGACAGAGATGCATTCATTTAAATTTCTGGCCCATTACAAGAGCCGATAAATTAAGATTTTCACAATCATATCAATGTCCTATATTCTATAAGGCTCAGCGGTTTATTTAATATTCTCATGCAGAATGCAAAGTAATGCAGCCAGAGCAATTCTGTAAGGTTTCTTATTAATTGTCCCGAATTACAATGTCTTACTATTTTATATTCATGTCTGCAAAATTCAAAACGTCTCGGTTACGTATTGTAACCCTCGTTCCCTGAAGGAGGGAATGGAGACGTCACGTCGCTGACCGACGAATAAGAATCTCGCTTTGAGATGGCAAATCTACTCTGTGTGTATATAAACACGCCAATAAAAATTGCCATATGCTGATTAATATCCAGCTGCACTTAATTGCAGCGAGCCAGTGTACACGGCCCCCTAGTGGCAGTACAGCCCCCATGGCGACGGGACGTCTTCAGGGAACGAGGCTTACAATACGTAACCGAGACGTTCCCTTTCAGTCGGTCACTCCGAGTCACGTTGATAACCGACGAATAGGGATCCCTATGGAAAACGCCATTGAAGCTGTCCCTTCCAGTGTCGTGTGGGAGTCTCCCAAACCCCCAGTGTTTGGTCTCTAGGCCGGGACTCGAACCACAGGATACCAGAAATGGCACTACCTAAGTACCTGGACCACAGGGGCGTCTGAGAAGACATGCGGAGTCTACCTTCCCAGAAAGAATGTCATCAGATTTCAATGCATATGGAATGTTAGAGGAATAGCAATATTGCTGGGGAACACGTTTTTTTTTTTTTAACCATGAATACACAAGTAATTCTAAAAGGTATACTCACGCATCCCAGCCCTCTAGCCGGTCCCAAGGATTCATTGCATCAAGGGCCTGGCGCCAGATGCTCCGCAACATCCGGCTGCCGAGGGAAACAGAGGAACTCGACAGGGTCTACTAAGAAGGACACTCTGGAGAATATCGTTGCCAAGCCGACCGAACAGTTCCTAATCTGGCTCTTCAGCTCTGTTTGAGGTGAGAACACGGGAGGATACCGGTTCAACACGAAGGCTATAAAACCTAGCGAACGTGTTAGAGGTCGCCCAACCCGCAGCTCTGCAGATGTCTGCCAGCGAGGTGCTGCATGCCAACGCCCAGGACGAAGCTACACCTCTTGTTAAGTGAGCGCATGAACTGGTAAGCCAGGGTGATAGCATCCACTATCCAGTGGGCCATCCTCTGCTTGGAGACGGCATTCCCCTTCTGCCGTCCACCAAAACAGACAAAGAGCTGGTCTGAGGTCCTGAAACTCTGTGTCCGGTCTACGTAGCATCTGAGTGCTTGGACGGGACACAAAGTCAGCAGGGTTGGGTCTGTCTCCTCCGTGGGGAAGAGCTTGGAGGCTCACTATCTGATCTCTGAAGGGAGTGGTAGGAATCTTGGGCCAGATGATGCCTCTTGATGGAGGCTAATGCCAGCAGGAGAAGAGTTTTCAATGAGAGAAACTTTAACTCAACTGCTGGCAAAGGCTCAAAGGGATAACCGCTGTGGCTGCAGCCATATGCCCCAGGAGCCTCTGAAACCGTTTCAGTGGAACCGCCGTCCTGCGTTTGAACGAATTCAAGCAGTCCAGCACCAACTGAGAGCGTTCCTCGGTGAGGCGCGCCGTTTGTGCGACCGAGTCCAACTCCATATCGAGAAAAGAGATCCTCTGCACCGGACAGAGTTTGCTCTTCTCCCAGTTGACCCGAAGGCCCAAAAGGCTGAAGTGTTGTAACACCAGGCCCCTGTGTTCGCACAACTGAGCTCTTGATTGTGCTAGTATCAGCCAATCGTCAAGGTAGTTGAGAATGCGAACCCCTTTCTCCTTGAGCGGAGTCAGGGCAGCCTCCGCTACTTTGGTAAACACACGGGGCGACAGGGAGAGCCCGAAGGGCAGAACGCGGTACTGAAATGCCTGGCCTTCGAACGCGAACCTCAGGAATGGCCTGTGACGCGGAAGGATTGAGACATGAAAGTAAGCGTCCTTCAGGTCTATGGCTGCAAACAAATCTTCTTGGACTAGCATGGTAGACATTGCATGACCCAGAGCCCACGCCGTAACCTTCATCGCATGAAGCGCGAGGTCCGTGGCGGTACGGAGTTCTTTAAGAACTTCCGGGTCGTGACCACCCTCATGCAGGGCCTTCAGTGCCTTGGCCTGATGGACCTGCAACAATGCCATTGCGTGCACGGAGGAGGCAGCCTCTCCGTAGGCTTTGTTGGCATCACCGACGAGAGCCGATGAATGTCTACAGGCCCGGGAAGGGAGCAACGGGTCGCCCTGCCAGGAGGTAAAGGCCTGAGGACACAGTTGTATCGCAACAGACCTCTCCACCTGGGGGATTCCCGTATAGCCCCTGGCTGCTCCACCGTCAAGGGTGGTGAAGGAGGATGAGCCACTCGACCGCTCCTGGCAGTGAAAGGTGCCTTCCACAATTGAGTGAGCTCATCATGCACATCCGAGAAGAATGGCACCGGGGTGGGACCCTGTGCACCAGCATGAGCCACACAGAGGTAGCAATCATCCAACCGGGAGGGCTCGGGACGAGGTAGAGGATTCCACTCACTCCCGATCCCCCTGGCGGCCCGGGAAAGCATAGCCACGAGCTCTGGATCGGTGTCGGGGACAGTTGAACGCCCAGTGGACGCCACACTGGACTCCGCCTCCTCTCCAGAGTTGAACTCTCCTCCCGATGCTGCGACAGACATCCGGTCGTCGGGGGGAGCACCAAAGGTGACTTCCGGAACCGTTGCCTGCCTGGAAAGCCCCAATGGCAATTCCATCGGTGACGGAGTGTGGGTCACAGGAGGCACACTCTGAAGAGAATTCCTAACTGTCACCTTAAGACCAGCCCCTCCCACTCCGGAACCAGAAGCTCCACGGACGCTGGCAGCGAGAACTCCGGAACGCAGAAGCGGAAGAGGGACCCCACCATGATCGAGGTAGTGGAGCCTGGTCCACAGCTCCGCGATAGTCATCTTACCGCAAGCGGAACATGACTCATCCACAAATGCTGCCTTAGCGTGTTCAACGCCCAGACACATAAAGGCAGTGTTTGTGAACGTCCACCAGCGCCAGGTAACGGCCACACCCAAGATCGCACGGGTGTTAGGACATCCCTAAAAGGACGCGTCTTTACAAAGACATACCACCCGTAAGCCTGTCTCTTTAGGCTTTGCTCTTTTAGTAAAGGCTGAAGCGCACAGGGGAGATGGATGCTCGGATCATAATCGCTGATAGTGCAATGCAGATGTGTCTGCCCCTAGACTGGAACCACCGCTGCTGCAAACGCCATGACACCACCCTTCTCCGTCAGGTAAGCAGAAGTTGAAATGCTCCGAAGCAAAAAGCTAATGAATGCTTAATCCGCTGACCCACTTATACTCGCGCTGCGATTAAGTGCAGCTGGATATTAATCAGCATATGCCAATTTCATTGGCTTGTTTATATACACGCAGAGTAGATTTGACATCTCGAAGCGAGATTCCTATTCGTCGGTCCCCGACGTGACTCGGAGTGACCGACTGAAAGAGAACAAGGGATTTTCTTGTACCATATACTGTAATCATTTTGTGCAAATATGACCTGGTCTGATGTCATCAGCATCATAAAATACACACACGCATCTCTCACATGCCACTAATTGCTTTAGCTTTATAGTAGTGTTGAATGAAAATGTTTTTTTAATCAGGAGCTGTGACCTTACAAAAGTGCACAAACAGGAAACAGAGGCAGTAAAGTCTCTCTGCTGTTGTTAATTGCTTAATATCACCATTGATCATTAAGTGGCGCAATCAGGATGTCAAAAGCACACAAGTGCAAACAGTGTTTAGTACATGCTAATGAGAGAGAGAGAAGTGTTTACCTCTTGGAGGAGGACAGCCAGAGAATGGTCTTGTATAACCACCACAGGCAGGTCGGTCATCTTTTGGGTATGAAACAAGGTCTCCACTGTGGCCATGATCTGATCAAAGCGACCTCCAAGACCACCCAGTGTTACGATGGTGTCTATCTGAAAAAAAAAAATAAATAAATTGATAAATAAATAGTATATGAGTAAACCAATATATAAAATAACCACAAAATGAATGAGAGTGTACATGAACAAAAGAATGTACAAATCCGGTATCTAAACAAATGAATGAATGGATGAATAAGTAAACAACTGGTTTATTAATAGGACAGATGTTCTTAAAGTGCTGTTGCACAACAAATGAACAAATTAATGAATGAACAAACAATCAAATTATTATGTTTTAACTAATTTATTCTTCATGCAATTGCAGAAACTGCACAACAAATGCAGTTTGTGCAGATTTCTTTAAAAGTGCTAATGCATCTATAAATGCAACAAAACAAGTATGTGTGTAAACTGTGGACATAGATTCTTTACAATGTGGTAAATGTGATATTGCACCAACCAACAAACAGACAAACAAACGAATAAAAAAACTAATAAAAGTCAACAAATAAACAAATTAAGAATGTTTGTAAGCCATGAAAACATTCTTTACACAACGCCAGAATAAATGTTTTAAATGTGATATTGCACCAAAAAATGAATAAACAAACAAGCATACAAATATATGAATTAATGAACAAACAAACAAACAAACCAGCAATCGTAGATTCCATTTTTTTATGCAACAAAGCATTGGATTACGATTTTTTTATGCAACCCAAGGGTAAACCTTCTTAAAAATCTTAAATGGACATATATAGGTTAGATGAATAAGCAAACAACCAAAAGAATGTATGATTATTAATGCAAAACAAGTTGATTGAGATTGTTTTATGCAACTACAGGATAAATGTAGTTTATCAAACAAACAAACGGTCAAACAAGCCAGTGATTGTGAGTGCAAACTCGCAGATGAAGTTTATTTATGCAACACAAGGATAAATATTTTAAAAGTGCTGTTGCTTCAACAAACGAATACACAAATAAACAAATAAATGGCTGAACGAACGGACAAACAAATGAGCGTAGATTCTGCAAGTTGATGATAAATGTCCTGAAAGTGCTTTTGCAAAGTTGCACCGTAGCTTTTTCCTTCCCACTGCAGCCAAAAATTATGTCCTTCTTCACTAAACAACAGAGTCATACATTATGAAAAGTATTCCGAGGGAACAGTGCGGACCGGAAAACGTTGACTTGGCAGAATGTCTTTGATATTTGCTCCCGGGACCATTTGTCTGAATACTGCAATGTACCCATCACCCTGTGAGATCCAACAACTCTCCGAGACAAAAAACTCTTTAAAATGCACAGAGGGTAATCAACACTTCACTGCCAGCCCCCACCGGCTCATTTAAATAGCGGGACTTATGAGACATCTGACACATAAATTGTTCATGTTATAGTGCCTCTGTAATTATGTGGACTGATTGCAAAACTTTTTAAAAAAGCGAAGCAGAAATGTCGGTATGTTCGCAACTTGTACTTGAAGTCTGAGGGTCAAAGCATGTCTTTGCACCTGCAGAGTCTAATATGCCGTGCACTTTTTCATGCAGCTTGGAAACACCAGCATCTCACAAAGCCATTATTGTAATAACTGGCATAATGTCTGGTCAACTTTGAAATTTCTGTCCAATAACCGCTCAATTATAACAAAAAAAAAAAAAAACATGGTTCGGACTTGCTACTTTTGGTTTGCAATGTGCATCAATCAGTACACAAATATTGACTGGCATTCTGTTGGGTGTGCCTTCTCAGGTTAAAACCAATAAACGTTTTAAAACAAGCAGAAAGATAAATATTTTAATAGTTGTATTTGTGTTTTAGACATCCAAAGACTGACAGAGAGTTAAATTACCTCACTCGTTACCTCACTGACCTTCAGCACAAAGCTTTTTCGCTTTTAAAAGTGTTACTTGTCTTTTGTAAGTGCCTGAAGACACAAAAGATAGCACGGAGACAGAGAGGTGAATATAAACGCAATAGGAAGTAGCAAGAAGGCCATAGTATGCATATAGATTGAGCTTGAGGCCAGTATATTGGTAAAACTCTGGAGTGTCAGTGACGGTGATGGGCATCTCTGTGAGGACCAACAGACAGTCTGACAAGTCTGGAGCTCAAGCTGGGGTTTAGAGGAGGAGCAGACAGACACACACACACACACACACACACACAATATCCATACAAAACCTCTCTGACAGCTCCTGGAGGATGTGAATTCACACTGAAGCTGAGGTGTGAGCTCACCTTTTATGTTTGACAGGTATAAAAAAGCGAGTGAGAATGAAACCGCTATCCTTCTGGCTCAGTTTTCACAATGAACTTGAGTTCTACTTTTCTTACTATTGTAATGGACTCATCTCAATACTTTGTGTTTTAGTATACATATTTCTGCATTTTAGGGTGTTAGGCTTGTTTTTTAACTAAATTGGCTCTTTTTTTTTCCATTTCCAGCATTATTTTATTTATTTTAAATTTGTTGTTTTAGTACAACAGCTGACTGGCAGGTGAGTTACGATTTTTTAGGACTTTTATGCTACAAATGCAAAATGGTTGCGTATGTTCCTGGTTGCCAGCGAATACGATTTTAATAATCTAGTCACAAAACACTGACCACCTGTGGCCTGATCACCTGACATGGATATTAATACCAGGTGCAAATGAGGTCAAAAAGTTAGTGATCGTTTCTGAAGTGTAAGAGAGAACATACAGACAGACAGATTTATAGAGAAGCATCTGGAGAGAGATGGAGTCCAACCTGCAATTTCTGTGCTTTGATCTGCTCCACCATAATGGCCAAGCACTTAGTGAAGTCTGTCAGATCCTGGTCTGGCGTTTCCATTAGCTTGCAGTTCTGGAGCAAAAAAAGTAAAAGGGTTCAAGTTTTTATGGATGTACACTAACATTCAAAAGTTTGGGGTCAGTTTCTTTCAGAAAAAAATACTTTTATTCAGCAAGGACCAATGACATGGATGTGACAGAAAAGATATACCCTTTACATTCATCAAAGAATCCTGGCTTCCACAAAAATATTAAGAATTGTTTCAATGGCAAGAGCACTTGAACTGACTCTTATCCGTATTCGCATGAACATTAAGAGCCGTTTATCACTGATAATGACAAGAAATAAAAGCTTTGCTATTACAGGAATAAATTACATATATGAACATAACTTTAATAGTTTTTCAGAATGCAGTAGTATTTCAGAATATTCATATTTAACTGTATTTTAAGCAGATTTGATGAGCATTAAGCATTAAAAAAGAAACTTGAAAAAAAATAAATTGCCTTCTAACCATTATAAAGAAAGTTATGAATATAAGAGCCGTAATGGTTCATTAAGTTTATAGCAGGATGTTTGTGTTTTTTTGGCTGAAAGTGCCACAACTGTTTCGCAAAAGTGCTCCAATTAAAACTTTTTTGTTGATGATCACAACAAACTATCTAGTTTGTTTCATACGGGTTGAAAAAAATACACTACACAAAAGTACACTACACCTGAAAAAAAAATAGGCAAAATTTTGTCTATTTAAAAATGTAAGTTTTATTGATATGTTTGTGATAAAAAAAAAAAAAAAAGAAACCACAATTAAATATTAAAATATTATATTTCAGAGTTGGATGTGACTGACAAAATCAGATCAAGTGGAAAATAAAGACTTTTTTTAGCTAAAAAAAAAAGTTTAGAAACTTGATACACTAATAGAAACTGCCTTCTCTAAACAGCTTTTTTACTTTTGTCTGATCGTGCTTTGAGTTTTGTAAATGGTATCTCTTATTTGATGTCAGGAAGGGCAGAGGTGAACGCCGCTCGTTTCCAGTCTCAGTTCCCTCCAACGGCTGCATATACACGACCGTCGCAGGTGACTTCTCAATCGCAGCAGGTATCACAAAAATCCTGCACCCAAACGTCAGTCGAGAAGCTTGTTTCTGCTGCGGCTTGATCTTTCCTTTATCCTCCACAGAGCATCACTCTGGTTTTATTCCTTTTCAAACCCATTTAAATTCAGGCGTCATGCTCTGTCAAACTTCACTTCCCCCAAAAGCCGCATGCACCGGCTTAGGAATGACATAAAAATGCATGTATGCAGGATTATAACAATGCAAATAACCTCTGGTACTCATTACTTAGCAGATGGTTTTCATTCAAACTGACGTACAGTACACTAATTTCCTAGACGGTCCCGCAGGAGAAGAGTGCGGTTAAGTGCTTTGCTCAAGGGCACAGTGGAGGCCTCTCTGTAACACTTCACAGGCTCACCAGCTTTGTTAAGAGCTTTAGCCACTAGACTGATCGCACACCACACTGCACCTTTCCAGAATGAGAGGAAGCCAGTGGTGTGAATCTGTGAAATCTACAGGACTTGAGGCATTGAGTGGCTGGAAAGGACAAAATGTGAATCTCAATCAGTAAGTTTGTTTGAAAAGAACTTGCATTAATATTTAACTTATATTTCCATCTGGACCCAAAATCAAAATTGTTTGTCGTACCAATGTCCAAAAAGTGCTAAAAATCAAATATTGAAACTCATTAATATTACATTGAACTTCACAGGCTAAATATTATGCGAAGATATTAACATAAAATAGGCTAAACATGAAAACCGACAAGGATGGTTTCTAAATGTCTATTTGATTTTGATAGACTGATTCTGATTCATTTTGATTCATGCTGTAGGACAGGGGTTTTCAAGCTTTTCAATGTCAAGGACCTCTAAACGTGAAGCTTAAACTTATAACCCCTAAATATGATGGTAAAATCCTAAATTACAAAGCAGATAAACAAGTTATAATAAACAAACTAAATCATATTAAATCTCATGATTTCCAACCAGTCTATAATATATAGAAGAATAAAA
>JAUMHP010000038.1:1332172-1348401 GCA_032361065.1 Enteromius trimaculatus | reverse complement strand
ATATCACATAACCACCACATTTTTTGTCCTGAACTGTTGATTCATACAAAAATTCAATGACTTGACTTGAAAATACCATTTAAAGGAGTAGTTCACCCATTTACTCGCCCTCGATTAGTTCCAGATCTGCATGAATTTCTTTGTTCTGCCGAACACAAAGTAAGATATTTTGAAGATAGTTTGTAATCAAGCTGTCTTATGTCACCACTGACTTCCATAGTATTTGTTTTCCTACTATTCAAGTCAAAATAACACAAAACAGCCGTTACAACTTTCTTCAAAATATCTTCCTTTGTGTTTGGCAGAACAAAGAAATTCATGCAGATTTGGAGCTAATCGAGGGCGAGTAAATGATGACAGATTATTTTGTAATTTTGGGTGAACTACTCATTTAAGATATCTTCTATTACAGCAAATGTTTAAATTAGATTTTCAAAAGATTCTCCATTCCTTATCTAGCACCCTCTTATTTATTATTGATTAACAATGAATACATTAGTCTACTAAAAACAAAAAGGCTAGCTAAAATCTCAAACAAAACCAGAAAATAAATCAAGCAATGCCATCATCTTCTACTCCTAGGTGGGCCAGTCAAACAAATCAAACAATCAGGTATGTAGACAAGCAAGAAGGGTGACCCAGATCTAGGTGTTCATTCAGGCCCTCCCCTCAGGCAAGGACTCGTCCTTTAACCAAAGCCAGAGAAACAACTCCGACATGCATGTTTTCACAGCTGTGGCAGGAGGCTGCTGAGGCTTTACTTCCCAATTTTACTACACAGTATATCCCTTGAGCCTCCCGCCAACATTAAAACATGCACAGAGCTTGCATGCCAGTTAACACGTCTCGAAGATAAAGCAACGTCACACAAACAGCTGCCATAACCAATAGATAACTAGCAGCATTCTGTATTCCTTTCAAATCACATCCTGGAAGTTCTGCTATATCTTATCGCTGGATCCTAGATTAAACACTGCAATAAATTTCCTGCCATTTCTCTCAGAAGACAAGCAAAAAAATATGTGAAAAAGAGTTGAATTTAAGCAAGTGACCCACAGATCAAACTAAACCCTGTCTGAAAGAATATTAGACTTTATCTGCCTTGTATCAACAACAACAAGTTTCACATATTCTGAATTATAAAAAGCTTTCCATAATACCACAGCTCTCAGTTATTGTCAAACACAAAAGGCTCAATTTAATAAAAGATTGCTGATATTAAACTCTCTCATATACTTGAATATTACATCAGGGCAGCGGACAAAACAGTCGGGTCTGGGTCGGGTGTTGTCACAAGAGCCCAGACAATATGACATACTCCCAGGCAGGAGATTAGACTCCATAGTTAATCACCACCATCTTTTGATCTCATAGCGCTCTGCTGAGAAAACACTGTGTTGTTTCTTCTTCCAGAGTTCCTTGAAGTTTGCCTGTAACTCCAGCGAGGAGGCCCCTGCCGTACTTTGACACATTAATGATTAGTCTGAATTTTCCAGACGTGACCTCTGCTTCAATCCCTCCATCACGGCTTGATAGCAAAAAAAGAAGGGAACATGCTTCTCCTCGGACTCCCAAACCTCCCTCATGACACACATAAACACACACACACACACAAAGAGGAGACGCCACCCACAGCACAAACGGCTCGGAAAGACTTGCTGCTCCACATTGCAGCGGCAGCCAGTCAGACGACAGCCTTATCACACACGCGCCAAGCTTGCAGATTCTGGCTTCCATCCAGCCCCGTCACAACAGACTCACTCAAATGTCACACACAGGAAGTCGACACGAGTCTTGAATCTGGCAGCTCAATTTGGGAACATGCTAATTCATTTCTGAAGTGAAAGTGAAGTTGGCATGTTTGGAAGTCTCACCTTGCTGAAAAGGACTGGTTGAGGAGGGAGCTGTGGATGACGTCGCTGTTGTGACCACAGGGCCGTGCGGTTTACCCGGTGCGGATTTGCGGCCCCTGGAGCCAGAGCTGGAGCCGGTGCTGTGACTGCTGGACTTCTTGCTTTTGCCATCCGAGCTCTTGCCATCAGAGAGGCTGCCATCCTTGGAGCTGGAACTGGAGTGAGACGGAACTTCCTGGAAGTTGGCATTGGTGAAACGACCTCCGCCGTCGTCCAGTCGCTTCTGAGTGGAGGAGATTGAGGAGACACTTCCACCGCTGCTGCTGTTGTAGCTCTGTGGCCAAAAAGGGAAATGCACAGCAAAAATGCTTAGACTGCTTAATAATGTTATGGCAAAAAAAAAAAGCATTTATCTGTCTAACTCACCTTCTCAGAGGTCACCATCAGTGCTGGCACCAAGGAAGGTGACAGTTCCAAAGATTTTTTGTGCTTTGGTTTGTGACGATCTCTTTCTTTATGTTTCTGTGATGAAATGACACAAACAAAATCATTAATGAATGTGGCTCTGCTAATGCTTTAACTAAACCCAGTACAGCTTGGGAAGGACTTTAGCTTACACTGCCATTTCTGAAACAAAGAGGAAGAAAGATGGGGAAATCAGAAAAGTGAAACAATGAATCGTTTGCATGCAGTCAAAGCCAGCGAGGATAATCAGATTGTGCGGTCCATGAAGATCTTGGTGTAAAGAAAAAGAAAGGGTTTTCCGGTAGATGGGTAAGGTTTCACATGGCAGGCCTGACCAGAGTGTACCGCAGCTTAATTTACACCCCGGTCTAGTGCTGTGCTCCACAAAGCTCTATTTGCGCCCGAGAAACAGGAGCGTGAACAAATTTACACCTCGCGCTCCAATCGAACACCTCCAACCTCTCAGTTTCTGTTCTTAAGAGTGCGTCTGTAAAAATATGCAGTGATCCTGAACCATTTGTAAAGAATATTTACACATACCCCATTGGAGCGATATACAAACGTCTATCTTTTTTTAGCCACTTCCTGTCATCTTCCAGCCATTGTCTCAGTTCGAATTGACAATTATTCGGAACATGATAACGGTTTACGCTACTTCACAAGCGCAAGTGGCGGTGACAATTCCAGAGGCCCTCAGGCTCAAGTTTTTCAATGAAAATGAAAATGAGCTTCCGCTTCCTCTACACCATTTACAATTTTCCTGCATATACTATTTTAAATGCCATTTTCTTAGAATGGACAAATCATATACACTAGCACCCTGGGAATTTTTTTTAAGTGGGTGGAGAGATTGTATTTGTATTGGATACTCTGTGCTATTGACTTTCATCTGCAACCTACAGATCCAAATGTCACAAATGTTTTTGTTATGCTTAAAAAAACATATGCTTATGCTTTAAAATCACAAACATGTTATTGCAGAAAAAAGAAAAGAAAAACAAAGCAGTTTAAATGCAGCAAAAAGACAGGTATATTAATAGTGACAAAATAATTAAAATTATAACAGCATTTACTGAAATTCTAAAGCTTTGTAATGCCACATTTGCGCCCCAAGAAAAGTGCTAATTTTAAATTGATGCTAAGACAAGAATCCAAGTCTTAATTAACGTTGTTCTCAAAGGTGTTGACAGGGCGGGTGTTATTGTGAGAAGAAAAAAAAAAAAAAATCTTGTCACTACTTGGCTGTGTTTATGAATGGAAAACGGCAAAATACACAACATGACACTCATCTAATTTGTATCAAATAAATTGAAGTCTAGATCTGCAGCAGACCCTTACGTAATGTCAAAATGCAGGAACGAACTTCTGTTTACTGGTCTAATTAAAATTCTGACATATACGTCTTCCAAGAGTTTGACATAAGACGACAGCTATCTTAATTATACAAAGATGAATAGTTCAGGCAGAGGTGAGTGCAAAAGAGAAAGAACAAAAAGCCAAGACATTTATCATAATTCATCAATGCCTTCAGCAGATAAGTGAAATGTAGCAAATCTCTTTCAGGATGAACAAAGAAACTACTCCTGAGGCTTCGGGCTAAGTATTAAAACTCAACTACGGAAATTAATAAATATAAAACATCTTAAATAAAAAAAATAATAAAAAAAAGTTTAAATACAAAAGAAGAAAACTAATCAGAAAACAAAGCTAAAAACCCAAACAGATCAGGATTTGAAGATATGTGAGGCAGGAGGAGGAAGAGAGATTGAAAACATCATTTTATTCCCAGATGCCGCTCTCGACGGCCTCTCAGAGCACATCTGAACTAGCTGCAAATTGAGAAGCTTTTAGCCTCTATTGTTGTTTGGCCCTGGGGTTTGGAATTAGCTAGGTATACATCTGAGCCCCCCGACCTTTGACCTGGGAATGTGGAGTACGGGGGGATGGGCCCCCTTTGCTAATGCAAATCAGGCTTCGTAACAATAGCCACGGCGGAGCACAGAGCACTCCACAACACGATCTTCAAGAATACAGCTCCAACCCAAATCATTGTTCACGTCAACCCCTCTCAATGCAGAATACGGTGAAGTTGTTAAATATCAGAATAATTCTGGGAGAAACGGCTTTAAATGGCATCTCATATTTAATCTTTCGCTGACCTAGATTACACAGGCTGCACAGTCGGTCTTTGAGCAGCTTCAACACTCCATTTTGATATGCATTTCCAATGCAAACTCATTCAAACCAATTCAAATAATTAGTAAATTTGTGTTAAAAAACCAACAGCCTCGATGTCTGACCTCCACTCCCCGCTGTAAGTGATCAGCTGACGACTGCGAGCTTTCAGATATACATTTAAATACACAAATGAATTCCTTTAATGCAGTCTAATACATTACATAACTTTAAAATGTAACAAAATACAATAGGAAAACAACTATTCCTATAAATAAATGAATAATAAATAAATATATAAATAAAAGCATGTGTGATTCCACATTTTACAATTTATTTGTGACTTAGTACAGAAGCTGGTAAGCTTGCAGAATAGCAAAAAAAAAAAAAAAAACGTTTCAGAAGAATTTACATTTTTTAACATTTCAAAGGGGAGTTGCAAAAGGCATAAAATGTCATAAAACTGTTTAAAATAAAAAATTATAAGCAGAATTCTAAAAGTTATGAGTGTATTCATTAAAAAGTAAATATGAAATAAACGTAAATTCTTCCAACATACGTCATATACTAAAAAGGCGACAAAGCATTTAAAGAAACGTTTAATCAACATTAAGAGCCATTTTAATGACCCAGTTCGTATACAACAAATCAGGCAAGCTATCGCTGATTAAGATGGCTGCACAGAGGCTGAGTGTTTGAAATATGTGGGATCTGCTAGGGACAGGCAGAAAATTATCAATGGCGATGGATAGATGTGATGAGCTCCTCCGCACATTTCACACTATGAGGTCTGCTGAATTAGTATTTCATCTACCACCATTATTACAGTAAGAGAAAAATAGAGGTGAAGGCACAATGAGACAAGTTTTCCATGCAGTGCAGATTGTCTTCTGCCGGCACATACTTATTTATTGATATGAGGCCATGTTACAGGGCCTACGCTTAATTGAATTAGATGGGAAGGCGAACAGGGCTAATAATGCTACATGTTTCATTCGGTATGGCTGCGTATAGAAAATTAGTGGAACAAATGACTACACTACCTATCAATACTGATTAAACGTACTCTGCGGAACTAATGGCCATGACGGATGCTTCTCTATGAATACAGCACTCTTTATGTTGATAATTTGTGGCAGCACCAAAATACTAATCACTTTGAGTGATAAAAGGCACTCTTCTCCCTCCCGTGGCTTTAAAAGCTTTGTGGGATATGAAAAGTGTGCGTGTGAGGGGTGGCACATGGTGACGGTGGCTAGGGGGATTTAAACAAAACTAATCACAGCGGTGCTTATTTCGGAAAACCAGGGTTTCGGCTTTTTGCGTTTACCTCAGAGTTTGAAGTCGTGAGGAGGGGGCATCAATCACACATGGCAGGAAGTGAGGTAGATCTGGAGGCTGCCTTACCTTCTTTTCCTTGTCATGGTGCTTATCCAAAGAGTGAGTGGAAGAATCACTTAAGCTTTGAGCCCTACTACCACGGCCTTTGCTCCTTCTCTAAAAGGTGAAAGAGGAACTTCGAGTTACCATTTAAAGTCCGTCCAGTTATCTTTTTTTCCTATTTCCTACTTCTGTCTTTTTTTTTTAGTAACAATGAAAACAGCCCTTACAAAGGAAACAAACAGAAGACAATAACGGAAGGAGGAAAAAAAAAAGACATTGTCATAATAACCAATCAGGATAATTTTGTATTTTTGAGAAGCTTCTCCGTCCAAAAGTATTGTATGATAATATTTGTCGGCAGGGTTGTTTAATGTAACAGTATGGCAGTTTCCAAGGGCTATTTTACGAACACAAATTTAGTTTGGGAAAGCCGAAGTATACTTTTAATTTGATTTAATTTCTCTATTTAAAAAAAAAATACAATTCAACAATATTCTCTTACAAACAGAAACAGCTGATATATCTAAAAATGCTCATTCAAACTGACAAACTCATATTCTCACAACACAATTACGCTTCATCCTAATATTTTTCTCCATTTGTAAAAAAAAAAGAAAAAAAGAAACCTCTCTAAGTAAAATATGCCTCATTTCATTTGAAGTCAACGTTATCAAATGCTGCTATTGTCAACAAATGCCAAATAAAAACCTCAGGTCACAAAATGGTCTTTGTTTACCAGCAGCCCACTGAAACAAAGGCCTACATGGAAAAGTCAGGGGTTAGTAGCCAGCTATTGAACTATTAATCCAAGAGACCGTGCTGATGCTGTCAGTCCATTAACATGGTGACAGGGAGACATGGTACATCCTGCAGAAACATCATGCTGTCAGTGCAATCACCACAATGGATGAGAACAAACAAAACCAGCAACGTGCTGTCACTTTATTCTGACTAAACAACAATATGGGAGATGGCACATTTCAAAAATATATACACATCTTATTAATATTTATATAAATGAACACTACAGTTTAAAAGCTTGTAGCTATCTTAAGCTTTTAAAAATATTTTTAAGAAGCCTCTTTATATGATCCAAAACACAGTAAAACATCAAAATGTGTAAAAAAAACCTTTTTCTTCCAGATGTAATTTACCACCGTTATAGCAAAGCAACATTTTCCTTATTGTCACATGATCCTTCAAAAATCATCCTAATATGCTGATTTGTACTGATTAATATTTTAATCCAAACTTTGGTATTGTTTACTACTCATTCTTTGATAAATAGTAGTATTAAAACATTATCAATAAAATATAAAATTAAAAAAGCATTGATTTGAAACCGAAATCTTTTTAAACATAAAATATCTTTGCTGTCACTTTTGATCAATTTAAATGCACCCATTCTGAAAGTATCCATCTTTTTACTTTTTTTTTTACAATTATAAATTCATTATATATATTTATATTCTCACATATAAGCCAACAATGATGCTAAAAAGCCAAACAAAACCATGAAAAAAATATATAAATATAAATGAATACATAAAATCATTACACACAAAAAAACAAAAACAAACAAAACATGAAATACTCTGACTCCAGCATCTATCACCAGCAAACCACAATAGTCATAATTGCCTGAAAGAAATAAAACTGTATACATAGATAAACATCACTATCCCTCCATCCTCAACTCATTACAATCCCCTATGAGAACATCACAAAGCACTGGCCCTGCCTCCAGCCCCTTACTCAGAAGACCTGTAGAGGACTAGCAGTATCTGAGAAGCCTTTGTTGAAAGGGAGGATAGACACACACACACACAGCACAAATCTGAGAAGCAGCAGGGGGTTGTGGCTCTAAAGCTCAATGTAGCTCTAGGGCTGGAGTGAGTAAAACCCCTTGCCACACACACACAAGCACGCACACACAAATGCCCAAGCCCACGAGTACACTCAGGACTGAGCAAAGCTGGACAGAAAACCACAGGCCGTTATACTGTCACCGAAAGCTGCCACTGGGCAGTCCGTGTATCTCACTGAAACCTTAGCCCTCTTTTTCTAAGAGGGGTATTAAGACAGAGTGAAGGGGGAAATGCAGGAAGAGGGGGGGGGGATGATGGGAAGGAGAGGAAAGGAGAGCCACAGACAAAGGTCCAGTGAGTTGCTGTTGATTGTCAACGAGATTAAGG
This sequence comes from Enteromius trimaculatus, assembly GCA_032361065.1. NCBI lineage: Eukaryota > Metazoa > Chordata > Actinopteri > Cypriniformes > Cyprinidae > Enteromius > Enteromius trimaculatus. The sequence continues at coordinate 1,340,330 of JAUMHP010000038.1, read as the reverse complement.
GGTTAAAGGGTTTGAGGGAGATTGAGGTGGGGGCGGCATGGGGCCGCTGAGGGTGGACGGGGGGGGCTTACGCCACAGCTCAGCTTTCAGCAGCTGTAATTGGACCAGGAGTGCCAGACGTTTGAGAAGTGAGAGATATTCCAGATGAGGGAGTGTCTTTTTCCTGCATTCACCTGTGATTCTGGATGTGCAATAACAGCTTGAACGATGATGACATGGGTCACAATGACATGCTCAAGATGATTCATGTACTGGCCAATGTAAAAATCAGTAGCTCGAGTGCTTCGGAAACGCACTAGAAACATGAAGTATACCTCAATATATGAAGCACTAATGGAAAAATACACAAACCATGACTACTACATCACATAACTTATGGGGAAAAACAACACATGCACTCTTGTTCTGAGGAGTCTGGGATCTGTAAGATATACCCATTTTGTAGTTTTGAAAGAAAAAGGATGCATTTATTTAATCCACACAAAAAAATAACAGTAAACAATTTCACTGAATTGCTTTCTATTTTAATGTGTTTTAAACTGTTATTTATTCTTGTGATGGAAAACTGAATGTTTAGAAGCCAGTACTTTATGATGCAGATTTATTTCTCAAGAAACATTTGTTATTGTTAATTACAGTTGAAAGTTGTTGCTGTAATGTAATCTGTACTGTTTTTTCCCCAAGGATTCTTTCAAGAATAAAAAGAACAGGACAGAATAAAGTACATTAATCTGAAAAGCAAAAATGCCTTTACTGTCACTTTTGATTAATTTAATGCACCCCTTCTGAATTAAAAAGAAGGATTAAAAAAAGAATCTTACTGATCCCAATCTTTTTGAACACTAGTGCATCTATCTGCACATCATCTTGAAAACTACTTTAAGATACTATACAGAATTCCTGTACTGCAACTTTTATTTAAATTCAGCTTGAAAGTCACTAGCAGCTTCATTTCAAATGATAGAAAGATCATCGATCAAAAGCATAAATGCTATGAGATCCACAACAGCGGTGCTTTGTTAGCCTGGGCCCGCCCATACTTCCTGTGGCGCTACATTTTATTTCACGAGCAAAGTCTGGCAAAGCTGCCGTTTTAGAGCATTTCCGTTCCCAAAAAAGTAGGAACCAATGAGAAACGAGATTCCTCCCTCTCCCCTCGCCCCACACGACTGAGGCGGGTGTAACGCGATGACGCAGCAGTTCTGCGACCTGAAACCATACCGGCTTTCAAACATGGCGTGTACCGAGCAGCAACAATTGTTTGACTGTTTTGAGAAATTTTCATGACTAAGTAATTAAAGTAAGTAAAGACATTTTCCTACTGCTTTAATGAAGCTAGCTACAATTGGTTGCGGTGGCTTCAGGTTCCGTCGCTACGAATACTGTACATCATCGGAGTGGTCTGATTGGTTGTAGATTCGTCCAGTAGTATACAGAGGCATCTGAGGGACGCAGGTTAAGTAGTAAGGTAGCTTGGCCAGACTAAGCTCCTATGAGCTTAATAGTCACGGAAACCAGGCTAGTGCTTTGTGCCAGGGTGACACAGATAACACAGTAAAGTTTAGAAAAAAAAACTGATTCTTACCAGTTTGCTGTAATGGTACTTGCAGTATCCACAGTACTTCACATTATCAGCATCTGAGCCCTGTTCTTCACACAATAACCCAGCCAACTGAGCGCTGTTTTCAAAGTCAAAGAAAAAGCAACTTTAAAAAGGACTGTAGATTACAATTAGTTCATCTATTTACATACAATTAAAGGGGTCTCAAATCAAATAAATTCTGAAGTCTATTATACTTAACATTTCTATTCCTATCTATTTAACAGGTGGGATAATTCAGGACATTAACATGCTCATGGGGACTTAAATATTAAAGCTCTGCAACTCACCATGTGACATGAAAAGCCTGTCGGCAGCCATGTTTGTTGCATGTCATGCAGGCTCCAGTAGCAGCTTTGCTCTCACGGCCCTGTTCCTCACAGATGTAGCAAGTCTAGATAGAAAAATAAACAGTCACCAAAGTGATTCTTCACATACAGAAAACAGATATTATGGTATATAATGCATTGCTGCATGGCCCCACAGCTTGTTTAGCGTGAAGGCCCAACCAATTTTACAAGTCTCCCAGAAGCCGCCCTTCCCAGCGCCTCGATTATTAGGCAAGTGATAACCATGCCATTTTAAATTGGCTCACAGTGAGGACTCAATTACCAACGGAGCTGAATCCATTTTATTCCAGATTTTAAACCCACTATTTCAAGCATGAGATTAAACTTGGCTCCTTAGTCCTGCGAGTCATCAGACACAGTACTGAATCCAAATCATATAACACTAACTGATTGTATTTTACTTATCTACTGCATTGAAGGGCATCCATAGAAAACAAAAAATAATTAGGTTTTCAAATGAAAAATGAAAGAATGGTGTCATGATGGCATATCCCATTAGCACTTGATTGAACATTGTTTTCTTTACCCTCATGGCTGAGTGACAAAGTTTTAAGCTAACATCTAAACATTTGGACTTTGCAATTAGTCATGAGTTACAGTGATGCGCAACTCCAACCGTACTATCAACCTACACCTGCAAATATTTAATAAAATTAATATTCTTTCATGACTTTGAATAGTTTGGAAATTGCCACTTAGAAAAAAAATTCTCTGATATTTGATGAATAAGGATATCGGATGACAAATAAATATGCCTGGTTCTTTTCACTTCAGACCGTGAGTGTAAATTCCCATAACACGGATCTCAGTTTTCATTCATTCAACTTTGGTGCATAATTAATGGCAATGTTCAGTATTTATATAAGATTGATAAATGTAGCACTTGGTCCCTTAAGAAAACACATTCACAGTGTAGATCTAAACTCCTTACATGTATACTGTTTACATTGCTGAACTGATTTATGAGGCTCTTATGTTGAGCATTTGTTTTGCCATTGATATCCAGACTATCAGCGTGTGTCTTTCAGAACGTAAGAGAACTTACCTTATTATAACGTTCATGAGGGACAGACTGAAGCACAATGGGCTCCATGGTGGACACATTGGCAAACTCCACTTCTGGGATATAAAGAGCACAAACCACATGGGCCCAACCTGAACAAGACACATGACAAATGATCAGAAGATGTTAAGTGAAGAGGCTAAATTGTTCCTTTCTTTCTATGCAAACCTGTTGTAAAGATGGATCTGGGTTTAACAACAGTATAAAAGGAGGAAAATACCAACCACTAGCTATATAATATTTTACAAAAAAAACTATAATTAATATAATAACAAACAACATTTACTATTGGTAATTAAATAATTGTTGTGGTTATTCTTATTTTTGATCATATTACTTTCTATAAAAATTAAGATGTTAAGATGGATGATGCCAAAAAGGAGACTCCTATTCGACACATTTTCTGTCTTCAAATTTATTCGAGACCATGGTCATTTGTTTGCTCATAGTCTTGCCTATGGGGCACGCCTGGCTTCCTCCACAGTGTGAAAAACACTTATTAAAGCATGTGGGCTGAGTGTGACCGCAAAGACGAAACACCCAGGACTGGAAGAGGCAGAGGCATATTCTCTCCTGCCTAGCGTCTAGACCAAGTGTTGAACCATAGGGTGTCAGCACAAGCACAATACAGAAATATTATATCATAATTTCAGGCTACTACTAAACCTTATCTCCCACATCACCTGTCTCTTCACCACAAAAACCCCAAACTGTGAGGATTTAGATTTAATAACCATATTCTGGAATATGTTTGCTGGAGGAGAGTAGACGCTATTGATATCAAGTTGAAATGAAAAACAAATGAGTTTTGTTGATCCAGCGTAAGGGCACAATAACAGGCCTAAACTTAAAGGTGAACCCATGAACTGTCTTTGACCCCAGCCTAAAGGGACAGGGAGGTGGATTTTGTTGTTTTGAAGTCCCTCCAAGAATCCAGCAGAAGGCTATAAAACCAGGCAATAAAACCCAAGCACACCCCAAAGAACTTCTAAACCCCTCAGACAGAAGGGTGGCGAATGTAAAAAGAAAATTATTTGCCAAAGATGTCTTTAGTTGAGCATAAAGTACTCAAATAATACTGTTCTTCAAATTCTAGTTAGACAGAATAACTGTAAACTTTTGGACTAAAGTAACCCAAAACCCTGAAAGGTTCTACCAGACTGATCTGAAGGCTTCCTGTAAAGAAGGAGCATGCGTTTTTTAAGTTTTTATTTTCCTTGCATGTGTTTTAACACACATTATTAGGCCAGGTATATTCCCTGGCCGCTCAAGTGTTTTCAATTGGGATTATTCTTGTGTTTGCATAACTTAACAGAAGCAACACCTGTAAAAACTCTGGTTTCTCTCCTCAGTTGTCCGAAATGTATAGATATCTGAAAAGCAAATCACGAACACCTACATCTCTCTCCTGGGATCATTGCTGGTCCAAACAAATACTTCCTACAATTTATGTTTCAGAAATCTTCACTCCTACTCATAAATAATGGCAAATCATGGAATGTTTAACATGAAGAATTTCAAATTCAGGCCAAAAAAACATTACATGGTCTGAAACAGCTAAATCGTAAGCCTGGGGCAATGATGTTTCCCTCATGGCCGTTAAACATCTCACCACCCCTAAAGATGGGGCATGGTCCCGCAGCTGTGTCCCATGCCATGTTTACAGTCTCTGAGCTGCCCTTGCCGTGAACCCGGAGCATGAAGAAGAGGAGACTCCTCTCAGCCCCACAATGACCCCGCTGAGACCGCCCACCCATAAAAACAAGGTGAGAGAGATAAACATGCACATTTCCTAACACCCTTTGCTCAACAGCTTTTAAATAAATTTAAAATGCAGATAAAATTTGAAAATGATGTGCCAAAATTTATGTAAAACTCTTAGCTTGTTCAAAATGTTCAGTTCAGTTTAGATGCACTTTAGAAAACAAAGAAAATGTCTGAAGTCTGCATTTATTCATTGCAATATTTTCCTGAAATCCAAATTAAATTAAGTTTAGGTGAGACACACAAAGATATTTTTACTAATTAACAGCTTATTGAAGAGATACGATAATATACCCTTTTGACAGCAACATTTCTGTGATAATTAAAACTGCCAGAGGATAGAAATGAAATGCTGCATACAAGAGAAAATTAATTCACTTCATTGTTTTTTTTTTTTTACTATGACTTTCATTAGAGGCGTAAAAATAGAAAGGTGTCATCCTCATCAAAGCATATGTTGTTCTCAAGAGCTTCCATCATTTTATCACCTCACAATAATACGGGGCTGACTTACAACTTTTGAAAACAATGACAATTTGCATGTTGTTAGGATAATACTAAATATTCCATATAACTGTTAACTCAACAAATTTTATTAAATAACTGATTAAATAAATGGAGTCAATCTTCAAAAAAATATAAGCAAAATATAAAGCATAACAAGCATATCCACGCACAGCGTCATGTGTGTTATCAACGGCTGCCATTTCTAACATCATTTATGCTACCGGCCTATATTTAGCCACTGAGTGTCTGTAGTCTATTCTCGTCTACAACATTTAGGTTAACATTAGTAGGCCTAATGCTAGAGGTGTGTTTCCTCAGCACATGCAAAATAACAACAGACAGTCTTACCTCCATTATCTGTTCGTTTCAGTGCTCCGTCTTTGTGGGGACACAGCTCGCACCTCTGTGAAAAGAAGAGAAATACATGAATCCACAATGCATCCAACCATCTGTGGGCCAGACACAAGCTCAGTGGGGCTTTCAGGAACTCTACTTCTGACATGGACATCAAACTAAAGCAGAGTTTAAGGGTTAGACATCATTTTTTTTCTCTTTAAACTAGAGAACAGAGGCAAAAGAGGCAAGAGAGATCTTGGCAAAACTGATCAATGAAACAGTAGACAAGAGCCTTTGATAGTTGACTGGAGCTGGAAAATATCCCTGAAGAGCTGCTTCTATATGCAAGGATAGAATAGGATCTGTTCTGCTATAGGGGAAAAACCGGTTTAGACAGCATTTTTTTTAAACAAATGACAGGACAAGAAAATAAAACCCTGTGAATATAAGATGAATGATCGAATAAAGACAGGTACTACCCTTTTTGAACAAACAAAAACAATAGTGGATGAAAGTGCCCAAAAGAAATGGGCACTGACACATGGTCTATTACACATGCATAAATACTATGACATTTCACTCATCTGTAAAGCCTTGAACAGGGTTAGATATTTGGGCATAACATTGTGCTTGGAACCATGCCGTTACTTGCCACATACCACTATGTTCAAAGTTTTTAAACTTCTGCTCAGTCTGCTGTCCTCCTCCTCTTTGTTACAGGTGGTGGACAGTCCTCCTCCTTCAGGGGTCTGCCAGCTCGGCTTTCTCCCCCTCCACCCTTTAATCTTTGGGAATGAAGTGGCAGAGCAGGGCACAAATGGGGAAAAAAATGGGCTCATTTTTAGTAAGTGGAGGGAATGAGGACAAATGCAGAAATTTGGTTTCATTATTATCGTTTGGGAAAAGGCTTAGTTTATTGTTCCAGTAAGCTATGGTTTTCACAAATCTTGGTTAGAAGTGGCAAAAAGGCCACAAAAATATTACACGTGACAAACCTGTGGATAAAAATAGGGAAGTCCTGTTTCTTTTCAGAATGAGAGCAGCTAGCATTGAAAAATGTCTTTAACCTCATAAAAGGCATTATGTGGGACGCCTTGTTTTGGCATGAATCCAAGATCTTTCAAAGAAAATGGTCACAATGGGTTGTGTAACAAGTTTCCCTTTCTTGTGACCCACAATTCTTTTGCTCTAAACTGCCACTTAGGTTTCACAGCTACCTGACAGCTCACACAAGTAGGGCTGAGTATCGAGGTTGATACTTTTTAGGAACCGAACAAATTGCATCGAACATATTGTCGTTCGCTACCCAATTTTGATACCTAAAGGGGTTAATCTAATCAATGTCAGTGAGCCAATAAGACTGCAGCACTAGCCAGTGTGTTTGACCAGAAGCGTGTAAAATAGCCTCATGTTATTTATATCATTTCCACGACTGAACGTCATTAAGTTGAGCTTTCTGTATCGTGCACGGCGCAGTTCCTCCACACATAAATGTGCACGCACCGCACACACAAGTGAGCACACTCCTGCTTTTAATAGTATTTGACAATATTTAACTTCTGCGTGTCTCTGTGTTAATGTATGCTGCAGACGAGCTGTTTTGTTTACTAGCAATACTGACCTGCACGTGACGCCTCCGGTGATATTAACGTCTTGTCTCACTAAATGAGGACATGAATACAGTAGGCTACATGAATAACTTCTCCAGAACTGCTCCGAGGGTTACTTCAAGAGCTTCTATAATCATATCATGTACACACAGAACTGTAAAGCGACCAAAATAAAAGTTTGGTTTGGACATGGCAGCAGAAATATATTACTATTGTTCAGTAGAATGTACATAATACGCTACTACAAAAAATATTAAAACAGTATTTCTTCAGTGTTTTAAAATTTAGTATATAAATCCTCTTTATTTTTCAAACAATAAAATGTTTGAAAAATAAACAATTCTTCATGAATTAAAAGAAAAGTTTGTTGCCTTAAAAAAATGTAAATACACAAAATTTTATACGGAAATAGGGGAAATATTATACAGCTATTGTAAGAAGAAATAATAATGCACTAGTGTAAAGGTATCATAACAGAAAACTATTATAACTTAAAAAAGCTAATTTGCACTGATTCATTGTTTTGGATATATTTTTTTCCGTGCAGTGGCTCGGAAAAAAATGTTTTTGAGATCGTGTAATTTTGTTAAAACTGATTTCATAAAATTGGTATCGAAAAAGTATCAAACTCAAGGTATCGGTATTGACATTTTTTCAATTATACCCAGCCCTACACACAAGTCAAATGCACAGCCATCAAACTGCTGTTACTGACAACACAACTTTGCCTGTCCTCATCTTTCACGTTTCCTTTCCTATCTTCTATTTATAAATACAAGAATGGCATTTATTTTAAGCTACAGCATGTTTTAAGAAACAGGGTCATTATGTAGGACACTTACAGTGACTACAACACATAAACATGGAGCAAAAAATTAAAACAAATTCATTTTTTCATTGTACTACAAAAGATGTTGAATTTAACAGT
>JAUMHP010000038.1:1306957-1330535 GCA_032361065.1 Enteromius trimaculatus | reverse complement strand
TACATATTAAATTAATAAATCATTGAATTATTATTATTATTGTTATTATTATTATTACAATTAATAATAATTGAATGTTTATTTTATGTTATTTTATTTTTCACACCCCATTTAGTCATATTATCATGTAACATGTATTCTTACAGTAGCTTATGTGCAAATATAACCCAGAACATAAAAAAAAAGGTCCATAATGGGTGAGCGACACACAATCTAATAAATAAACATGCAACTCTAATAATTAATAATAATTAAAAATGTACTAGGTTGGAGCCAAAAATACTTTTTTGTTTACTTTTGTTTTTGCAACAAATTATTATTAATGTTTATGCTCTATTTACTCAAAGTAGAATTAACTGTAATATTGTGAAATATTAAAATATATATTTTTTTTAATTAAATTATTTATTCTCGAGTTTCTCAAGATATAAACTCGCAATTGCAATTTACAAAGTCAGAATTGCAAGAAATATAAAGTCAGAATTGTGAGATATAAACTTCTGACAACATATCAGTCTATTTTTCTGCTCAAAATTGGACTTTATAACTTGCAACTTGCAAGTTTTGAGAAAAAAGTCGGAATTCCGACATATAAAGTAATTCAAGTTTATTTCATGCAATTTTGACTTTTTTTCTCGGAATGCGACTTTATACTTGTGCCTTTATACTTCTGCCAGATAAACAGCGCTGAGGCAGAACATTTGTAAACCGTGCACAGCGAGCTCACATAACCTGTCAACGTTTAAATTTAAATGAGTTCATTCCCCAAACAGTTCATAAACAAACAGCAACAGAAACAGGTGTTAACAAGATGGAGAATTTTGCACTCTCGTGTGCGTAGGGAACAAAACGGCCTCACACCCCAACTTCTCTTTTTAACGACGGGCGTCTCAGGAAGCCTAACAATAAGTTATTCTTCTCTCTGCTGAACATGCCCTTACAGAGCACTATGAAATCGTATGGTGGTAATAAAATATCACAGCTCACATAAATAATGTTTTAATGAGCCCCCTCACCCTTCACTTTAATGATGACTGTAGCTTTTCCAGTCTGCCGCTCTCTAGGGCCTCCACATGTGGCCTCCAGGTGGGCCAGTCAGACAGGGTCTACCAACATGGAATTGTTCCAAACACCTCCGATTCCTAAATCATCCTGGACTACCGTTGAACATGCCTTCTAGTCTTTTCTCTCACCTCTGTTATCCATTGTTCACCTTCGCTCTCTCTTTCCCGTCCCCACATCTCAGGCAGCAGAACTAAATGTGTTCGCTGAGCGGTCATGGTAAACTGAACCTGATTCTGAGGGCAGGAATAACAGGATGTGTTCCCCTAATTGTTTTCAAAGAACATTGATCCCTTATAAGCATGGGAGTGAAATCCTAGTACCCATAATCCTCATTATCCCTCTCCAATTCTAATTAACATGAAATTTAGTAATGCCGAAAGGTCCATATGGACCAGGTTAGGTGGCACTGCTAACAAGTGTCTTCTGTTTAAAAATAGAAGAAAGAATAATTATTCCGTGGTGACTGCGGGAAATGCTTTTTCAAATTTATTTAGCATTTCAGAGCACTTTTTGTTAGCTTCTGCAATGGTTTTGATGTTAGTTTTTAATTTATGTACATATTTTTAGACACACGTATTTAAAAGTTTGGAGTCAGTAAGTGTTTTTTTTTAAACATTTCAATTTTATTTTCTCTCTTTCAAAGCTTATCAAAGCTATACTTATTTAACTGTAAAATACAGTAAAAACAGTAATTATTCTTATTATTTAAAATAACTATTTTCTATTCTAATGTATGTTAAAATGCAATTTATTCCTGTGATACTAAGCTGGGTAACACCTTATTTTATGGTTACATGTACGCTTATTAGTATTCATATTACTAGAGTATTAACTGTAAAATTTACAGTATTGTTACATTGCATCAATTTAAAGCATTCCTGCTAAATAAAAGCATTTGTTCCTTTGAACATTAGTGTATATTTTAATTCAGGTTTAGTAAAAATAAATTACATTTTTGGCATCTATGTGCATTTAGCCTGTTTTATCTTTCATGTAGTCTAATTTTATTTTAGTTTTCCATTTCCATTGAAATTAATTAATGAACAAATAATAAAGATAAAAATAAAAAAGATATATATAAAAATAATTTATAAAAATGTTTTCAAATCATTAGTTTTTATAATCCTGACTCCATCTAACAAACTGAGGCTTTTTCCATTCATATAATTACCATACAACACAGAACAGAGCAAAACTTCACACTCTTAAAAAAACACAATGCCATGTTAATTATATTCTACAACTATTGTTCCTACAATAATTATAAAGTGAACATTTACAACAACAATAAGCAAACAAACAAACAAACAAACATGTACTATACCAGCACCAATGGCTCAGGTAAAGTCTTTTGCTCTGATCCAAAACCTATTGCTCTGGCTACAGAGGCGGTGTTTTTCTGCCTGTTTTGACTTAATTACGCTGCCTCCATATTCTCTGCTTAAAAGAGAATTCCCAGAACTCAAAAGTAAATACGTTCAACATGGATGAGGCAGGAGCAACTTCAAAAATATCCTCACTCAATGCTGCAAATAATAATAGAAAATAGTTAAAATAAATTCATATATATATATATATAAATGTCCATTTTAAAATGTCATTTATTATTTCAGCACCATTACTCCAGTCTTCGGTGTCACATGATCCTTCAGAAATCATTCTGATATGCTGATTTAATGCTCAGGAAACATCTATAATTATTATCAGACTGCACTATTTAAGCGGTAAGCAAGACAGAGCTTATTTGTTGACTGAGTCTGGGTCATGCTGTTTGAAGGGCAGCTTTCAGGGCTGAGCTCACAGTTTATGCGCTGTCAGAAGAGAGCGGATGGATGAAAACTGCTGCGAAACCTGTCAAAAGGTCAGCAGGTGAAATGGGGGAGTGCGAGAGCGCAGACTTCAGTGGGGTCAATGAGAAACCAGTGAGTGTCAAAGAACAAGTGTGTCTTTTTATAACTATGAATAATTGTGCAAGGGCACCGTCATCTTTGTCAGCTTAACACCTAACCATTTAGCAACCATGATTTGCAGTTGTGTGTGTGTGTGGTGGGTAGTAAGGAAGGGTGCGGAGCTGTGTATCTGAAATATACTTTTATAAAACGTTGCTTTATTCATCACACAACGGATGTTTGTTCTGTACCAGGAGGGAAAGTGTGTTCGGCTCTGCAGGGTTCAGAGCTCACTATAATTCATTCAGTCTTATTCAACACTATTCACAGGAAAGACACCTGTTGATATTACATTCACGCAGGCAAGAGGGTTTAATAGCTCACCAGGCAAAATTGGGCGTTTTAAGCACAACAGGTGATTTCTGTTCTTTTTTTTTTTTAGCCCAGTATTCCTTTCCAATCACTTTGTTTCTTTTGAAAGGAGTAGAGGGTGGAAAGGAAACAAAAACATAAATGAAAAAAGGACAGAGAAAGTAACAGCGTGTTGATCGTTTCACGGCAGGAAGTCCAGGTCGGCAGGTAGGATAATTTGCCCGCTAACTAGCACTCCTCCGGTGACATTTATCCAAAGTGAATACAAATGAAAGAACACCTCTGAACTGTCACTACTCTTGACTGTAAGGCGTCCAACAGAACCGGAACAAAAAGAGTGAATTGTGAGAAAAGTTGAGTCAAGTTATACACTTATAATTTAATTGTAAAAAATGATTTGTTATCTTTTTTCATCCATCTGACACAAGAAACACCGGCTGCTTCTGTAAATATGAACATAATGTATGTTAAAAACAGGTCTTCTCCATTTAGGACTTCTAAGTGAATCTTGGATTGGATGGATGGAAGGAAAAAATGAAGTAATAAGAATGGATGAAATAAAGAAAGAATTAAAGGGTAATTAAACAAAAATGTGTGTATAAAAAGAAGGACGGAAGGAAGGGAAGCAGGATGGATGATGGAAGGAAGGAAAGAAAAAAGAAGGACAAAAAGTTGTGAAGAATGGATGGAGAAAAGAATGAAAAGAAAGAAAGGATGTGGGATGAAAGAAAGAAAGAAAGAAAGAAAGAAAGAAAGTGTGGTTGTGTATAAAAAGAAGGATAAAAGAAAGGAAAGAAGGATGAAGCGATAAAAAGGAAAGGAGGACAGAAAGGAGTAAGGAAGAGTGGATGAAGAAAATAATGAAAAAGAAGAAAGGATGTGGAAAGAAAAGAAAGAAAGAAAAATGTATAAAGTAAGGAAATAATAAAAAAAGAATGACTGGAAGAATGGATGGATGGATGCATAAATTGATGGATGGATGAATGGATGGATGAATGATGCAGGGACAGATACCTGTAGATGGATAGAGGCATGGATGGATGTAGGGATGGATGGATGGATGGACAGATGGTTGAATGTATGGATAGATGGATGAATGGACGGACAGATGGATGGACACATGAATGGATTGATGGACAGATGGATGAATTGATGGACGGACAGAGGGATGGATGGTTGGATGGACGGATGGAGGGATGGACAGACGGATGGATGGACACATGGATGGAAGGACGGACAGATGCATGGAGGGATGGCACTGGTGGACCATCAGACAAAGTCAGTGTGGGTTCCTCAAAACAGGTAAATAAGTCAAAAACAACTGATTTTTTACTCCATTTCTTACAACTGTGCTGTAAAGTTTTTGGTATTTGAATCTTTCCATAAGTGAGTGAAATCGCTTCATGAACTCCAGAGGGGCTGACAGCCTAAACACTCTTCTGATGCTTAAATTGACCAATCATTCTGGACATGAAAATGGAGTAACCTCATTTGTTTCCAGCTAAAACAGTTCAGAAAAATCGAAAGAGAAGAGATAAAGTGTCTCCTTCTGCATAAATTACCATCATTATCAGAATAACCTTTCAAATCAATTAGCTTTTAGTATCATTTTAGTGCATCATTAAGCCTGATTGTGGTAAAAGCAACAGGTGTAGAGAGAATTAATAAATAAAGAATAAAATATAAAAATGGGGGGAAAACATAGATGGAGAGAAATTTTCAAATGTAGCTAAAATATTAATGGATACTCTATGACAGGGTCATACTGTATAAACCTGTCATGAGGAAGGGGTGGAAGATGAAGTCCTCTACACATAAGTGAGTAGATGTCGGATGAAAAAGAGCTTTCCATTCCTTTACAAATGATTTGAAATCGATTTGTTTCTTTAAATGACAAATGCCTGGCTGGGGATCAGATAATGCATCCTGATCCTGATGCATCATCACTTATGAAGACTATTTTACAGTTTTTCTCAATCGCTTTAGCACATTTTTTGAATCAGGCTTAGCGTTCTCTAAACTGTAAATGCAATTGTCACAACTGTTTGCTGGAACATAAGAACTCTATTGCATGTCTGCAAAATTTAATTCATGTTTCAAAACCTAGAATTATTATGTCAGTAATGTTATTGTGTCAGTAAACTGGCCAGTGCCATCAAAAGAAGAAGTTTCTTATTATCATGTGAGCCACACTGGTCAAAATGTTTAAATGTTTTTTTCACCTTGAAAACTTTTGTTGTGAATGTTTTGCAAATAACATAATTTTGAGAGGATCGCTGGACGAACTCATCACGCACGGCTGGCAGTCCATCATCCTAATCAGCTGGTCATTAATCTAGCACCAATCAAATCCCTTTTCCTTCGCTATAAATATTCCCGTTTCCTCTTCCTACGTATCTTTTTTTTTGTTTTTGTTATATGAATTGAGTGAAAGCAATTGAGAATCATTTACGCATTTACATTTCAGCAATACATGACAAATGAGAGACACTAGAAAAAGAAATTTGATCTGCATTAATTAATATGGACAGACAGACAGACAGACAGACAGACAGATAGAGAGAGAGAGAGAGAGAGAGAGAGAGAGAGAGAGAGAGAGAGAGAGAAAGAAAGAAAGAAAGAAAGACAGACAGACAGATAGAGAGAGAGAGAGAGAGAGAGAAAGAAAGAAAGAAAGAAAGAAAGAAAGAAAGAAAGAAAGAAAGAAAGATAGACATGAAAACAGACAGACAGACAGATAGATAGAAGAGAAGGATAGACAGCAAAAAGACAGACAGATATCCTCAGTGATTTGTAAACAGGCTTGTTGTCTGGTTTGTGTGATTTGACTGGGCTCGTCTCAGCAGGAAGGAAGTTGTCATTGTCTGCTGGAGGGAGTTTCACACCCACCCGCTTCACGCTGTGAACTGTTTGACTGTCTCCCACTCCCCTTCTTAACTCATTCTCGGGCCCCTGACTGAGACATACGTCAGGTAAGAGATCACTTAAATCACAATTTTAAGATTTTTAAATATAAATAACACAGGTCTCTATAACAGCAAATCTCTATTGATTCCTTCATACAGTCTGCATGAACCAGCATTCATCTGAGAGGAGCCAGTCGACACGTTTAAACTGCGTCGCTGCCCCATCAGTCGCCGGAGAGCCGTGTGCTACGTCTTCTCAAGGAGCCGCTCGATGCTTTAAGCAGGACTTAGGAGGTTTTCTATTGATTAGCAAGAGCTCTGTTTCCATAAAATCAAGCTGTTCATGGATACAGCAGGGATTTTCTGCATGCCCACGTATCTACAGTGACCTTGTGGCTTTGTTTGTTAATATCTGTGCATATTTACAGTACAACAGATTCTTTCACTGGCAAGAAAAAGATTTAATGGACTAAACAAGGGATTTACAACAGACGATTGGCCTTAAGACACATATTTAAACAGTAAATGACTTCTCAATAGGTGTCAAATTCTGTCTGTTGGATGTTTTATATAAAGTCAAAGAAAGCAGTTATGTTTTTTCTCTCACTTCTGTCACATCCCGTCTGACTTCACTGCATCTCTTGAGCCTGCGGATGCCTCACCTGTCAGGGATGATGTCAAGTCCCCTGACGCTTCCTCAGATTTTGATAGCGCAGATGCACAGCACAGACACATCACAAATATCAGATGTCAAGGAAGCAAAATGCAGAGTTTGAGTCATCCTCATGCTTGAAAAGCACATAGACGGCATCCAGGGCTTAGAGGTTAGGCCACATATTCTGACATGTTGAGCCATGAGGACGTTTGAGTCCGGCTTATGTCCTCTGCTGACCCCACCCATCCATCTTCCTGCCATTCCTTGTCCTCTCAATTCTGTGCACATCAATAAAGAGCTGCACATATCTGATACCTGGATCAGTATTGGCAGAGAAACTGAGCTTTTTAAACAGATCAGGTATCCATCTCATCACAGTCAAGCTATTTATTTTATTTTTTGGTAGATTAAAAAAAGTATATATATATATATATATATATATATATACACATATTAGGGGTGGGCATATATTAATCTAGATTAAAATGGCTCTTACAGATTTGAAATAGGACTGCACTTATGCTTTTTTTCACTAAATATTTCAAATGTATTTTTTTCTATAGATTTCAACATTTTTTCTAAATATTTTGAATTATTGTTAGATTAGATAGGTAGATTTTAACTGAAAATATTTACTATTTTGTACAGTAGCCTAGTAGCCGTTTCATTTATATATATATAATTTTTGATTTATATCATATGTGACCCTGGACCACAAAAACAGTCATAAGGGTTTTTGGATAGGACAATATTTACGGTAGGAAATTGAATTATCGTATAAAATACATAAGATAGATGCAATAATGTTTTATCTGAAAAAGTTCAAATAAAGCTGTTCATATTTTAGGTATATATATATATATATATATATAATAAAGAGTATATAATAAAGAAACTGTTTATCACAAAATCATGCCACACATGATATCACACATGCAAGTATGGGCTTGTATGTATACGCTTCATCAACAGTTTTCACATAACGCTGCCAAACTCTCTACGCAGTACGCAGAAACTGCTAACTGATGGAGCTGATACAAAAAGTGCTGTGTCTCACTCCACAGAAACAGCAAGCGAGAGAATCACGTAGTGTTAAAACAAAAGCCGTGGAGCAGAACCACGCAGACCACCTTCCAAGACCACTCATTAAAGCCTCTTTTTAAACGCAGACCTCCTTCACCCTGAAGCAAACCCCCGGCTACAGGATTCAATCTGCACTCTCTCTATCTGCCATGCCACATTTTCAGGACCCCAGACAGAGATGGATGCTGTTCACAGCCTGACACAAGCTTTCAGAGCAGCAGGGGAGGCGGCAGGCTACAGCTCTATCTGAAAAAAGCCCTAAATACATATTAAGTGCTTTCTCGCTATCTGCATCACTCTCCCCACACAGTCCATGGTCACAATGCTGTTAGAATCCATCAGACACACTTGCACTGCATTAGAACAGAGGCTGGAGCTTTTCTATAAACCAGACTATATGGAGAACGCAGAGAAAAGCCCTGAAAGTGGATGATTTGAGGAGAGGGAAAGTTTTCTTTTATGTCATGTCATACCATTGTTGTGTTAAAATAATAATAATAATAATAATAATAATATATATGAAGAGTATATTCGCAAACTTTTTTAATACACTTTTTATTTTGATAAATCTTTTTTACCTAATCAAAAAAAAAGACATTAATTGGAATACACAATGAAAAAAACCAAATAACAAATAAACAAATAAACTCATTTTGTAGAGGATTGTACAATAACTTGATATTGAGATTTTTACATCATCTGAAAGCTTTCCACTGATATATGGTTTGTTAGGATAAGACAATATTTCATATATATATAGTTTTAATATATTTATGGAAGAACATTTACAAAATATCTTTACTTAATATCCCAAAGATTTTTGGCATAAAAGAAAAAATTATTATTTTTTACAATAGCTAGTATTTTTTTGTTATTTATTACATAAAAAAGTATAATAATAACAAAATTAAATGAATAAAAAATTATTGGAATGCACAATGCAATGGAACTAAACTTGAACCTGTTTTTGCAAATTAACTATATATATATATATATATATATATATATATATATACTGCAAAATATATTTGGTTTTTAATTGTTCTATTTTTTTTTATATATATTTTAGAATATTACTGTTTTTCCCTTATTTTTGAAGTAACCTTAGAAATCTTTAAAAACCTGAATCATTACACATATTAAATACTTATTTTATATATAACATATTACATACATAACATTTTAACCTACTTCAACTGTGAAATTAATAAACGTAGAAAAATGAAAAACTATGAATAGCTTTGTTTAGCTTTGAAACTAAACAAAATGAAAATATCTCAGAAAAGACATAGGCTGATTAAATCCTGTCTGATATCAATTAGCCACCATTTATTTGTAATAAACATCATTAAAACTGCAGCTATTAACACCTATCGTTTAATTTTATATATGTTGTCATTAGTTATTAAAAAATTAATGTAAAGACTAATGTGTTTTTTAGAATAGTCGAACACAATATGATCGTCAATCTAGTTCAGTGGCTATTAGTTTCTGCTCCATTAAATTTATTATGCCATAACTCAGCAGACCACATACACAAATTCATACATCAAGAGCAAGATCCTAACAGTGACCGTACAACTTCAACTGCTCCACATAAAATGACTGCACAAATAAATCCAGAATGTTTTTTTAACAAACGTCAACCATCTTCAGTAACATGTCAGTGATTTGATTAAAGCTTTTCAGGAATCTTTGCTGTCGCCATAAACTCTCTCAGAAACATACGCAGAATCACTCAAACAGCCCTTTCCCTCATACTATAACGTCATTCACCCGCATAAAAATTACGAGCTTGTTAAACCGGGCCTAGAAAGCATGGAAAATCATTTTCAGAAGACTGACAACTCATGATTCAGTCTGAAGAAGAACGGCCGGTGGAATGGCATTGCATTAATAAACTACAGTAAGCCAACGGGGGGGAAAACTCCTGATCTGGCTCTCATCCTTTATTCTCAAAGAACATAAGGTCCAGTGTTTCAAACATAAACAGGATGCTCTCCAAACCTCTCTTCCCTAAAAATAACACCCGAGGTCTGATGGGATTATAAACTGAACCTCTATTAGTGCCTCTGAAGCGCTGTCCTTATTTAAATGTGCAAAAAAGAAACAAGTCTTTCATACGAGCACCGAGCGGAAACACAGAGACCAAGGGGATTTGTCAACGTGAAGTTTCACAATCAGTGAGTCAGGGCTGCGGTTGAAAATAACAGTGAAAGAAGGGTAATGAGGTTTTGTGGTTTTAGGACTAAGTAAACATATCAGCCAGTGTGGAGAGGTGGCGCTAATCTGCACTGACATGTGGACATATCTGTTACAATTGAAGCGGAAAGCATAAAAGAGCTCTCTCTCTCTCTCTCTCTCTCTCTCTCTCGCTCAAAACACATTCAAACCTGCTTTATTTCTTAGTAAAATAAAAAGAAATCCTCCTGAAAGCATTGGCTTCCACCTGCAGAACAGAGACAGTTCAAAGCAGTCCCTATTACTGTAGTCTAACTCCAATCTGGCAACGCTGCAGATCGAATAAGACTGTTCCAACATGATAAAAGAGTCTCTTTTGTGGACAGTACGCTCACAAAAAACTTGATCCAGCACAAATTTCTCATTTCAGATTGTAGGCTTGTAGACACGAACAATAATATGAACACCTTTGAAGTGAACCTAAAAAATGCAGCTAATTTTTAAATACTACGCATATGCCGTTCAACATCTCGTTCAATTCTAAATAAGAATTGAAATAATTATGAATAATGAATTCTCTCTACAGCCTAGAAGAGACAGCAAATAATGTTTATGGAAACTAACAAACAGCAATTACAATAATCATGAACATCAAGAGCAAGAATATGAATAACAGTGATTAATCAGTGATAATTACGAAGTGTTGCAACCACATCAGATCTGTCCTGACATAATAGCTCCTGTTTTCATACAACATACTGTAGTTATCTAATCCTTTTTGGAAGCTATGGCAACGTCAATAAACTTTCACGGGTGACACTCGCTCCTCTATTGTTGTCTGATTTGCCTTCAAGGTTGTGTCACACGTATCCACAGCAACTAACCGGCTGAATAAGTTAGCGCATCATTAGCCCTAACCTGTCTGCTCCTCAGACCAGCTGTTTCCTCAAGCCTGACTTAGTCTACAAGGGTAATAAAGTGGCAGCCATTGTTGCATTCTCCTCTTGGGACTGCCAAGACCGTTCTGTGATCAGTACAGGAGCACCACCCCTGAATGGAGATGTGGCGAGCTGAAGCTAAATATAGACGAGGGACAAAACCGCTGGTAAACAATGGAAAAACACAATTCACTTCATGGCAGCTAAGTATGTGAGAGACTGTGATGAATGCAATTATCGCATTTAAATGGTTGCTCACAGCAAAATGTAAAATATGCCGTCAACATTTATTCACCCGCGTTGTTCAAAACTTTTTTTATATACATATAACAAAAGTCGATAGTGTCCAAACATTGTGGAACTGTGATACACTGCATTTCAAAGGTTTGAGATAAGTAGGATTACAAGGAAAACACACACACACACACAACTAAGACAGAAATAGAAATGAATACCATTTCAATATTTAGCCTATTTAGCCAATATTTTAATATTTAGAACTGTTACAATATTCACGGTATTGCATTTTTTGTTGTTGTTGGATAAATTAAATGTAAAACCTTTTTAGATATGGTCGTTTCCACAGAAAAATAAAAGTTGTGCTGGATTGGAAATTAAATGATAGTACATCAATTGTAACAAATTTTGATTTAACTTTTTTTTTAAAGGAAAAAACAAAACAAAACTATGTCAAAAATTACGTTCCAAACCTTTAAGACCTTCGTTTATTTTTGGAACATATATTATACATACTTTGAAGTTTTCTGACCCTACATAGACAGCAACACAACTGACATGTTCAAGACCCATTCAAATAGTAATGACATAATTAAAATAGTCCATGACTGGTTCAACAGTAATTTTATGAGACTACGAAAATATTTTTTGTGTGCAAAGAAAACAAAATAACTTCTTTATTCAAAAACGTATTCTCAGTCAGTCTTCAAAGCATGTTCACATAAAAAGGTTTGTTTTCTTCGCACACAAAAAGTATTCTCATGGTTTCATAACAATACACTTAAACCACCGATGTCACATGAACTATTTTAACAATGTCTTTATCTTTCTGGGCTCTGAACATGTCAGTTAAGTTGCTGTCTATATAGAGGACCAGAAAGTTCTTGGATTTCATCAAAAATATTTAATTTGTGATAAGATAAATGCAGGTATTAGGTGTTGGGATTGACGTGAGGGTGAGTAATTAATGACAGAAATATAATTTTTGGGTGACATATTCCTTTAAGATCTTTTGGGATTTTGTCTTATTATGTAAAACGTACAGCAGGAAGTGGAACAACAGGCTCTCAGGGTTATCAAGCTGTGCAGGTGCTAGTTACAGCATGCTAACAACTTCACAATATCTGGTGACACCTTTGTAACACATGTAGGCCAGTGGCGGACTAATAACTTAGGTTACAAATAAAAAATATATATAATAGTCTTCATATTACTAAAGCATCCACAGGGCATTCTATGAACTATAAATTTAATGATGTCATGTTGACTACATTATGGCTTTAGGACAATAACAGAATTAAAGAGTTTAGAGTTTAAATCAATTACCCGGAGGTTGTTTTTTTTTAGTTTAAGGACTGTTTTTACACGTCCACTGAGATTCAATGTTAAACCCACACTGTAATTCGAACCGCTCTCATTGCCCAAAGGTATCTCATCATACTCTCAGAATTCAGCACTTTTTTGCTTTACATTCCCGAGCCGCTTTGTCCTATGGGACCTTAACGACCATGCCTTTGCAGGCGAATGAACTCAAAGGACTTACACTGCTATGATCTAAAAGTAATTTAACCATCTGGACCAGGGTCATGCTTTTCCAGAAGCCTGCTGGTGGTGATACATATACACATGCACTATATAGGCTAGAGCTTAAGCTTAAAAAAGTATCCTATGCTGAAGTGCATCTACCTTTAAGCAAGTAAAGAAACACTGAAGAGAATTTGGACATCTTCCAGGTCTTGAATGTCATCATATATTCAGCATGGGTAAAATACCGTCTGGAGAGATTAACAGAGCAGGAAAGCTACATGAACCGCTAATTTCAGGAATGCCAAAAGTGTTCGGAATCATTAAGCAAATGCATTTGCTTTCAAAATTACTTGAAGTGGTCATTTCCATTTTCAGATAAATTATATACAGTGAGGGATTAAAAAAAGATTGCATTTGACAATTCCTGCACGGTCGAGTCTCCAAGTGTGAATGTCCAAAGTTGATGCTATTATGCCTAATGACCTGACACATTCTCTATTAGATTAAACTAAATATGTTTGATCATAAAGGCAAGTGTGACGACACAGTTTGGACACACTGCAAAAGGTCACAATTCAGGAAAATCTAATACAGAAAGGTTTAATATATGACCACTGAATTAATGATCTTGATCAGTCATGGTTGAAAGTGACTGTTAACAGAGTGGGACATCAGGTAAAGTGGAACAAATAAATTTCATGATTGATAGTCCTTATAATAATAGGAGACGATCAAACGTAGCAGTCATCCATAACTGCCAGTCATTAATAAAAACCCACAAGAGTCTTTGCCACTCTGAAAATGTCTTCATTTGTCTTGTATCTTCATCATAGAGATGAAGCTTAAACATAAAATGAATCCAAATGAAAACAGAAAAAATCCAACTGCAAATAAAACAGCTAAATATAAAGAATGTAAATCAGCTTAAAAAAAAATCATAGACAATCTTAGACACACATAAATATGCAAAATTTCACCATCTTTGTTATAATAAATACATGATAGCAAATATGAGCTACCCATTACAGCTCGTTTACCATGCTCATCATATTAAGTGAAAATAAGTTTATTTAGTTTGAAAGTTCAGTAAATGTGTTAGTATAAAGTTAGTTCCTCTTGGTTGGAAATAATAAATTGCATAAATAAAATGCCTGAAATAAAATTCTGCCTCAGTTAATGATTTACAAACTAGAAATAAGTAATTCCACCCAATAAATAGTGTATATATATATATATATATATATATATATATATATTTCAATCCATTCATTTAAACTGGAATGGCTGTTTTGGATCTAATAAAGAAAATACACAATCTATCTAAAAAAACGCCAATAGCAAAAACTAAGACTGGATAGTTGTAGACTATCTAGTTTCTGCTTACAATCAAAGCCTACAGACACTGAATTAAGACATGAAATTGTTGTCATAAGCTGAATCTCCATCAGACACTAAATTACTCTGAGGCAGCACCACCACGCGGTAAATATGATTTCATCAGCAAAAGTTCCACAAAACAGACATGAAAGCTCATATGCGTTGTGATAAAAATGATTTCGACACTGTTTTCCTCGTTAATGAGAAAAGTGAAAAAAATAAACAGGCTAACTAAAACACTGAGTCAGTATGTTTAAGAGTTTTAGTAAAACCATGCGAAATATTAAGTGTTGGGCAGACATAATTCTTAGGAAACGTACACTTGTGCTTACAAAAGAAACACAGACACCGCAGGACTATTAGCATTTACCAAATATAGTAAAAGGAAACAAGCATAACGAGTCACTTACCAAATAGAGTGCCACAATATTCCTCCTGGTCATGGAGGTGAGAAGAAGCAAAGAGTCAGTGAGTTCTCTGAAATATATGACGAGTAGTAATCCCAAAACCTTTACAGTCCGCAACGGGGGAATAGTCCGTAAGAGCGCAGCTTTCTATATGAACTCAACGTGTAACGTACGCAAATAAGACCCAACGACTTCCACTACTTTCCCAGACGACAGTGAGAGCGCAGCGGCCGAAGACGTGCAGCAGTGCCGCGGAGTCCAACTCACTGGGCAGTTTGTGTGAAGCGCTCCGGTCAGAGAGCGACAGAATTAGACGCGCTGCCAGCGAGCGCCCCCGTGTCTACTGCGAGCGACGCGACGCAACAAGACCAGAGCGTCCCGTTGAGCCAACGAGCCTGTCTGCACTGCGCGCGCGGACAGCTTCATTGATGATGATAGGGGCGCTCGAGGTTGTTAAACACACAGCAGAAGAACATCATTTGAATTTTAAATCCGTGCAGTGGGAGCCCTTAACTACTTGTGTTTATTATTATTTTTTTTATCATCCTAAAAAGTTTCGGACTGTTTTCAGATGGTTCTCATTACAGTAGCTTAAAACACCACCAGAGGTCACAATTTACATTAGCGTCTTACATGACATTAGCGTCTTCTAGTGTAATCAACGATTTTTATTTTTTATATTTATTTATTTATGATAACGACAGGTTGATTGTACAGCATTAAGCGTATTGGTTTTAGCCTACTCACAAAAAAATCATATCAAATAATAGGCTAATAATAATAATTAAAAAGGCAAATGGTTAGGACATTATTAGGAAATAGACAGTTGATTGACAATTTACCATTCAGAATTAACAGTACACCCCAAAATGACAATTCTGTCTTTATTTACTTACTCTCAAATTGTTACGAACTTGTATGAGTTTATTTCGTCTGTTGAACACAAAAAATGACATTTAAAGAATGTTGATAACCAAACAGTTGACGGTATAGGCATTAACTTCCATATTATTATTATTATTATTTAATACTAAAAGTCAATGGCTACCTCAAATATTCCACTGAGTAATTAAATTATTGTAGAATAAAGACCCGTTCTATGAAGATAACAATATCTAGGCATAGCCTACACTTCAGTATTACAGTATTCAGTATTACACACAATATTACAGTTTTATATAATATTATGTTTATTAGGCTATAATCGCTTTAAATGCTTGAGCATTTTAATGTTGAATCGATTCTGACTGGCTGTCGATATGTTTATTTTTTAACTGCTGAGGAATAAAACTGTTCTGATTATCTTTATAAATGTAAATTAGAATTAGAATATAATCGAATATCATCTCTTATAGAATATCATAGAATTATAAAACTTTGTTGTTATCTTCCTTGTGAACAGCTCATATGTTACATGAAAAAAAAATGCTATATTTAAACAGTTTAAGAGGAAGAATCTTGCATTAATGCAAAGGAATACAAATTAGATTTTTATTTTAACACAATGAATGCATCATTTCACGCTGGCAGTATAGTCTACAATGCATGCTATATTATTATACCATATTTAAATATTCCAATAAACTTCAGCAGTGAAAGGCCTCAGTGAAAAAGGAAATCTAGAGTTATTTACAGCTATACAGAGTAAAGGATTTAATTGTACTTGTTATGGTGCAATGCTGCTTTGGAAGGAGGCCTGTTTTTCAGCAACAGAAAGTATAATGATTTGGATATAATGTCCTACTTGTAATAGAGAGTTGCTATGCAGCCAGGCAAGGGGGGGTGGTAGGGGGGAGAACGAACGGCTGGTCCAATATTATATGCATTGCCTACATGAAAGCAGAGTATTAAATTCCATGAATGACATACAGTGTCTGTGACTCAACTCAAACACCACAGAGAAGTTCAAAATGAGTGGCAATAAAACATTTACATTTGGATAATGCACAGTGTTCCTGGAACACAAGGAGATTAAAGTCGTTATCAAGTTTAAACGTAGACTAAAACTTTAATCCTGCGACAATCTTATTTGCTGTGTTCATTAGCCAGAAAACATTGCCAAAAAGCAATCAAATATTTGCCAGCCCGAAGGCAAGCGTGATGATCTGCTATTATTACGTCCATAAAAAGGATATAGAGGCTTCTGAGGACTCACAAATCAAAGAGCATCCTGTATCGCTTGACAACTGTGTTTAACAATACATAATTTCAGACTCCTGATGAAAGCTTTGAAGACAGTCTAATGACTGAGTTGCCAGGCAACCGTCTGCTAAAGTTAAGACCCCTTCACCTGGTTCTTCTGTAGGTTTTTGAACATGTTTTGGCAGGGCTGAAAGATTATTGACTACACAGGAAAAAAAAAATGTAAAATGGTAGAATCTATTTTCACATATTGCTGGCAAATTTCACAAAGAATTGGCAACTATGGTCTATTTTTGCCACAGAATTAAAAAAATGTATTCATTTGTTTCTCAATTCTCAGTTTATATTTCTGATGTTGGGAAAATAAAAGCCTATTGCAACTTTTTATCTCACAATTTAGACTTTTTCGTGCAATTCTGAGTTTATATCTTACAATCAGTACAATTTTGTTCTTGTAATTCTGACTCTTTTTTTCTTGAATTTAGAGAAAAAAATGTAATTACAACTTTTTATCTCATAATTCAGACTTTGTTCTTGCAATTGTGAGTTTATAGTTTAATGACCTTTCTTCTTGATATTCAGATATTTCTTTTTTTTTTTTCATTCTAAAAAAAGGTAATTGCTACGTTTTGTCTCACAATTTATTTATTTATTTTTGCTTTTTTCCAATTCTGAGTTTATACGCAATTCTTAAAAATTTCTTGCAATTCACACTTTTTATCAATCAGACTACTTGTTCTTGCAAATGTGAGTTTATATCTTACAATGACCTTTCTTCTTGTGATTCTGACTTTGTTTTTTGGAATTCTGAGAAGTTTACTGCAATTTTTCTTGCAGTAATAATTCAGACATTTTTCTTGAGTATATATATTACAATTATGGAAAGTTTAACAGAGAAAAGGGTAAATACGACTTTATTTCATAATATGAAATTTAGACATACTTCTTGCAATTCTGACATTTCCTCACAATTCTAAGAAAAATTTAATTTTCCCAAAAAATAGGGAAATACAAATTCGCACAAGTGAGAAATAATCAGAATTGTGTGATGGAAGTCAGTTCTTTTTGTTTTTTATTCCATAGCCTAAACAAGCCAGCCCGATCTCATGGCAATTCGTACATATTTTACAAGGTGGCTAATTTGAACAAAATTGTATGACTTTTGTATGATTTTTGCAAAATCTTACTTATTTCACTAGTGACCTACACGTAAACAAATCGTACAAAATCCTACGAGTGATGGTGTATGAAGTCAAACAAATTAGCCACCTTGTAAAACACATGCGAATTGGTCACAAGACTATGTTGTAAAAAGCCTGAATTGTGAAATTAAAAGTCGCAATTACCATTTTAAATGTTTTTATTCTGCTTCCATAAGCATCACACTGAACTAAGTGTAACATTTGCGAGCAAAAAAGTAGCATTTTGTTTTAAAACATTCTGCAGTTGTTTTTGCTTTATTACAACCTCATTAAGAAATCATGTTACACTGCATTCGTCTGGACATGCAGCAAAAAAGCCTCATTGCCCAAACCGGTCACCACTTTCTCAACAGGACCATGTCTCAACAGCCTTGTGCTACACAACCTCCATCTATCACCAAAAAACCGTTTGCCAAGTTGGCCCCCACTGGGAGCATTAAAACAAAAGGGAAGCATGGAGCTAAACAACTACCTCAGCAGTGATTCCATCATAACTGACAGGGGTCCCTGGGGCCACTCAGGGTACCATGAAGGAGGATGTCAAGCTGCCCAACTAAGTCCATCAGACATCATTCACCTCTTCATACCTATGCGCCGCTCGCTGGGGCGTAGTAAATAGCCCCTTGGTCAGGTGATTTCCCCGGCTTTTCTCTGGCTCGGCAGGCTGGAAGGGAGCCGGCTGTATTGGAACTATTGACCCCTGTATGAAGAAGGAAGTTCCTAGCTGGAGTGAGTTTTGTGGAGTGATGCTCAGAGAATAAAAATGGATGAAGAGACGTAATGAAATATACTGTTTGTCTTTTTTTTACCCTCTTGCTATCTATATCGCTCCACTCTCCATTTTTTAAGTTTAGCCAGTTGCAGACTGTATTTGTCACTGTCCGGCCTTTTTCAGACATGATGGATAGGATTAGAACATTTTCTTATTTTAAGAGCATGACTGGGAATTTAGCAATCTGAGCGATACAGAGTCGAGTTCACCTTCAGCTTTAAAACCAATTTAGGAGCCCAAAATGAATATGAGCTTATAAAGTGGCTATGCAAGTATTAAAAATCAGTTCATACGGAAATAAAGCAGAGGCTCGAATTTCCGAGGATATTAACAATGATTAAATTACTTTATTTTAGCTCAACGTGAGGCCCAAATGCTCAATAGGCTCCATAAAGGAACACTGCAGGGGATAGAACTAATATATAATATTAAGTGAATTTTACTCTCATCAGATGACTTTTTTTTCCCTTATGCGGAGACAGAGGAGATGTAGAAAGCTCATGTTTCAGGGGAACTTCCCTTCCATCCATAACACACTGAGGCCTTTTAGTGAAGGTAAAAATATCACGGCACATCACAACCTTTTCACCTCAAACGCAAATAGTCCAAAGGCTAAAGCTTACTATTATAGAAATTACAGGTCATTCTCCTGTGCACTAAGCAATTTAAGATAATGATAACGATTTGTATATTCAGCATGGGAATTAATGGCATTGTTATACTAAAACTAAAATTAAAACAATGGAAAAACCATTAAGATAACCTGCAGAAAGAAAATAAAACACATCTTAAGCACACTAAATAACATAAGTAGACATTGAAAGATTACATCATTTTGGCATCCATAATTGTAATTGCAATTAGGAAATTGATTAATTGTGCAACCCTACCTGCAATCAAACTAGACAGATGTTTGATAGCGATCAAAATGATAAATTTAAATAGATTTAAATTTAAAGGTGATTGTACTTATAAATAACAATACTAGTTTGTAATTCTTGTATATATGAAAAACAATGCTAAAGTGAGTTATTCTCCTTTGAAAATGTGTATTCAGGAACGGAACGTCTGTCTTTATTTAAGATTGAGGTCTCTGCAGAGCAAAAGTGGTTGTTACTGAATTTCTGGGTGATTTCAAACTGCTGGGTGTGTTTCTATATCATGCAATCAAAATGATCCCTGTGACCTAACCCCACCCCTAAACCTACTATCACCATGACGTCAGCTAATTAGGTAACATGGTCCAAAAATCCCAAGTGACCCGATCTGTTAACTCCCATTACTTTGCTGCAGAAACCTATGCTTTGTTTTGGTCTGTATAACCCGCCCACTGCCATTTTACCCAATTGTATTCTGGCACCACAGCTTCCAGTTGACTGAAAATACAGCACATTTCATTTATTCAATTCATTACCTGCATGTGTGTCAAGTCTGAGGAGGAGGGGCTGCTTGGTAAAAAAAAACAAAAAAAAAAACCTCTCCAATATTTAGAATTTGGACTGCAATAGGCTATTGCAGTGTCAATTCTACATACAGCACCTTTAATGTGGCTGCATGTAGTTGTGTGTATTTTTGGACTTTGAAGCCAAAAAAACTGACTAGCTAGTTAACTAAGAAGAGACAACCAGATTAACATTATAATTTAACAGAATCTATCTATCTATTCTATCTAAGCCCCGTACTGAAAAAAAAAAACAAAGACAACAAAGTGCAAGTGCAAATGTGCAGACAAAAGTGACAACATAACCGCATAATATGTTACAGTGCTCTGCGGCATTTAATTGGAGGTAGTGCGATGGGGGAGATTAAACATTTACCTGTAGGTAGCAGCAGACCTATAACACAAATGACAAATATAGCGCAAGAGAGCAATTTCAGTTAGTATGTACAGTTTTTAGATGGTTATTGATCAGTGTGTTTGTGCATGTGTGTGTGTGTTTATCACACAGTCTGGATGTGAGTGCCCGAATGCTTCGGTACCTTTTTCCAGATGGCAGGAGGGTGAAGAGTGAGTGTGAGGGGTGTGTCCGGTCAGCCACAATGCTGGTGGCTTAGCAGATGCAGCGTGTGGTGAAGATGTCTTCGATAGATGGGAGAAAGACACCGATGATCTTCTCAGTTGTCCTCACTATCCGTTGTAGGGACTTGTGGTCTGATGTGGCACAATTCCCAAACCAGACAGCGATGCAGCTGCTCAGGATGCTCTCGATAGTTCCTCTAATAGAAGGTGGTGAGGATTGAAGGTAGAAGCTGGGCCTTCCTCAGCCTTCTCAGGAAGAAAAGACGTTGCTGGGCTTTCTTGTGCAGAGAGCTGGTGTTGAGGGACCATGTGAGGTTCTCCCCCAGATGGACACCCTGGAATTTAGTGCTCTTAGCGATCTTCACAGAAGAGCCGTCGATGCTGAGCGGGGAGTGGTCGCTCCATGTCCTCCTGAAGTCAGCAACCATCTCTTTTGTCTTATCGACGTTCAGAGACAGGTTGATTTCTTTACACCAGTCTGTTAGCCTCTGCACTTCTTCTCTGTATGCTGACTCGTCATTTTTGCTGATGAGACCCACCACGGTCGTGTCATCAGCAAACATGATGATATGATTGGAGCTGTGTGTCTCCGCACAATCATGAGTCAGCAGCATGAACAGCAGGGGACTGAGCACACAGCCTTGGGGGGCCCCCTGGTGGTGCTGGAGGTATAGTTCCCAAAGCGCACTGCCTGAGGTCTTTCGGTCAGAAAGTCCAGGATCCAGTTACAGAGGGAGATGTTCAGGCCTAATAGACTTAGCTTCTCGAACCTTGCAGGACTGAGATGAAGATCTGCAGTTTCCCTCTGCAGCATGAGGGTACGGGCACAAGCGGGATGGCTGCCACAAACTGTGAAAACACTGTCTGAGAGCCCCGTCGAGAACAAGCAGCGGACTGCACACATCTCTGCGGACTCCAGTCCACCTTCACGGCCAGAAGCGCCGTCACAGACGTTTGCAGATCCCAATCCGCCGAGTGCCGTTCTGGGTCCAGAAAATTGACGAGCCCAGCTACCGTGGATTCTTATCCGCTGATCCCCACTCTCGAACATTGCGAACATGAACTGCCGATCCAGTCACCCACAGATTCCAGTCTGCCTATTCCAAATCCAGTTCCTGAAGTTCGGCCAGCAGTGCCGATCCAGTCACTTGTGGATTCCAGACCGCCTTTTCCTATTTCGGTTCCTAAAGTTCGGCCCGGAGTGCCGATCCAGTCACCCACGGACAATTTCCCTCTCTGGATGTGGAGTGGGAGTCTGAGTTACCAGAGTTAATCCCTGCGGTTCCCAATCCGCAACTGATGGGTCCCAGTACCGAATCACGGTTCGAGGAGCCGTGTGAAGGTTCGGTTTCCACGTCATGGCCTGAAGTGCTGTTGCGGGTAGATGTAACTGGGTCATGATATCCAGGAACTGTATCATGCCTGGGAGGCCTCCTTGAGACTCTGCCCATGTTGGCCTCTCGAGCACCCGCCCCCTTGTTGTTCCAGTGCCGGCGTGAGGACATGCTTTCCAGAGGGGGACGTTATGTCACGTTGTCTTGTGCTGTCTTTGTTTTGTTTTGATTCTGTTTCACATGTTTTGCTTGTTTGTAACCCCGCCCATCTCGTTAGCGGTTTGCTCCCTTCCAGCCATGTTTCCAGGTGTCTTGTATTGTGTCGTTGATTATGTGTTCACTTAAACCATGCTCTGTGTTTCGTTCGAAGGTTGTCGTTGGTTGTTGTTTGATGTGAATTTATGTATGTACGCTCTTGTCTCTGCACTTTCGTCAGCTTTCCTGCATCATTTCATGTTGGATTAAATGTTTATTGCATTTCAAGTTTTTGCCTCATCGTCTCCTTGCCCGCTGAGAAGCGAGACAGCTACAGCACAGCTACACATCAGTATCACAGGAATAAATTGCATTTTAAAATATATTCACACAGAAAACAGTTATTTTAAATTTAAATTATATTTCACAATATTACTGTTTTTCTGGATTTTTAATCTAATAAATGCAGCCCTGATGAGCAGAAGAAACATCTTTAACAAGCATTAAATATCTTACTGACCCCAAATTTTTGAACAGTAGTGTATTTATATTAGGGCTGTCAAATGATTAAAATTTTTAATCAAATTAATCAGAATTTTCAGCTGATTAATCACTATTTGCAACTACACCTGAATCCTAACCATTTTTGTTTTTTGTTTTTTCTGAAAAAATAAAAAGATAAATAACAGGACACAGATACATAATTTTCATATTATGGTCGGTTAACATTAAAAGTAACACATTTAAACATAAAATTGTGTAATTGATTGTGTTTCGTGTTTCACACTCATCATATGAAAAATAAAATACACAAAAACAAATCACTAAAACAAGTTTTTGCCCAAACTTCAAAGGTCTGTTAAATGAATAAAACTAAACGCATTTGTTAGCACAATCGCGCGCTGCTCCAGCTCTGCTTACGCGCCGCCTACGCGTTTTGCGCACGCAAGCTCTTAATTTTCAACAGAGCCGCGCAGTTTAAAATCCAAAGCAGAAGTGATTTTGTAACTGACAGCGCTGTCATGGTTGCCTAGTAACAGCAGACACGCGAGCGCACTCGTTTTTTGACGCTTCATGAAGGTATCCTTATGTTACATTTAATGCTAAAGTATCGTTAACGCTAATACAAACATTATTTTAGCGTGTTAGAGCAGAAAGATGCAGCTCTGGTTAAACAGCTTGATGCTGGGTTGAAATGTCAAAGGGAAATGCCTAACGTTACCTGAATGCCGCGGGGATCGTTTGTAATGTGTGTGTTTCTGGTTCTCGTCTGTTT
>JAUMHP010000038.1:1295381-1306857 GCA_032361065.1 Enteromius trimaculatus | reverse complement strand
CTAATAAACTTTTTAAAAAATATTAAATTATGACTGACAGCTCCAGCCCAAAAAGTGCGTCGGCCCAGCGGGCATTGACCGGTATTCCCTCATGGCCAGTCCAGGCCTGTCCGCTCCCGAAAGTGGCGCCTTATGGAGGCAAACTTGCCTCAGCACCAAAAAGGAGGTAAATCAGTTCCAGCTTCCCAAGGGCAAATCCAGATCTCTGCGGTTTCCAGTCCACCGGGCCCAGACCCGAAATTGAACAGCCCCCAGATTACGGCCAAGAGTGCCGATCCCAGTACCAGAGTCTCGGTCAGGAGAGCCATTCCCGAGTCCAGTTCCAGAGTTGCGGCCAAGAGAGCCGATCCCAAATACAGTTCCAGAGTTACGGCCAGGTGAGCACAGACTCCGAATCCAGTTCCTGATTCACGACCAGGAGAGCCGAATCCAGTCCCTGTGTTGCGTCCAGGAGAGCCGATCCCGAATACAGTTCCAGAGTAACGCCCATGTGAGCCGATCCTGAATCCAGGCCCAGAGTTCATGCTGCAAGAGCGTTCCCCTGAGTTCACGCTGCAAGAGCACCCTCCAGAGCCCGGTCCTTCCTATGGACATCCACACGACCCAGGGGCCTTATGGTCGGCTGACCTCCCCAAGAAAATTTTGGGGGGTTGGGGACGTGGTAAAGGTTTAGGGTCGTGCAAGTGGTGGGTAGGGAGGGGTCTTGGCCTCCCAAGGCCATGAATTAGAATTTGTATGAATTAGCCAGTAACATTACGGAAAACATTTAAACTAAATTTGTCAAGCGAATTTGCCATGTTGATTTTTGAAAGTGACTTATGTGTGACCTGCATCAATACTGCTACACTACTCACTGTAAAAAAAAAAAAGTCAAATTACTGCCAGCTACAGTATTGCAGCCAAACAAAAACCAGTAAAATGACAATAAAATATCTTAATTAAAATAAACTATCATTTTACAGACATTTTTTTATTAAAGCTTTTACAGAAAGAAATTTATTTTACTGATGTTTTCTGGTGTCAGAGTCCACTGATCCCAGCTCAGCCATCTTCACTCTCTCCTAGTGACCTAATTAGTAATTGATCACACCAGTGTTCAATCAAGGACCTGGCATAAAAGCTGTGGACACCAGAGAGAAGACGGCTGAGATCAAGATCTAACCCTTCTTACTTACCTTATGCCTTCACCACTGTATGCTGTGTTCAGCTAGTCAAGGAATTCAAGGACCTGATCATCTTATCCAGTGACTCTACCATGCCTGCACTTACCTGCTCAGTCTACTACGCCTACCTGCCTAGGGATTAAGGAAATTCAAAGGATCTAGCTCACATCCGCTCACCAGTCTCCAGTTAGACTTTCAGCGTTTGGTGATCGCCAGCATCACGTGAGATATTGCTTCACTATTACCTGTTGTACTCACATTGTTGAACTCACCTGTCTCTTCAGAGCGCTGCCTGCACACCATCGTCACCTACAAATGAAAGGAGGAAATAAAGAGAGAGGAGTTAGCGATCCAGGGATTGCGGAGGAATCAGAGGAGGATTTAAGAGAAGGGATCTGGAGATCGCAAATGCTTTATGTTTGAACAGTCCTACCTGCAGACTGCCTTATTTGCATTACAATAAACTCCATTATACTTTACCTTTGTTGTACAGATCCCTTCTTGGTTGAGTGTTACCCCTGGTTTCAATTACGATATTTTACTTTTTTTTTTTTTAAGATAAAAAAATGTGGGATTATACAGTATAACCAAAAGAAAGCACCTGGAATTAATTTAAATTATTCTCCGCTCTCATCCTTTATTTTCATTGTTTCATCAACTCTCATTACCGTGTTTTTCTGTGCACCCTTTCATACATAATACAATACAGACAGAATTTACGCACCTTCCTGATAATTATACAATCACATTGTTTACAAAAAGCCCATAACGCCTGTAACAAACCTGTATCATTGTGAACCTCATTTGATTGGTAAATAATTAAAATATCACTAGCTCATTCATAACTCTTCTGTTACATTAAACTCTTTCGCATTGAACTCAGCATTCCCATTCTCCAAATAATAATAGAGGCCAAGAGGAATAATTTATACGTACACAATATCTATTTGTCATTGACATGAGTGACAGCAAAGACGGCGATATTGTGAACTCATGTATTGAACATCCCATAAACCGCAGGTTTACGGCGATGAAGTGTTTTCTCTCTCTGAAGGAGTCATTTTGGATGCAGCTTTCAGAATATGTTTATAGCCATTGTCTGGGATATGAAAGCTACTGTTTTTTTAATAGCTTGCCTGCTGCATTCTCATCAATCAAGCTCAGCAGCCATCTCATTCCCGCTCCAGCCCAACACTAACCAAGTTACCGGCTCCTGAAACTAACTTGGAGTTTTGAAATGTGATAAAAAGTAATCGGATTCCCCGCGTTGGGATCCTTATGGATGTGAATCGATGGCATTAATTACTGCATCTTATTATGCCACAAATGCGGTTTAGTCTGTTTTTATTTATTGAGGGTTGGGGAAATAGGTGGGGGGTCTTTCTTTTGGAGGGTGGCATTAAACACCTCTCTATTTCTTCCTCTGGTACATCCCTTTCTCTCATCTCATCAGAGGCCGATTGGTACATTCGCATAGCAAATATTAATGCAAATACAAGCACTTTTTTATGATTTCTCTTCTCATTTCGTACACAAACGGAAGCGTTTTCTCATAACTTGACTGTATTTGTTCTACAGCACAACTTTGTGTGGTATCTCATTTCCGTATCACCCAAATGATTCTGTAATGCGTTTAGCCTGACCTACATATTGACGCCAAGGAATGTTGTGATACTACAGCAGATTAGCTTAGCAATCAAGACTATATTCGTTTCAGTGCTAAAGGGAATACGTTCACAGTATATACAGATGCAATTATCTTTAGTTATCCTTTAATGGTGCGAGTACAAGAGTTATCTGCACCTTGGAAGCGCTTTCTGTGAAGTCTGGCTTATAAATTGGCAGAGGTGCCTGCAGTCAATGATCCAGCTTGTCTGTAAAACAGTCATGCACTCTTAGGTCTGGAAGTTTGGCTAAATAAGATGACTTTCCTTTAGTCTGACATCATTAGAGCAGACTAACTTCTTGCGATTGTTCTGCTCCCTTCTGCAGTTGTACAGAGGAGACAGAATAATGGCATTAACAATGTAATATTTCCTATGACATTTTGAAACTGTTAAATGAGTCATTAAATGCATTAAACGTTCATTAAATTGTTGAAAATACAACGTTTCAGACCTGCATGTTAAATGTGTACTAAAGGGATGTCATAATAAACCTGTAAGTATTTAATTGGCCTTTATATCTGTTTTTGTCCATATATATATGGGGAAAAAAGTTTTGTAAATGTTGTATTTTGTCATGTCATTACATTGTTTAGAGCATAAGAAAAAATGTGATTTATGAGATTATATTTTATTCATATGTTATGCTATGTCCTCTGTAGAGGACATTGGGACTTTAAAAGTCCTGTTTTGTAATAAATAAAAAGACATGAATAGACATGAAAAGGCAAAATCAGTGGGGTTTTTGCTTTAATCATACATCAGTTTATATTTTTAATACAAAACTTTATTAAAAAAATATTTTCAACTCTTCTTTATGCAAAATATGTGTAAATTGTCCATAAACAAGTTTCCCATTACATACAATGTATCTATGGTCTGTTTCTAATTTGCATATTAATGTGTTTTAGAGCAACATAGAATGAAAAAAAAAAGTGCAATAACGGGAGTAATAATTGGCATGATGTTAATATCAACATATAATATTTCTTAGGAATACTGATATATAGCCTACATTTTTTTTTCTCTTTAGCTGTGGCTCTCTTCTGTGTAATAAACATGCTTTAAGTCCTGGTGCCCTCTCCAGTAGTGTTGGGTCGTTCTTGAACGATTTGTTCATTTTTAATGTTTTTAATGTGACTCAGGAAGAACGAGTTGTCTCGTGGTAGTAATTTGTTCAGTCGCGCATGCGCATTTGCGCAACATCATAGTTTCTGTATTGGAATTGTTGATTTACCTGTAAGTACCAAGTGGTCACGTGACAAAAGAACGAATGACTCAAACCCAGACTCAAGAGACAAACTAATCAATTCTGTTTCCGGCTCAGGCTGCATAGGTTAAGCTTATGGGGCTGTCATGTGATGAATGAACGACTTGAACCCGAAAACTTGTCAAATAAGAGGCGAGGTGAGTGAATCATAGATTAAAGACCCAGGTAAACAATGAATGAATCTTTTATGTTTCTTATAGCATTATAGTTTTGTCTTGTTTGTAGTGTGATCAACGTTTGTGTAAGCAGTAGATGTGTTAGGGAGGAAACAGGTAACGTATTAATTATATGTTGCTAAAATGAACGAAATAAACAAGATGACTCAAAAAAAGATTTGTTCATTTTGCTGAAGAAGACTCAAAGGTCTGAGTCGATAATACTGTATGATCCGAACTTTCCATCACTACTCTCCAATGGACATGTATGAAATCCATGTCCTGTCCTGCAATGTCAGACATTTTTAAAGACCAAGGAGAGGGAGTGGTCAAAGACAAACCTCCAATCATTTGGTCTCTCTGACAAGCCTTGAATGTGCTCTTTATAGGACATCCAGACTTAAAATTGTGATTTGTAACATCTCAGAGAAATCACAAAAAAAAAATGATATTACAAAGGACAAAATTATAGCTGATAGTCATTTACTCCGTAATAATAAATGCTTCGCCTTAGATGTTACACTGCAATACTTCAGTTGAAGTATTATTTCAAGTGGAGAGCAAAAAAAAGTTGACTTCTAAACAATTTGTTGAGAACAATAACGGCTTTAACAAATAGGCTCTAATCACTTAATTCCCTTCATTAGATCACTGTACTCTGTTTTTCTTGCAAATCATCCTCCAGTGGCTACAGTTCAATCAATCCTTCAGGCTGTGCTTCACTAATTTTTATTCCGCATGCTGAG
Source organism: Enteromius trimaculatus (assembly GCA_032361065.1). NCBI lineage: Eukaryota > Metazoa > Chordata > Actinopteri > Cypriniformes > Cyprinidae > Enteromius > Enteromius trimaculatus. The sequence continues at coordinate 1,301,859 of JAUMHP010000038.1, read as the reverse complement.
ATGGTGACAACGGCTCTGTTGCATCAGAATGGCAGCTCACAATGAGCCCGCCTAAAGGGAACTACTGCTTTCTTAATTTGTGATTAAAACAAATTAAGTGAGCTAAATCTTTTCAAATATAACAGTCCATTAGAAACAACTAACTGTTTGCATATGCTTGGAAACATGCATGAAAGCATGAGTAGCTAAATGCTTTAATAAAACTATAATTATCTACACCAATATTCAATAATGTTCAATGTTCTGTTTAAATTTATGTGCATAGGAACAGTCTGGAAAAACCTTATAAACTTTATCAGCCTGGCTCATAAATATCAATTATGTGACATAACGCCCACAAAATAGTTCTATGTCAGGCAAATTAATGCTAGTTTAACTGATTGATTTTACCCTATTACTTTTATGATTTTACTTACTTCACTACAATAACATACCATAAAACACTAAATTAATTTTACAAGGCGCTAGGGTAAAAAAAAAGGGTCTAAATCTTCATGATGTATATGGAAATAGGGCAACAGTAAATAATGTTAGTATTTTAAACAAACAACTGCTGTAATGTAGTTTATCATTTGATTACAGTTTTAGTCAACTGACTTATTAAAGTTATGACAGGTGTTTTTTTGTTAGTGTGAGATGTAACTAACTCATAAGTACCTCAAAATCAATAAATCAATCCACCAATCAATGCCAGAGTTGTGAAAAAATGGCCCATATTATTTTATGAACTGCATATTATTATATTTACAAATAAAAGCAGGTATTAATCTAGTTAAATAAAATACTGAAAAATAACTTAGTATCACAAGTGCTACAAGAAAATAAAATATTTCACAACGATGTGAAGCAATGGCCAAAGATGTAAACATCTCCAAGCATATGCCTACCTAGATCAATCAATCAATCAAAGAGATGAAAAATATATATAATGTTTTGACAATAACATAGTTTCGAGTGAATCGCTGTACGAATCGCCCACAGCTGTTAGCTATCAGCTAATCAATCCCCTTGTTACGATCGCCCAATCAAACCAGTTCCAAAGCACTATAAAACCACAAGCTTCCCATTCATTCCCATCTCGCTTTTGCAAAACCCTCCACCTCCCCTTCCACCTCCCTTAAACTCAACTTCCCACTCCGGGGGGCAGCTGGAGTTCGAGCCGGACGCCGAGCCCTTACCCTCGCTAGGGTTAAAATCCATAGGGTTCGAGCCCGCCGTTCTTCCGGCCCGCTCCCTGGACAGCACGCCAAACCCGCTTACCAAATTCAAACTATACGAGGAAGCGTGAACACTTGAACCAGCTAATGCATATGCAAATTGGCCAACAATATAGAAAATTGCAGAATGTTTCAATTTCAATTTTTAAATTAATAACCACTGAGTTAGAATTATTAATAGTATAATTTGATAAACACTGTTATTAACTAACTTATTAATGTACAAACAAATGCATTAATATACTGAAAAATTACTCATCACAGGTATATTGCAAGAAAAAAACAGCCCATTAAATAGTGCCCTCAAATAAAAACTAATCTTGCGGTATTGATATGCAAAAATGTACTAATTTATAACCTACATGTGTTTGGCCATGCCTACAATATGCAGTTTTCACATGCATAGGATACAAAATGGTCTGCTGTGTGTATAATGCTCAGTTTTTGCATACATACTGTGTGATATGCATCTACCCCACAAGCCTAATCCTACCTATCATGTAGTACTGTAAACATCAAAATACATTTTAGCATATCTTGCATAATTTTCAACCTGGTCTCATAAAAATATGTACTTCTGTGCCCATTTTTGCAACACCGTTTGTACGTACCTTACTGAACATTTTGCTGCAGTTTTAAAGAGAAATGTCTACTGAGTGGTTCTAAAACACAGGTTCAATATGTAAACCCTGGCACATTTTTATTACATTGATATAGGTACGTATCGCTGTGTTTTAGTTTCATTAAAATTCAATGATAAAGATCCACCAGTAGTTTTCTTTTCGTTTAATAAAAACAAGTTGCACCTTCTGAAATCAAGCCATTCTCAAATGCATGTTGGTGTGACGTCACACCGACAGAGGCCACTTCCACAATAGTTGATTGACAGCTGCGTGTCACACAGACTGGTGTCTTACCTCAGATCTGCCCTGAGTGAGCCGTCAGCAGACCGAGACGCAGAAACAAGCAAGACTCCTAAGTGATTGAAGTGTTTTGTTGTTGAATGTATTAATGAACATAGCAGTAGTCATTTACCCCCGGGGCGGGGTCAGCGGAGCTCGTGAAGATTTAAAGGGGAAGTACACAGAACAGAGTGATTTCAAAATAGATGTTTTTGACAGGGTAAAATTTGTGTTTTTTACACTATCTTTGAGCAATTTTGTTTTTCATTAAGAATCATATTAGCATGTGACAAATTGGCTTTGCATGACTCCTTTAATATTTGAAAGTGTCAGAATTTACCATTACATGATTAGTACATTATAATATCTACCTAAAACCAGATAATAATGAAGTTAACAGTAAATAAAACACTCAAAGTAACTCATTATTCAAAGGCCAAACCTTACTGAATTGTTAGGATGAATGACAAGGCGCTCATAATGTCATGGTGACAGAGGAATGAAGCTCTCAATTTTAATCCAGGCTGCTGAGATTAGCTCTGGGAGATAGGTGTCTCAGCATGTGCTATCTGCTGATGGGGGCCTGTGAAATGAAATTAATGGCAAAGGGAAATCAAGTGAGAGAGCTCCTGAAATCAAATTACCAATCCAGTGCAAATGACTTAGTTGGGGAGTCAAAGTTGTAATTGATAGCAAGCAAAGGACGAGTCACTGGATGAGACAATATGATCTAGCATGCATTCTCTCTAACATCATTTGTGAATCTGTTGTCTTGATTAAATATTAAAGAAGTGTGGATGGGGAACAAAATCTTCCATGGGTGTGGGCTTCGGAGGGGTGATGGGTATACATGCTATGAACCAAATTTAGTACATGGCCTCTGGGTATGTTTGTAAATTGTCTTTCCCTTGGCATGTGTCAAATGAAAGAAATCTTGTGCTAGTTGGGTCAGACGTGTTACACGGTTGTTCAGCTGTAAAAATCTTTCCAGGATTTTTAGCATAGTCACTAGTCCAAATGTCTAGTCGGTAAATTTTCTGAAGGACTGGATGACTAGACAGCCTTAAAGGAACAGTTCACCCAAAATTAATAGTATAACCTTACTACAGTATATACTAAAATAAGGTATTGTTGTCATTTATAATCGGTTGAAAGGCCTCTCTACACTGTTAAAAGAATGATGGCTTTAATGTACATTTACATCTAAATACTGTAATTTCATTAACTGATATAATGTTAATATTCCAATTTATTGAAATACACTGATAAGCACCAAATGCAGGTGGTAATGATAAAGACATATTATGAACCAAACCCCATCACATTATCAGCTTTTAATATGAACATATATGAAAGGTGCTCAGTGTAATTTACACAAGCATTAAACACCTTCATGGTAAGACTCGTTAAACTGAAATATGCAATAAACATTAATTTAACAGCACTACATTTAACATACAACCCTAATAAACATAACTGATAAGAATAAGCTTAGAAACATAAGAGTAAGAAACATAGTTATTTTAAAGAAAAAAAAACATCAAATTCAGAATTTGAAATGCAATGCAGGGAATTTTGGGAATGTCAGTTTACAGTTTCCCCTATATATGTTACAGGAATTTACCATTAACCATTTAACAGGTTTTTACCACTAAAATCACACATTTACAGTGTACCACATTACCTGCACTGCTTATACTACAAAATATTAACCGTTGTTTCTTAATTCCTTCATATTCATGCCTCTCAACCCTCCCACTGAGTGTATTTTTTGTAACACTCACCTCCCGTAATCACGTCAGTATTCCAAGGTTGTCCAGTTGCCAGATCTTATATGAAACACATCCTTCTCCTAAGAGAAGGTGAAAGAAGAAGACTTAGGTGGTGCTTCCATTAAAAAAAAAATTAAATTAAAATAAAATAAACATGTACATTGAGATATAACTGGGGAAACAGACTCTGCCCCCATCCCCACAGACACTTGAACTGGCTATTCTTTAAAAAAAAGTTTGTGATTACTTTTTTTTACGTTTCTGAAGCTTATCAATTTTTATTTAACAAAAAAACTGTAATGTTGTGAATATTATTACAATTTAAACAGTTATCTATATTAATATACTTTAAAATATAATTTATCCCTATGATGTAAAGCTGAATTTTCAGCAACATTACTCCAGTCTTCAGTGTCACATGATGATTCATTAATGATTTTTATCTAATAATAATATGCTAATTTATCATCAGTGTTGGAAACAGTTGTGCTGAATTTTATATTATTTTATAAATAAAAAGAGGAACAACATTTATTTAAATTCATATTGTTTTGTCTTTATCTTCACTTAATCACTTTTTATCAAATAAACATATCCTTGATTAACAAAAATACTAATTTATTTCAGAAAGAAAAAAAAGCAAAGAAACGTTTGAACAGTATTGTATATTTTTGCAAAAGACAAAAAAAATGCAGTTACTTTTTTACATTTTATTTTAAAATATTAAGCAGAACATCTGCTTATTACATAGACCATAAATCAGCAAATTAGAATTATTTTTAAAGGATCATGTGACTCTAAAGACTGTAATGCTGAAAATTCAGCTTTTCATCACAAAAACCAATAATATTTTATTATAATATTTAATTGTTATTTAATTGAGAAAGAAAGCATTTAAATTGTATAAATATTATACAACATTACTGTTTTCACTGTATTGTTGATCAAATAAATGCAGCTTTGGTGAGCACAACAGATTTTAAAAACAAAACGACAAGAATCTGACAGATCCTAATAACAGTGCTTATCCATATGATCTATTTGCTCTCTGTACCATCACAGACCTATAGCAATAGCAAATAATAGTTATCTGTAAACATGTTTAGCATGATTTCCCCACAAGGACTCGGCAAACCGCATTAGGAATGCATTTATCAGAATATACAGAGCCACATATGTCATTGAAAGAGAGAGAGAGACGAGGACAGAACGACACAGATAAACAGCAAGAGACATGGAGAGAGAGAGCTGATATTATTGAATGAAGTTGTTCTTTTTAAGGGTATAATTTTCACGCTGGTGTCCGGCTGTGCACAGCGCGTCAGTCCCGCTGAATGAACTCTCTGTGTGATGCGTGTGAAGGGCTCAGACAGTGAAGGCACCTATTCAGCCCGGCTAGCGTGTGAGCACAGTAGCAGCTCTTTGAAGTCTGTTTACTGCATAGGAGCCATGCTGAGCACACAAGAATGCCAATCTGTGACACCACTGACACCTGGCATGTAAACATCTATAATAATTCCATCTTCAAATGTCATGTGGTGTTGCCCTTTCTTACCTTTGTGGACTGCAACAGTCTGCTTTTTTAATATAATCCACAGAGAGTTCATCAACTCGCTCGCTCTCCTCTTTCTGAACTATATACTGTACACTGCTCAAAAATAATAAAGGTAACACTAAACACATCCTAGATCTAAATGAATGAAATATTCATATTAAATACGTTGTTCTTTACATAGTTGAATGCGCTGACAACAAAATCACACAACAATTATCAATGGAAATCAAATTTATTAACCAATGGAGGTCTGGGTTTGGAGTCACACTCAAAATTGAAGTGAAAAACGCACTACAGGCTTTGATGTAATGTCCTTAAAACAAGTCAAAATGAGGCTTAGTAGTGTGTGTGACCTCCACGTGCCTGTATGACCTCCCTACAACGCCTGGGCATGCTCCTGATGAGGTGGTGGATGGTCTCCTGAGGGATCTCCTCCCAGACCTGGACTAAAGTATCCGCCAACTCCTGGACAGTCTGTGGTGCAACGTGGCGTTGGCGGATGGAGCATGGAAGCATCATCTTGCAGGAAATGCTGACACACATTGTCTTGCATTAGGAGGAACCCAAGGCCAACCGTACCGGCATATGGTTTCACAAGGGGCCTGAGGATCTCATCTCGGTACCTAATGGCAGTCAGGCTACCTCTGGTGAGCACATGGAGGGCTATGTGGCCCTCCAAAGAAATGCCACCCCACAACATTACTGACCCACTATCAAACCAGTCATGCTGGAAGATGTTGCAGGCAGCAGAACGTTCTGCAGACGTGTCACGTCTGTTACATGTGCTCAGTGTGAACCTGCTTTTATCTTTGCAAAGGGCAAATGCCAAACGTCCTGCACTGTGTTGGGCTGTAAGCAAAACCCCAAACTGTGGATGTCGGGCTCTCATACCACCCTCATGGAGTCTGCTCCCGACCGTTTGAGCAGACACTGGAGCTAATTTTGCAGGGCTCTGGCACGTCCTGATTTTGCTGAGTTAGGCATGTTCCTGGGTTAACATATTTTGTTGACCCTGGAACAACATTTTATTCC
>JAUMHP010000038.1:1268215-1285160 GCA_032361065.1 Enteromius trimaculatus | reverse complement strand
TTACATATTTTAAAAACAAATATATATATATATATATATATATATATATATATATATATATATATATATAAATAATGTACAATGCATTAGCAGAATAAACTCTTATAAATACTGAACCAAGAGAGAAAAATAAAATTAAGGATAAAAATTAAAATATGTATAGATTTCTTTTCTTATTTACTTATTATATACTTAGTACATTATAGTTGCATATACTTAATAAAATGTAGACATTTCTATATTATATATATGCATGTATGTATGCATTTTAAAAAATTATTTTATTTTTTAAATCACGTGCATTTCTTTGTTTTGCATATTGCGTATAATCTGTAAAGCTGAAATGAATACTCTATATTGCACTGCTTGGGCGTTGCATAAAAAAAATCAATTTTGGCCAATAAACTTCAATAACTACCCTGTAAAACTCTAATCACACCACCTACCCTGTTATAAAACTATAATCGGCATGTCGTACGACTGTGTATGAATGTATTAATCTTTTCTGGCTGAATGAATTCACCTGCTGTATCACACAGCCCTGATGACCTACAGAACTCGCTCTATTCACAGCTGCAGAACCAGGAGGACAATAAACAGATGATGCTGCATCTGGAGACTTGACTAATGTGTCTTCTCATACATAGGCAAAGAAACTACTGAAGACAGCAGATTCTTGATTAACTTTTTAAAATGTAATAAACCTAATCTTCTAAACAGGCATTCAGTTCTATTACAACTTTGATAATAATACATGGGCTATTTAAACAAAATACATGAATAATATTGCCTAAAGCAAATAGGCTATGGTAAAAACTATTTTTTAAACAACCCTCATTTTCTCAAAGCATAAGTAATAAGGCATCATCGTTATTGTTTAATAATTATCTACCTGTTCAGATAGATTTCATCAAAGCATGATTTAAGCTATACTGAATAATAAGCATGTTTGAAAAATAAATAAATGGCCATTGAGAAAAAACTAAAAGTAGCATGAGTTGCTCGTGCACGTTGATAACGTGTTCTCGGTGAAGCCCTTTGCAATAGAGATGCCCTAAAATGACTGAGCCCACAGTAACGTCCAGCAGAGATATACTGACTACACTCACCCCCAGTTTCTTACTCCGAATCCTCACGTAGCCCTGCTTCACTATATCGTTGAAGTTTGAAGCCATCCTAACAGCCTCTCTGTCCTCGTCCCCGTCTCGGCTGAGAGTCCCCTCAGAAGTCAGTGCGACATTCAGTCCTCAAGCAGCCTCTGCCTCAGAGCCAGTGCCAGTGCCGCCACCGCTGCTGCCGCTGCTCGGTTAACCGGCGAGAACCGCTCATTCCACCCGAGAGTGGGGAGACAGCGCGCGCGTCAGATGATTTAATTCAGCGAAGAGAGCAGCTTCCTGGAATGCACCATGAGAGGACTGTCAGAGGGGTGGACACAGACAACTTCTCGCTGAAAATGAAATGAAAACTCAAAGAATGATTTATTTATTTATTTATTTATTTATGAATTAATGAATGGATGAATGAATTATATTGTCGGTTTATGTTTATGGGAATATTATTAATTTCACACACGCACAGGAAATGTCCTTTAGATGCGGACATAAAACAATCAACAACTGTATGCTTTATATAGACCTGAGGATATAATAATAATACAACCTAATAATAAAAACTCCCTACCAATTATGATGATTATTACCAAGGGCAATCTTCCTTGTAACATTATGATATGTAGGCCTGTAGGCTTGTAGTCTCTCTCTGTCTGTGTGTTTCTGTGTGCATGACTCTGTGCATGTTATTAGTATATGAGGACACAAAATTTGCATAATGACTTGGGTATGAAATAGGTAAAAAAAAATTCAGTACATTTTCATTGTCCCCATAATTCAGAAGGCTTAAAAAAACATACTAAATGGTGGGTTTTTTTTAGAAAATAGGGCAATAGCACATACAGTTTGTACAGTATAAAACCATTACGCCTATGGAGAGTCCCCATAAATCACAAAAACCAACGTGTGTGTGTCTGTGTGTGTGTGGGTGTGAATAGTTCAAGCCTCAGCTGAAATTTTCTTCTAAATTAGTGTTTTACCAGGGTCATATGTTTATGTTTAGCTATTTCACTTGGCAAAAAATAAACCTATGCATTGCTATTAAATGAAATGACTAAACCATAGAAACCTAATGAAAATGCTCATTTAATTTTAGAAGAACATTTCAAATGGCACTTACAGGATTTGCATCGGAAATCTTCTCATCTACAGTGCATTCAGAAAGTATACACACCACCTCCACTTTTATCAGTTTGGTTGTGTTGCAGCCTGATTTTTTTTCTCTCATTAATCTTCACTCTGTATCTCATAACCACAAAGCGTTCTAGAAATCTGCGTAAATGTATTAAAAAGAAAACACTGAAATATCATTATTGATATTTATGATCATTATTGAGATGTTTCTACTTCTTGATTAGAGTAAATAAAGTTGATTGGACATGATTTGGAAAGGCACACTCACTATAAAAGGCCTCATGGCAGACAATGCACATCAGAGCGAAAACCAAGCCACTGCCTGCAGAGCTCGAAAGCAGGATTGTATTAAGGCACAGATCTGGGGAAGGCTACAGACAAAAAAAAAATCTGTTGCACTGAAGGTTACAAGAACACAGTGACTTTCATAATTCTCAAATTAAAGACGTTCGACGTTTTATAGTGTATATGTAGATTGGGGAAAAACAGAAGGATAAACATCACTGCAGCACTCCACCGGTCTGGGCTTTATGGTAGTGTGTTATCCTCTCTTCAGTGAAGACACTTGAAAACACATTTGGCATTGCAACGAACAGCACATAATGGACTCTCAGACTCTGACAAACAAGATTCTCTGGTCTGATAAACCTCAATTCTGAGCATCATGTTTAAATGTAAACCTCCTTGGAAACATCACCTACAGAGTACTGTCCCTAAATGAAAGTGTTCTGGTGGCAGCCTGATGCTGTGGGGATGTTTTTCCAATGGCAGGGACTGGGAGAATGGTCAAGGTTGAGAGAAAGCTGAATGGAGTAAACTACAGAGATGTCCTCAGAAAACCTGTTTCACAACCCTCAGGACCCGGGCTGAAGGTTCACCTTCCAAAATGACAGCGTGATCCTAAGCACACAGTCAATTCAACACAGAAAAGACTTTGGGACAACACTGTGAATGTCCTAGAGGGGTCCAAGCAGAGCCTTGAGTTGAACACTATCAAACATCTCTGGAGATACCTGAGAATGGCTGTTCACTGGCAGTCCCCATCCATCCTGAACAAACTTGAGAGGATTTGCAAACAAGAATGGCTGAAAATCCCTGAAGTCAGGTGGGCAAAAATTGTTGCATCATAACTAAAAAGACTCAAGGCTTTAATTGCTGCAAAGGTGCTTCAAGTAATGAGTAAAGGGTCTTTTTTTGATAAATTTACAGACCTTTCTAAAATTCCGTTTTCACTACGTCATAATAATTTAATATTATAAGTAATATAATTTCTTTATTAAAGGAAAAGAAAGGATCCTTTCAACCAAAGATTAAAATTCTGTCATAATTTACTCACCCTTAAGTAGTTTCAAATCGGTATGAATTTGTTTGTTCTGCCGAACACAAAGGAAGATATTTTGAAGAAAGTTTGGAACCAGGTAGAAAAAATACAATGGAAGTCAATGGTGAGCCAAAACAGTCTGGTTACAAACTTATTATAAAAAGATCGTCCTTTGTGTTTGGCAGAACAAAGAAATTCATACAGATTTGGAAGTAAGGGTGAGTAAATGACAGAATTTTCATGTTTGGGTGAACTATTCCTTTAAGAGGTTTTTGGGAATATTTAATTTTAATTCATTTTACAGCATTTTACAGCTGCATATCCTAAGTATTATACTATTCCTTCATTCGTTTAGAATGTTTTACGGATTGTCATGATACACAATGATAATGTCATGATAAATTCTCTTTAGCCCTTTTTTTTTGTAAACAAAACTGAAAATATGAAATATGACGGGTTGTGTGAGATTGTTAATAATTCCAATATGTTCCAAACATAGCACGCCTTAAGCAATCTGACAAGTTAACCCCCCAAAACATAAGACTCCTACTGCATCACATCTAACAGATACATGTGCTGTGATATCTTTAATCCGTAAGACTTCATTTTCATTCATTAGCAAAATACAGTTTTGCTTTCATATGAGAATTATCCATCTACAATAAAAGGGTGCTGATAACTAGTGGATGGGAGATTTGTTTTGTTGATTGGATCCTCGGGATTAAAAGATCAAAGCAGATCAAAAGCGCATGAGGAAAAAAAAAAAAGAGGTCTGGGATGTTATATTCATACATTAGATGTAGAGCGTGCTGTAGCTCCACTGACACAAATGCTGAAAATGCCTGCAAAAGCCTCCTCCTCTAATCCTGCTTTATGGAGACGCCCTTTTGCCTGTGGAAAAATGCCAAAGCCCATTAGATACAGCTGATGACACAGTTACACGTGTGAGATGCTTTTCTGCATCTCTCATGACAATGGAAGATGTTATATGGATGAAGATCACATACAAAAAAACCCCACAGTAAAATGGATCAGGCGTACAATTGATATATAACTTTATTTCAGTAAAGAATTACATATAAATATAAATATTTATTAGTCTGCCTTTCTCATCAAACATCAATTCCACCACTATAAGAAGAAAAAAAAGGAACAATTGGTCATTTGAAAGCTGTCATTTCTCATTGATTTATTTTGTTCTGAGGCACAACATTATGCAGTTGTTTCTCAATTATTTTTCCATTTCTTCTGGCTATGAAAATGACATTAAAATACATTAAAACATTACATTAAAATAAATGCAGGCAGGGAATATGCTGCAAATGTTTGTTAACATAAAAATAAAAAATATATATATCCATGGGTCAATTACATGACACTCTTACTTTACCAATTAAATTATAGAACATTATTTTTTAAATAAATCTTTAGGCATTCATAAAACATTCATAAAACGTATTTCATGCATATACAATGATTTGAAAAGACCTTTTGATGCACAACGAATTGGATCCAAAATAAGAAAAGTATTTTTTCTTGATTGTTTTACGATTTCACAATTTTCTATATTATTATTATTATTTTTCTTTTTATTAAATTTTTTAAAAATGTATTTCTGATATTGTAGTATTATTGATTTAAACATGGATATCAGAAATCACCAGCTGTATATTCTAGTTTAAAAAAGTAATACACTAACAAACAAATAAAAACACATATAATTTTATTGAGAATTACTATTAAAATGCAGTATGTGCATGGATCAACATGTAAAGATGTACTACTTTGTATTTGATTGTTACACCATTTCACAGTTACTAAATTTAAAAATCAAATTAATTCAGAACTTTTGTTGAATATATAAAAGTATAAAAGTTTTTTTAAATGCATGAAACCAATGTGATTATAAAGATATTAAATTAAAATGCATGAACGCATACATTTAAAACTATCTATATTATACTTAATAATAATAAAGCAACACCTTGCCATGTGTCCACTGCTGTTTGTTGAGAAAGATGATTTTGCATTCAGCTCTCACAACCAACAATCATCCTTTTCCGCAACAGACATGCAACCTCAGATGAAGTACCTTTCCCAGCAACTTTATTTGCAAGCCCTCCACTTACTGTAATGCATAAAAAATGAAATCTCCACTGTCCACCCCGAGGAGTCTGGTGTCATATTTATGATTTATTCATAACTGTTGAATAGGAAATGGTTTGAGGGCTTCTTTGACCTTCACTTTTGAGGTAACAGACTTTAGCAGCCCAGCTGCCTTTGAAGTAATTTAGCTGTGCTGATGACAGAGGTAACTCACCAATAAATGAAAGCTCTGCGAAACCTAATCCTCGATGCACAAGGAGTCTGAGAGCTGTCACTGAAGGTGACAATAAAGGCTTCCGTCGAAGATGGAACAAAGTCTTCCAATGGAATAAAAATCACACATTTCATTGTGGAGTGTGTGAAGTGTGAACTCCAAACTATTAATCACAGCCTAGCTGTGCTATATTGGGATTTATTGTCAAAAAAATGTGTGCCTTGTCACACTTTAACTGCTGTCTAACCGTCACACTCATTTACACATGCACACAACTACACACTCTGCATGTGAAATGTCACAAGACTCACTGCCACTGCATGTTTGATCATGGTTGATAATAACCCAGCTCAAAGCACATTCTAGATGGCTATTTTCATTCTAAGATTCTTTCCTTGTTTTAATACAATTCCTTGGTTATTTGCTTATCAATATATTTTAATTATTTATTTGAAAATGTACAGACTAATATATTGCATTAAAGTGGCCCTATTATGGGTTCATGGGTTATCAAAAGTTCATTTTCTTTTAATGTGCATTTATTTTTACTTTATGTATTCAACGACTACCAAACGATTTGTTCAACGATTCATTTTGCGTGACGCTAATTCTACGCTGATTGGTCGAATCATTCAAAGCAGTGTTTGTGAGGTTTTAAGCGGCACCTAGTGGCAAATAAATAATGAATTCGCATTTTCATTCAAACCAACGTATAAAGATCATGTTAATAACTGATTTTAACGTCAACAGGAAACAGCTTACGACTCGTTTTAAAAATGACTCGTTTCAATGATTCAGAGTCGACTCTTTCTTTTGAAAGACAATAACTTTATACATGGTTAAAGTTGCATAAATAAGATGCATAAATAAGTTTCTGTAGGCCTATGTGTATAAATATGTTTGAACAGACAGCCTACTGTATTATTCACAATTAATTATATGATCAAAAAATATACAAAATGAATAACATTGGTTACAGTGGTGGCCAAAATTGTTAGATACCAATATACTTGGTATATTTAAGTGATTTCATTTGTTTTTGTTGAACTGGCCATTGCAATACCCATAAAACGAACTATTGCATGAACTATGTGACAGAAGGAATCTGCTGGAACATTGAAAATGATGGACTGGCCTCCTCATGGTCAAATTTGGGGCGAGTTAGAAAATAAACTGGACAGATTGTATATTCAAAGGAAAGCCTTTGGCTTGAGCAGCAGAAGGCATGGGATAACATCAGTATTGAAGCTCTGCAGGAAATATATTGACATTACGCCAGAGAGATGTGCTGCTGTAATTGCTGCAAAAGGTGAACTACCAAATATTAAAGTTAAAAGTGGATAGAAACAGTAAGACTGGCTTCATTTGATATTTGTTGTGCTAAGAGCAACCATCTGCAACTTTGTGAAATTAAATCACTCCAAATGAAATGATTTGGGGGCAAAAAAAAAACACATAATTTTTTAGATCTGTCAGGTGTTCAAACTGTCCACCACTGCATATATAAACATATTTATATTTATTTATATTTGATAGCCTACATTCATATTAAAAATATCTTGTTTTCCACCCACCACATTGGCATGTTTCTAGCAAGAGTTTTCCCCAAAAAATATTTTTATAGTCTAGGTTTATGGATGGTTTAATTGTATTATGTGTTATTTCCTCATGATAGAGGAATGAATTAATTGAGTGTTTCAATCTAGTGCAGATTTAGTCTTTTGCTATTTATTTTTATATGTATCAGTACCCATAAATGATATTGCATTGTATATAATGAAAATTATAAACGCTAGTTTCCCATATGAGAAAATGTATGTCCCAGTAATATAGCACAATATATTTTCTATTCCCATTTATGTCTTTATTTTGTTAGTTCATTAACTTAGTTAGTAAGGGTATGGATCCCATTCAATTTTATTCTTTAATGTGAGTTTTAAATTAGGCTACCTGTTGATTTTGGCTGTTGGTAGCTACATTAGTTGGTCAGACATTCTTAAATCAAAATATCATAAATCATAGAGGAAACAAGCAACAGCAATCATTGCTTGTTGTCTTGTAGAAACATGGCAGAGATGACAAACACCTGCGCTGTCAGCTGTCACAGCAGCTGTTGTCCATTAGATGGCAATGTTACATTTGATGCATATAAGAAACCTGAAGGTCCAGTTAGTGCATGTCACTGTTTGTCACATGGTCACTGAGCTGAGCTCACGTATTTCAGTCCTTCACTTCAATCATCTGATTATGCCTGAGTGAATTTCATATATAACTAAGATATACACAAATGTTGACCGGCACAGAATACTCGAATGTAGGCCAATTTTAAAAGATTGTTTATTCTTTTATTTCGTGAACTGTTTTGCCTGAGGTAAGTTAGGCCAGCCTAAAACTAAAGCAAACGCTTACATTTATACTAACCCTCATTCTTATTGTTGATAATTTTAGATTTTTCTTAATGAGGCGAGTAATTTGCATAAAACACGACGTTACTCCAATGAAGCTCTCCATTCCCACGCGTTCTCTCCGGAGAGCATGCGCAGTTAGACATCAGCTTTACGACAATTAGCCATCCTTTTATCATAGTAAAAAGTGTATTAACCATGTATTTTTGGTGTTTTGATTATTATTTGTACAACCACAGTTTCACTACACAGTCCATGGTTAAATTACGGTTAGCCTTACAAAACAATGGTTAATTTGTAACGTTAGTCACCATGCTGTAACTTTTTCGTAAGAACAGGTGATTAATGTATTGTGTGATTGTTGTTGTTTTAATTGGATAAAGTAGCTAATTTAAAAAAAGTAGCGTGATTTTTATTTAGCTCAATCGGTTTTATTTGCTTCTATATTTTACAGCAAATGTATAGTGGCCTACATTTTGTGCAAACCTCCTGATGATTCAGGATTTCTGTGTAAAAAGTTACTTGTGTATGTATGAAATCCAGTGAAACAATGAATCCATCTGTTCCCTTTGCACAGAAATGTTTGACCTTGAAACACAAATCCAAACTCTGTAAAGACAACTACACAGGGAGCAGTGAAATTGAGTGTTAATAGAAAACACCGCATAGAGTGCCGTGTCATTTCAATAAAACAACCCTCTCCGGGGACACAATTTGTTTGCTTTCTTGAGGTCATAAATATTTATACGCAATTAACAATGCTCTGCCTAATGAATTGTTTGAAGATTGGAATCAATTATGAATTAAAATAGTAAGACTTCAAAATTGGTCATCAAAATAAGCCGTCATCAGGGTATTAATGCAACAATGCCTGTGCTAATTATAGAAATGGTCTGCTGTTCTCAGTTTCGTTGTCTGACGTCATCGCAGGTGGCGTGATGTGAAAAAAACTGCTAGATCTCAGTGGTTCTCTTTAATGTTTTTTTCTGCTCTTTGTTGAGGTTGTTGTTGGGCTGTTTTGTTCTGCTGGGCCTGTGGAGAGTTTGGTCCTTATGAGCCTCGGACAAGAATCAAGAATTCATTGGATGTCTGCATCCTCTTCTCTCCTCAAGTTTACTAAACAATCACAGTGGACTGTGTTTCAGGCAAGGACGGGCACTTATGACGTCAATTCTTTTATATGTTTGATCAATTATTCTCTCAATGGCTGGATGGCTCATTCTCAGTGCTGGGGAACAAGGGGAATGAATCTATGACTTGTATAACTTACAAGCCAGACAGCGAGTGGTTGATTACTCATATTTTGACTTCAGATCTTCATTTTGTTCAGACCAGAAGTTATCTGGGCTTCTATTCAAATAGTATTGATGTTTCTTCCTTTTTTTTCATTTTTTTACATGACCCTGAGGTCATAATGATATACGAAACCGAGACTATTAAATTAAACTATAAAAGTCTTTTAATATATTCTGGTTTGTTGAAAGAATGGCTGTCGCAATTGCAAGATTTTAGTGATTAATGACTTAAGTTTATGTTTTCTGATTTAATGGTGTTTTCTATTCTTTTTGAACGATTCAAGCCTCAGTAATTTTAATCTCCTTTGGTCTACTTTTGTGTTTCACAGTCAAACGTGGATTTGGAATGACATAAAGGTAAGATTTCAATTATTTCAGTTATGACCATCAATTAGTCTTTGTTTTGAATAATTTTGAAAATCAGAAATTGTATAGTCTGGAAAAATCCTATTCATATTTTATGCTATGATGATGACACGATTATATTATACAGTGTGTTATGAAAGTTATAACAGAACAATGTGATATATTATTTAATTTATGCATTGTGTGTGCATATAATGGAAAAAAGGAGTGAAATAATGAGAATAACCTTTTCTTAACTGTCACAGACAGCGCCTCTGTGGCTCTCTCCAACCGTCAGCAGCGGGAACTCTCCCCCGAGTATTAGTTCCGCCCGGACTGGTTTTACCCACGTACCCCGGCTAGCTCGCGCCGAATCCGCGCGCTTTCCCCGCCTATTTAAGGCGTAAACTTCCGCCTTTTCGGCGCGAAGTCATATCGTTCCCTATGGAGATATCACCGAGCGTTTCTTTCCGTGTTTGGACTACCGTTATCGACCCTGGACTGTGTACCCCGTTTATGAACTCTGCCGCCTGCCATTGTGAAGTAAGCCTGTTGTTTGTTTATGCTCTTGCCTGCCTCTGTCACTTCCGCCTGCCGGCATCTGTAACCTCCGCCTGTGTACCACGTTTGAATAAAGCCTTGCACATGGATCCTATCGACTCTGAGATTGTGTCACATTAACATTCTTAAAAATTCTTTAAAGAATATATCTCCCATATTTGATAAGGATATTGATATATAGTTTTGTTTCCTATTGACTTGTTGTGTCTCTACTAAATGCCTAATTAACCTACATATACACATATATATATATATATATATATATATATACTGTATTTTAATGTGTCATAAATAGTTTTTTTGTTGTAAATATGCCTGACAAGATTGTTACACTAAATTATATTTTAGTAGGTAAATTTAGTAAATCAGGGAAATGTGTAATATTTATTATTATTTAAAAAGGACAAATTAACTTACAGAAACGTAAAGAAGTACTGTATACACTTACTGTTTTTGACATGAGTATGTACCAACACTTTAAGGATTAAAAACTCTTTATGTTAATTTATTTCTGTAATTGATTAATTATTTTTATTCATGCAGCCAGTGGTGATTGTGAGATCTGATTTGATTTAAGTGATGTTTATCCAGTATTGCTTAATTGCTTTAAGATATCCAGGGAAATTCATTGATTAACAAGCAACTGTTGCTGACTCCAGAGCAGATTTCATTACACAAGCTGTCACTGCAAGCTGGTCGTACACAGTCATTCATGGGATCAGTTTGAGGGGGTAGAGGCGTGTATTTTGGCTCATAATGTATTCACAGCAGTTTATCGGCTCACTCATTTAATCTGACAGGTTTAAAATAAAACAGGTGAAGTTTGTGGAGCTCTGAATCTTGGCTGGTTTTGGTGGAAAAGTGTGGCCATTGCTGCCGTTTCATCAAGACAAAGCCACTCTTTTACCTCCCCGTGGGTGACAACGGCTCGTGTGTGAACATGGAAAAAGAAGCGAAATGAAACCATTTTATAAACAGGAGAAAGGTCAGTGGTGACGTAAATGAGAAGCACATCCCCTAGTGCTTACAGTCTGTAACCTTAACTGTGTCCTGTATGCTGCAGATGTCAACCATGTAAACTGATATGATTTGATTTATTTTAAAAATATATATATTTTTAAATATTAAATGAATTGGAAAATTATTATTAATTATTATAGAAACTAACTAGCTGAAAAAATGTTAAAGTACTAAAATTACTAAAACTAACACTGGAAAAAAATTAAACGTAAAAAGAAAGTTAAGAATATATGTGAAATATATTTGCAGTGAAATCGGAAACATTTATAATCATTGAAGTTTTGAAAATGGTAGAATGTGAAGGAAGAGAAGGGCGAATTAGAGGTTGTAGAAAGAGAGAGGGTATTTTAGGGACATAGCTGGTGGACTTGGGGTTTTCAGATTGGGGAGGTAGGGTATGATTGATGAAGGGAGTGGACACAGAGGGGTGTGTGACATACCTGCAGACTGGTTGGAATTAGAATGTTGAATGTTGGGGGGGGGGGGTAGAGGTTTCCTGGTGGAGGCAGAGCGGAGGGTCCTGGCTGGTTGGAGGATGGAGGTGGTATGGCGTCCTGATTGGCTGTTGAGACTGGAAGCTGGTTTGTGGAGCTGGGGGTGGAGGCGTCTGGGGCTTGGCTGAGGCTAGCGGATGGTTTGCTGCTGTGACTGGAGGAGGCTGGCGTGAGTAGAACTTTTCCTTTTCCTGGTGCTCTTGGTTTTGGCTGATAGGGAGGTGGATGGAGGGTACGGCATTTGGCTGGTTTGCTAACAGGAAGTTAGTGAGTTCAGCTTTGTTAGCTCTTCAGAAAAACGGAATTCCAGCTGAGGTGAGGGCATGGCAGAGTGCGGGGATTGTCCATCTTCCAGTGGATGAGTGTGCGGAAGTCTATGAAGAAGCAGGAGAGGCTTGTGGAGATCTGACCGGAGGTGGAGATTGGGAGCGAAGGCGTCGATGAGATGAGGAAATAGGATCCCCTCAAGTAGCAGTCGCTGGCTCACGTGGAAGCTCAGGCAGAGCAGCAGCCTGCTAGTCCATCTAGTCTAATTAGTCCCATTTGAAATAAAGGTTTTTGTTTACATAATATATTTCTTATGTGTATAGACTTCGATACTTTGATAAACCAATCGGCAGGATGCCGTGCTAGGGTGACCAATGGCCGCAGCTCCCGTTGAATTCCGCCTGAATGGGCGGGGCCGTGCATATATATATATATATATATATATAGGGTGAGAAGGGTGAGAACACTTCAGCCGTCTAGCGCCTCTCCACATGTGCTCTGTGCACCACCGCGAGAAAACAGCCCATTTCATAGTGTAGGCACGTCTCATAGACAGGGCCCTGGCCTGGGAAATGGTGTTTTGTACAGGCTCTGAGAAAACAGACAGGCTCAGGTCGAGCGGCCACACATGGAGAGCCCACAATTCGGACTGTGGGTGCCAGATTGAGCCCTGGGCCTGAGAAAGAAGATCTTGTCTCAGGGGGACAGGCCATGGGGCTAGGCATAACAATGTCAGCATTACATCCACTTGGCGCATACATCTCCTTCGTGAAATAAGCTGGGCAGTGAGTGTTGCTGTCTGAGGTGAAAAGGTCTATTTTCGCTCTGCCGAACACATTCCAGATCAGCTGGGTCGTTCAAGGGTGAAGGGTCCATTCTTCTGGACTGACTTTGCCCCTTGACAGCATGTCTGCGCCCTGGTTCAGGATGCCCGGTATGTGAGTTGCTCTTATCGAGCGAAAGTTGTGCTGGGCCCAGTTCAGGAGGTGTGCATGCTAATCTGAAGAGGCATCTCGATGACAGACCCTTTTGATGATTTATGTATGACACCACCGTCATACTTTCCGAGCGAACCAAGATGTGACTGTCCCTCAGTTGTGGTAGGAAAACATGGCAGGCTTGCCACACTGCCATCATTTCCAGGCAGTCGATCTGCAAACTGCTGTCTTCGACTGACCACAGGCAGCCGTAGATGCAGGCTCTGTTCTCCTGGAGTATAAGGCTCTAACGTGGCGGCACCTGTGCTTTTAGCCAGTACTGTAGAGGGCGCATATGCAAGAGGCCGAGCTGCAGCACCGCTGAGGCAGCTGCCATCAGACCCAGCATTCTCTGAAAAGCTTTCAGTGGGCGGGGCTTGTGATCTTGAAGGAGGACGAGCATTTCGCTATGTTTGCAGCACGCTCCTGTGAGATTGATGCTCTCATTCGCGCTGATTCTATTACTGTGCCCAGGAACTCTGTTTGTTGGCTGAGCGGCAGCCTGCTCTTTGTGAAGTTCACCCTGAGCCCGAGCTGGTCTACTGTAAATGGCTGAGGAGAATATCCCTGTCTCTCTCTTATAGAGGGGACAGTGCCGCGTCCATGCACTTCGTAAATGTACGAGGGGCCAGGGCGAGACCAAAGCAGCCAGTCTTCTGGCTGAATTTGCGTGAGGATAGTGTTTAGAGCTATCACTCTGAAGCGCCGTTTGATGAGCGTGCGGTTCAAACGTCTCAAATCCAGTATAGGTCTTAAACCGCCGTCTTGCTTGGGGACTAGAAAATAATGGTTGTAGTGCCCTTTTTTTCTTTCTGAAAGGGAGAACAATTTGTATCGGCCCGTTTAAGAGAAGCGCTTTCACTTCGGCATGCAGCACATGAGCGATGCGGCTCTGTACTGAAGTGTGGACGACGCCACTGAACGATGGGAACTGAATGGTGTAACCGTGTTTTATTATCCCCATATATATCTGATACTCCGGGAATGGCACGCCAGGTATTCTGCCGTAGGGATAAAGGTTTATTATGTCTAGTGTTTTGTCGCTGCTTAGGGACATACTGTATAACTCATGACATTGTGTGCTTGAGGAAAACGGCTCTTTATGTGACTTTGTGGGTGCACTGTGAAAACAGCACGTTTCATGGGTGCTTTTACGGACCCTGTATGAAAGGGAAGCACCGAGTTGCAGATCTGGAGCGACTGCACTGTGTCTTGTCTGCTGCAGGTGCGGAGGTGCAGACGACTGCTTGGACTGCTGTGGTGGCAGCCTGGGGTGGCTGGCAGAAGCAGAGGGTGCAGGTCTTTTCAGCGGGAAGTGTTGCATGGCTTGTGATGCCTTCTGTGCCTTGGTAAATCTCTCCACGAATCCCTCGACGGAGGAACCAAACAGCCCACTGGGCGAAATCAGTTTGTCCAGGAAGGGAATCTTGTCAGCCTCCTTGATCTGCGTCAAGTTCAGCCATAAGTTCCAGCACAACGAGGCTGGCCATGGATCTGCCTATTGCCTGGGCTGTGACTTTCATAGCTCAGCACCAAATCCATCGCACTTCTCAGCTCTCTCACGGCCTCTGTGTCAGACAAGCACTCAGTAGCGGGGAGGAGCTTTGCTTGGAAGACCTGGAGCAATGCCATGGAGTGGAGTGCAGAGTCTGCCTGCCCGGCAGAGGCGAAAGTTCAGCCAGCGAGTGAGGAATGCATTCTACAAGGCTTTGATGAATGCGCTGGCTTGGTTCTCCAGCCAATAGCAGTGGAAGAGCAGAGGTGGGCGGCCACAGATTCTCCTAGCCCTTCTCTTCGGCTCCGTAGAGCTAAGCAAGCGCATTGGCGGCGGGTTATGCAGCCGCGCTGAGTAGGGCGCCTTCCAGGATTTAGTCAGTTCATCGTGAACCTCCGTAAAAAACGGTGTGGATTTTTGACGAGGGGCTTGGCTGCACCTGAGGTGGAGCCCACTCGAGTCCCAGCTTGCAGACTGCTTTTGAGAGGACATGGAATAACTCTGCATCCATCCCAGCTTTTGTAGAGCCGGACTCTGATGCCGCGGAGGGGGCGGGGTCTCCAGAGCCCGACATCTCATCCGCATCCGAGGCTGCAAGGAACATGCTGTCTTCCTGCAGCTCCTCCTCACTAAGACCAAACGAGGCCAGGCATACGGGGGTCACCTGTCTCAGAGTGCTGCCCTCTGCCCCGCAGTCGGGGGAGCATGAGGGCTAGAATCATGTCCTGAGAAGGACACTATCCTGTTGCTTAGGAGGTGAGAAATTTTGCTCTTTTAGTAAAGCGCTCAGATGTGCCGGATGGTGGCAGGGGAAAACTTCCAGCTGCTAGGCGTTGATCTCTGAAGGCACAGGCTTCCAGTCAGGACCAGCAAAAGCTTTGTTGCTGATTGAGAAGAATCTGAATCCACTGACGATGCGGCCGCTATATATATATATATATATATATATATATATATATATATGCACAGCCCCGCCCATTCAGGCGGGTTTTGGCGGCAGCCGCAGCCATTGGTTGCCCTATAGCACGGCGTCCTGCCGATTGGTTTATCAAAGTACCACTGCAGCAACCAATGGCCATTGCAGTTTTCACTGCGTGATATAATAAGGCTTCAGTTAGGAGGAAAAAAAGGAATTTTCCCCACAGCGTCTTAGCAGACGCAGTACGAGTGTGGACAGAGAACTGAAAACATCTTTTATATTCTAGTTTCTTCAAAATAGCCACCCTTTGCTCTTATTATTGCTTTGCACACTCTTGGCATTCTCTCGATGAGCTTCAAGAGGTAGTCACCTGAAATGGTTTTCAAACAGTTTTGAAGGAGATCCCAGAGGTGTTTAGCACTTGTTGGCCCCTTTGCCTTCACTCTGCAGTCCAGCTCACCCCAAACCATCTTGATTGGGTTCAGGTCCAGTGGCTGTGGAGGCCAGGTCATCTGCCGCAGCACTCCATCACTCTCCTTCTTGGTCAAATAGCCCTTACACAGCCTGGAGATGTGTTTGGGGTCATTGTCCTGTTAAAAAATAAATGATTGTTTAACTAAACGCAAACCGGATGGGATGGCATGTCGCTGCAGGATGCTGTGGTAGCCATACTGGTTCAGTGTGCCTTCAATTTTGAATAAATCCCCCACACTATCACACCACCTCCTCCATGCTTTACAGTGGGAACCAGGCATGTGGAATCCATCCGTTCACCTTTTCTGCATCTCACAAAGACACGGTTGGAACCAAATATCTCAAATTTGGACTCATGAGACCAAAGCACAGATTTCCACTAGTCTAATGTCCAGTCCTTGTGTTTCTTGGCCCAAACAAATCTCTTCTGCTTGTTGCCTCTCCTTAGCAGTGTTTCCTGTCAGCTACTTGACCATGAAGGCCTGATTCACGCAGTCTCCTCTAGAACTCTATGTAGCTTTTATCTGGTCTCTGATCTGAGCTGCTGTTAACTTGCGATTTCTGTGGCTGGTGACTTGAATGAACTTCAGAAGCAGAGGTCACTCTTGGTCTTCCTTTCCTGCGTCAGTCTTCATGTGTGCCAGTTTCGTTGTAGCGCTTGATGGTTTTTGCGACACAATTTAAGTTTTTGCAATTTTCCGGCCTGACTGACCTTCATTTCTTAAAGTAATGAATGGCCACTCGTTTTTCTTTAGTTAGCTGATTGGTTCTTGCCATAATATGAATTTTAACAGTTGTCCAATAGGGCT
>JAUMHP010000038.1:1248607-1258899 GCA_032361065.1 Enteromius trimaculatus | reverse complement strand
TTGCAGCTGTGCCCCTCTTATACCCAGCGTGGCAGGGAGTGGCTTGGCATGCAAATTCCACTAGCCAGTCAGAAGAAATTCTGATTGGCGTTTTCTCAGTATCAGAGCGAATCAGGGCTCCCAATTGAATGACCCAGTCCGTCGTCACGACATAACGTCATAGTGACCGACAGACAAGGGAACCCTTTTTCTCTCGAACTACATCCTGTCAGCATGATTTAAATGCACGTGCATGGCTGAGAGGTCTGCAGGGCTTTATCTCCGTGAGGTTTGCAGAGTTCCTTCTGCTTTTTGTGAAAATGCCAGATTCTCTAAAACAAATACTTTTACTTTCACCCAAAAACGAACATTTGCTGAAAAAGTACTCATCCTCAGGCCATCCAAGATTTTGAGAAATTTAGCATTTCATTATGTGCATTATTGAATGGGTGCCATCAAAATTAGAGTCCAAAAAACTGATAAAAAACATAATAATAATCCACAAGACTCTAGACGTTGTTGTTTTTTTTCTCTCTTTGCCTTGCAGCTAAAATTCAAGTCATTTATTCATAAAGGACATTCATTGCTTTCTCCAGTAAAAACTCTCCCTGTCTGAATCTAGAGCTCAAGCACCATTTACAAGTGAAATCTGTTCTAAACAAGTAAATATGTGGATTTTTGATGTAGGAGGACAGCAGAGGATTAATGAATTATGGACTTTTTGGATTTTGGCTAGAAGTGACAGAAGAAAACGTCTTGTTACATCTTGTAACAATTACAAATCTTTTTTCATTCTGATGGCACCTATTCATTGCAGAGGTACTAAGAGACCAGTGCACTTTATATTACGTAAACAATTCCTATGGATTTACCATGTGATTACTCTGATGTTATATAACAGCGGCTAGTACGTTTGGCTTTATGGTAACACTTTATTTTAAGGTATCAATAATACAGTGATATTAATTAGGTACTTAGTAGTATTCACTGTACTTACATTGAATAAAATGTACTTATCATGTAATTAAGTTATGGAACAGTCTGTAATTACTGTTTGTAATTATGGAGATGTAACAGGCAGCTGCTGTTGATAGACCGAGTCTGTTACACAGCTGCTTACACTTAAGTACAATCTTGATGCACTTTATTTTAAGTAGCTTATGCTTGCATGATATTCTGTAAACTTAATGTAATTAGAAAGGTATACATGTATTTAAGCTGTGAACTAATGGGTTAAATCAAACTAAGGTGCAGCTAGATAAGGTTTACAGTATAGATACACATGAAGTACACTTAAGTACAGTCTTTAAATTTATAAGTACAATACACTTTATATTTAAGTAGCTATGTAAATACATTTCTAATTACGTTGTATAAAGTCTGCAACACATTTGTGACAATATTTTGGTTACATAAGTAGCTGTGTAACAGACTCGGTCTGTATGGTAAGTACATTTTCTTTTATGTAAGTGCAACAGCTATTACTAAGTACTTACTAGGTCATTACTCTGTATTATGGACACCTCCAAATAAAGTGTTACCGGCTTTACATATAAATTGTGGTTGGTGTCCAGAATGTTACACTTTATAAGTTTAAGTGGACAGTAAGAGAAATTGCAAGTATGCAAGTAAACTATTATTACAGTGGTGCACCAACTCCACCAATTCCAAATCCGACTCATCCCACTTTATATATCCCTAAACATACCTGTTTCCACCTCCTGGATGGAGCACTTAGTGAAGAGGAAAAAATTGTTGTTACCGATGTCCTGACAAATTTGTACTTACACATACCATTTAGGTTACATACAGTAGGTGGACAACCAAAACGACTATTACCGCCGCATGAATTTAACTTTAAATCAGTCGCGGGCTGAAGTCATTCACAAAACTACCACCACATGGCGCAGTTTCCAAACTGACTACAATTTTGTTTTGTTAAACAGAGAAAAAATAACCAAATAAAACAAAAACAACATTATAATATAACATTGTTAAATCATTAGAAAAATAATGTAGATAACTTTTTAGAAAATTAATTTCAAAACAGTGAAATTTTGTGCATGATGACATCATCCTTAAAAAAAGAGAATTGTCACATATGTTTTTACAAGCAAAAAGCAGCATAAAGATCATTATGTGACGATTCACATCTCTCCCGCGCAGAGCTTGTGCAAACAGAGAATAACAATAAACTTAATGCGCCCATATGCCAAATATATATTTATAAACAAATAATAAATTAACAAAACTAAAGAAACAATGCAACAAGTTAACTATTATTTAACTATTATTTCTTTGATTCACATTTCTTTTAGGTTACAGTATGGGTTCCGTATTAAAAGTAAATCTTTACAAGTCTACAACCGAGATGCAGTTAAAACCTGTAAACTGTAAACAGCTATTTGGTGTTTAAAAATAATAACAGGTGATGAAATTCGTTGATCATTAGTTGTTCTTGATCAAAATTAAACAGATGTATGACTCTCATAAACTTGTTTTAATAAATCTCTTTTTTAGTTTTTTAGGTCAAGTTACATTGTACAAATAATAATGTGCACTTTGTTGATTATAATGAGAGTTATAACTTGAGTTACCCTTTCAGTCGAAGGGAAAAGCCAATGAATATTGGCATGCACCTGATTGCGCTCAGGTGCACCTCATCACTGTGTGAGTATAAGAGGGCACGAGCGCAGTGCACATGCAGATTTTCGCTTCAGAGCTTTCGCCGTTCTGAGCTATCTAGGAGCCCCCTCAGCGAGTTCAGGAGAACAATAAAGGAAGCGTTCTACCTTCAAAGAGTTCTTGTGATACTGCTCTCTCGTCTGACAGTGTTTCTCTGGGCGACTGTCAGTGGATCTTGCGGGCTGGTAGCCTTTTTTAAAGGCTGGCTGTACCAGTCATCTTCCAAATCCAGTGAACAAAGACCTCTGAGTGCACGGAGTTGTCGCGATAGGTCTTTCCTGGGCAACCGGGAAAAGAGAATTTTTTTTTGCAGTTGGTAAAAACGTTCTATGGAATGGATCCGACCGTGCGTTTCTGGGTGCGGAAGTTTCCTCACCTCTTTGGACGGTCACGAGCACTGTCTCACGTGCCTGGGTCGCGAGCACACTGAAGCAGTGTTTGTGGATTGTCAATGCGCTCATTGCGAGCGGATGACTATGGCTACGTTGAGGTCCTGCCTCTCATTCGCGAGACGTCTCCCCTCGCGTCCTTCCCACAGCAGCTTGTTAAACTGTTATAGTTTGCCGTGTCGAGGCGCCTGGGGGACTTCCAAGTGTCCATTCAGAATGTTTCATCAGGTGTAACAGCCCGCGGACTTCTGATGCACCGCATAGTCCTGTGATCCTCCTGGACCCCTGTAACAGGGCCCTCAGGTCGAGCACGCTTTTTTGCGGTGCAGTTATGCCCACACAGCGCATCGGCCTGTCGCCTTGCATGCTATGGCAATGCTGCAGGTCTACCAGGCTAAAGTGTTGAAACAGCTGCACGAGAGTGGTCCTGATCAAGGATACCCGCTTCCCAGCCCCTCGCTGTGGTTGATACGGACGGTACGCCTCGGGTATGCGATTCAGATCGTCAGGTGCCCACCCAGGTTCCGTGGCATTCGCACGGACAGCGTGCAGAGGTTGCTGTCCTACTGGCGAAGGAAGCAATTGAGCCTGATCCTCCAGCCGAGATGAGGTCAGGGTTTTACAGTCCTTGTTTCATCATGCCCAAAAAGAACGGTGGGTTGAGACCTATCCTGGATCTGAGGTCCCTTCTCAGGCTCCCATTCAAGCCGGCTTGGTCTCCGCATAACGCGGCCTTAGAGTCGTGGCCTGTTCCATGGGTGTTCTCATATGTAACGTCAAAGCGATTCCACTGTCTAGGTTACGAACTTAACCCACTTTCTGAAGGAGGGAACGGAAACGTTACACTTTCGTTTCGTTGAGATCGTGCCGATGCCGACTCGGCTCTTCAGCAAAAACCTGCATGTGCACTCCGCTCGTGCCCACTTATACTCACACAGTGATGAGGTGCACTTGAGCGCAATCAATTGCATGTCAATATTCCTTGGCTTTTTGTATAAAGCTCAAAGGCAGTTGGTCTCTCTAGTGGGTTCCCATATGTAACGTCTCCATTCCCTCCTTCAGGGAACGGAGTGTGACGCACAGACTATGTTAATAGTTACCTGTGCTTTATTTTGACAGAGAAATACATGGGGAATAGACTTACATAGGGAAACGCACCCCTGGTTGGCAACCGTCTGTATGTGTAGTTACAGAAATATTACAGCTACTTGTATTTACACTGTGGTTACATACTATGTACACATCTAAACCAAAATATTCTCAAAATCGTCTTTGGTAAGAAAGCGCTTGCCAGAAAACACTGTAAATGTGAAAATAAATGACACAGGCGCTGTTGACATGTGAGGGACAGTGAATGCTGCTGAAACAGTCGAGTTTATATTGAATAGACTTGGAGCTGATGAGTGCGGCTTGTTAGAGTTTAGTTTAAGAATTAAACACTGGGAATTAAACAGTGGAAAATAGCTTGGTTTTGAGTTTGCCAGAGCAACGGTTTTGGCTCTTGTCGAGAAAAGAGAGATCCTCAGTAAATTCTTAATGTCAATAAACCTAACTGCCATCTCATTTAATACACGTGTATTACAATGAATTACTGTTAATGCTTGTTCCCCGAAAGAATATACCAAACTGTTAAAGCTAAAGTGGTTGGACACAGATATGGTCCCACCCCAAAGATATTATAACTGCACAATGATATTGATGTAATGTGTATTACATTGTATTAGTGTTAAAGAATAATTTGGGTCATTTAATTTAAAAAAAAAAATTCTTTGTTGCAAACATCATAGAACATAGAATTTATGACTGATATAATGTTAATATACCAACCTATTAAAGTACTGAAATCTATTTTGTATCTTTGAAATACATGGATAACCACCAAATGCAAGTGGTGATGAGAAAGTCACATAATGAACCAAAGCCCATCACAAGCAGCTTATGAACATATATTGAAGGTGCTCAGTGTCATTCGCACAAACACTAAACACCATTATATTGAGACTCTATTCTACTTATATTACGGCTTTTCCCTACACATTTTACAGTAATTTACCATTAACAATTTAAAAGGTTTTTAATGTAGCATTTTTACAGTTTTTTAACATTTAAAAGGCCAGTTTTTACAGTGAAAATAATTGTAATTAAAATATTTCTATTTTTTATTGTTGGTAGAATTATGTATTTCTGAATAAATATACTTGTTTATTCGTTCTATTCTTTCTTTATTTCTTGATTCTAAATAACATAATTTTTTGATGGATCACTAATACTGTTTCTGGTTCAGCATGTTCATAAGCTTCCCTCTTGGCCTATTTACATGACTATGTGTTTGATGTGAAGCAGACCCCCTCATGGTCATTAGCATTATTAGTGGCTGATAGAGATCATAGTAATAGGTTCATGAAAGCCAGTGGTCTCCTGCCAAATGCAGCAGTGAGCCAAGCGCACAAGCACAGGTTGGCCAAGAAACTATGGCTGCTGTTATCTTTGGCTGTGGCCCGATCAAACTGTTTTTGTCTTTTCAGACCAATGAGGACAAAATCTGCAATTGAGCAAAAAAGTAATCTGGCCTTATTACCTGGTAGTGTTTACTAATTAAAATCTGTTTCTTGAAAAGCTCTGGCAGAAGAGTCACTTTTCTAGGAATACATCCAGTGGACTGCATTCATCTAAACACACACTTTTTTTTTTGCCTGAGCATGTTTAAACAAGAAAGCATGTTCAAATTAAAGTCATAGACCACATTGAATGATTTGTATATATAAATGAGTTTGTTTATTTTTGTGGGGTTTTTTTTTAAATTCATTTAACAAAATTAATGCTTTTATTCAGCAAGCATGCATTAAATTGGACAAAAGTGACAGTAAAGATTTATAATGTTTCAAAAGATTCTATTTAAAAAAATAGAATGTTCTTTTAAATTTTTAACTTTCCGTTATCAACATTATTAATAATAATAATCATTAAGAATATGTAAAGACGGGTCAATCGGATCCATTTCTGAGCTTTTATTGAAACAACAAACAGACAAGGTCAAATCATGGGGTTTCAGGCTATCAGAGGTAATCCAAAACAGAGTCAAATTCCAGGCACAGTTCAAGGCAGGCGGCAAGGTTCGTAGTCGAGGAAACAAAGCAAGGTCATACATGGGAAATCTGGCAAGGTAAGAAAACGCTCGGAATTGCTGCATGGGGACAAACAAGACTTCGCAAATAACCAGTAAAAGTTCGCTGCTGAAATAGGGGTCTGGAATGAGTAACACCTGGCGCTGATCATAGTTCCGGGTATGCGGGTGTTTGCGTGAAAACAGTCCGGGCGGAACTAATACTCAGGAGAAGGTTCCCGCTAGTGCCGTTCGCGATGAACCACAGAGGTGTAACAGATACTTGCCATACCCGTGAGGGGAACTGGGGCCCCCGATCTGTCACAATGTCATCAGGTAAGCTGTAGAATCTAAACAGTTGATCGACAAGGACCTCCGCAGTCTCCCAGGCGTTAGGTAGTTTCCTCAGAGGAATGAAGCGACAGGCTTTGGAGAACTTATCAACAATTGTATGCGGGAAAGAGCGTCCGCCTTTCTATTCTTGGACCCTGGTCGGTAAGTTATCCTGAACTGAAATCGAGAAAAGAACAAGGACCATCTTGCTTGGCGAGCATTTAATCTTTTGGCTGATTGAAGATTCCGATGATCTGTAAATACTAAGAAGGGTTCAGCAGCTCCCTCTAACCAGTGCCTCCACTCTTCCAATGCTGCCTTCAGAGCCAGAAGTTCCCTGTCACCCACATCATAATTTCTCTCGGCGAGGGTCAGCTTCCGGGAATAGAAAGCACAAGGGAAGAGTTTATTGCTCTCACCATGACGCTGGGAAAGGCTGCTCCGAGGCCACTGCTGGAAGCGTCAACTTCTACGACAAACTCCTTGCTGGGGTCTGGGTGCTTGAGGATGGGTGCTGTGGTGAATCGATTTTTAAGTTCTTGGAAAGCCTGATGTGCCTCTTGTGTCTAGTGAAGAGTGTGCGATCCCCGACGGGTCATGGCTGTCAGAGGTGATGCTACCTGGCTGAATCCATGAATAAAACGTCGGTAGAAGTTTGAGAGTCCTAGGAATCTTTGCAACTCCTTCAAAGTTCGTGGCTGGTTAACAACTGCCTGGACCTTGTCATCGTCCATTGTTACCCCCTCATGGTTGATTATGTAGCCTAAGAATGCAACCTTGCTCTGATGGAACTCACACTTGGAAAGTTTCACATAAAATTGATGAGTAATAAGACGTTTTAGAACAGTTCGGACGTGCTTGATGTGTGAGTTATAGTCATTGGAATAGATCAAGATGTCATCAATGTAGACAATGAGGTACTGGTTGAGAAGGTCCCGAAAGATGTCATTAATGAAGGCCTGGAATATGGAGGGGCTATTGGACAGACCAAAGGGCATGACTTGATATTCCTAGTGACCAGACGTGGTTGAAAAGGCCGTCTTCCATTCGTCCCCCTCCTTGATTCGAATCAAATTATAAGCACTTCGGAGGTCCAATTTGGTGAAATACATGGCTTGGTGCAGGGCTTCGAGGGCTGGTGGAACAAGAGGTAAGGGATATCTGTATTTTACTGTGATATCGTTTAAACTTCTGTAAACAATGCAGGGTCTGAGTGAACCGTCCTTCTTTTTGACAAAGAAGAATCCTACCAAAGCAGGTGAGGTTGAGGGACGAATAAATCCTTTGTCTAACTCCTCCTTGACGTACTGGTCTATGGTCTTGGTCTCGGGCAAGGATAGAGGGACAATTTGCCCCCTGGTGGGGAATGTACCTGGTAACAGCTCAATGGCACAATCATGGTGAGGTGGAAGACGGGTAGCTAGTTCTTTACTGAAGGCTACTTGGAGGTCATCATATTCAGCCGGTAATGTGATGTTTCCTTCCATCATAGGTGCAGTGCTTAACTTGGTGGGTGAGATATTCGTGAGGCAGGTCTGGTGACATGGTGCTAACCATCGTGTGATCTCCTTGGAGTCCCAGGAGCTCTAGCCAGGGCATGCCAAGGATGAGTTGGTGCGTGGGTGAATGAATGACATTAAATTTAATCCTTTCCTGATGCAGGGAGCCAACCCGCAGGTGAAGTTCCTCAGTCATGTGGGTGATCTGGCCAGCGCCTAGGGGGCTCCCATCTAGGGCTTCCACTGCCACCCGGGAATGACATGAAATTAAATGAAGGAGGTTGGTATTAGCGAATTTCTCATCCACAAAATTGCCCACTGCACCCGAGTCAATTAAAGCTTTAGTGTCAATACTGATGTCATCATAACTTAAATTCACCCTAATTTCAAGAGTTCTATTGGAAAAGACAGCACTCACTTGTGGGTTTTCTTGACATTCAGGACGTACAGGACAGTTCAGCCGAAGATGACCCGGTTGACCACAGTA
Organism: Enteromius trimaculatus; assembly: GCA_032361065.1. Taxonomy (NCBI): domain Eukaryota; kingdom Metazoa; phylum Chordata; class Actinopteri; order Cypriniformes; family Cyprinidae; genus Enteromius; species Enteromius trimaculatus. The sequence continues at coordinate 1,250,424 of JAUMHP010000038.1, read as the reverse complement.
CATTCACAATTTTTCACGAATCCGCCGATTACGTTCTTCTGACGTCAGTTGTGTGTATCCAACTTCCATGGGGTCTGGGGTGCTTGTAGGTGGCAGAGGTAGTAATCTGGGAAGCCGACGGCTGCGTCATGATCGTAGCATGTTATCCAGTGAGGTCGCCAGATTCATGTATCCCTCCAGTGTAAGTCCCTCATCCCGGCAGGCCAGCTCAGATTGTAGCTCATCACTCAGCGCATGGCGGTCAGTACATGGTCTTGAGTGGTTCGGGTGGCCAGCCCGTTTGTGCTGCTAGAGTTCTAAAAGTGAGTGTGAAATCCGCTGCTGTCATACTGCCTTGCCTCAATGTCATCAACTCATCCTCCGGTGCTCTGCCTGCCGTGGCGTGCTCGAAAACAGCCCTGAATTGTTGCAGGAAGTCATAGAAGGAAGGGTAAGTCATGCGGCGTCCATCCCAAGTCGCCGTAGCCCAGTCAAGTGCCTTTCCCGAAAGCAACAAGCATACAAAAGCCACTTTACTGTTATCTGTGGGATAACATAATGGTTGCTGAGCGAGGAAGTTAGTGCACTGCATGAGAAAGCCTTCATAGCGTCCTACTTCTCCAGCAGAGACAAACGTGGTAACATGGCAGGTGCGGAAGTGTACATACCGGTAGGTGGTTGTTGTTGTTGTTGGGGTTGTGCAGGCGCTGTGGCAGCAGCAGAGTTAGCAGACACACTGGCAGTGAGAGCTCGCATGGATGTGACAAGTTCCTCCGTCATGGCGGAAAGTTTTTCCAGCTGCTGATGGTGAATTAGCAGCACGCTGGCTTGGCTGGATACTTCCTGGGCGACTGCAATGGCCGCTGGATCCTGTAATGGCGAAGTCTTCTGTAAAGACGGGTCAGAGTCAATCGGATCCATTTGCGAGCTTTTATTAAAACAACAAACAGACAGGGTCAAGTCACGGGCTTTCAGGCTATCAGAGGTAATCCAAAACAAAGTAAAATTTCAGGCACAGTTCAAGGCAGGCGGCAAGGTTCGTAGTCGAGGAAACAAAGCAAGGTCATACACGGGAAATCTGGCAAGGTAAGAAAACTCTTGGAATTGTTGCATGGGGACAAACAAGATTTCGCAAAGAACCAGTAAAAGTTTGCTGCTTAAATAGGGGTCTGGAATGAGTAACACCTGGCGCTGATCATAGTTCCGGGTATGTGGGTGTTTGTGTGAAAACAGTCCGGGCGGAACTAATACTCAGGAGAAAGTTCCCGCTGGTGCCGTTCGGGACGAACCACAGAGGTGCAGCTCGTAACAGAATAATTGAGCATCCATAATATTTGAACACCAATCAGCAGTAAATTATAACAAAAATATAATTAAAACTTAGTTCTATCAAAGAGTTAATCGCAATTAATTAATTGCAAAATAAAAGTTTTTTTTTTTTTACGTAATATATGTGTGTGTACATGTGTATATTTACTAAATGCACACAAATGCATGTGTGTGTATATATATATATATATATATATATATATATATATAAGAAAATATGTTCTGTTATACATTTGAAGTATTAATATATATAAAATATAAAATCATATAAAATGGAAATATTTTCAAAATATATTGTGGGGTGCGTTTCCCGAACAACGATGTAACTTGCTGATAAACCACCGTAGTACGATGCATTGTTTTGGAAACGAACTAGCTACACACGACTGTTTCCCGAACATGGTCGCATCTCCGTCGTTTAAATCACGTTACTTCAACAACATAGGGCCATTGTTAATGACATCACACGCATGTCGTGAAGATATACCTTCTGCTATTAAACTGATTAG
>JAUMHP010000038.1:1223179-1248507 GCA_032361065.1 Enteromius trimaculatus | reverse complement strand
TATACAGTATACACACGTAAGCAAAAACCTTTATTTAGGATGCAATTTACCACAATTAATTGTTTGACAGCACTAATTAAAATATGTGTATAACATTATTAATGTGTGTAAAATACACCTTATAACTATATAATTTATATTTAGTTATATATCAGTAATATATTCAGTATATATCTTTATATCTTTTATTGAATATTATGTTTTATTTATTTATTTATTTTTTACTAATCCATGTTATAACTGTGTATGTAACATGATTATAACAGGAATATGCACAAACATTATAACAATTATGCATTATAACATTCAGCCATCTGGAATCACATGTCTCAAATAACACACATTTTGTACAAAAAAATAAAATATAATAATAATAATCAGGCGGAAAAAAATATATTTGAAACCCTCCAGAATGTGTTCAACTGTAAATGCAATGTAACCAGATTTTTTCTTTTTGTAAATTATTTCCTTTACTCTAAAAATCTTTTATGTTTTCCATAATTCAAAATGCTTATGTTTAAAAAACAGCAGAACGTTACCATGTTTACCACACCATGTTTACAGACACCTGAGTGGCTTGTTTTAACACTTGGCTGTGTTTGAGCTCAGTGCAAACAGCACTGGGTCTGGCTGAATTCTACCTAGCACTGCAGCTCAACTCTTTGAGTCCCATGTGAAATGCATGTTTACTAATACTTTGATTTACTATGTTGTAACAGCAGTATATACTTCCCCATTGGACACAAGACTCTGTTCATATGTGTATCTGTATATGATAATGGGGATTGTGGGAACATCTAAACTATAAACTCTTTATATGCTTTCATTTTTAAAATGTATTGTAATATATAAGCTCATGTCCATTGACACTAAGCTTTGCAAAAAGAAAAGTCAATTATAATGAGAATAATGGCAAATGTATGGATTTACAATTCAGTCTAGCTTGGTTGCTGCTGTATTGCTGCAAACCGTGAGCCCTCTGGATTACCTTCACATTCAGGACATTACGTTTATACCTGTGACGAAGAGCAATATTAAAATGGAATATTACACTCACAGACAGTATTAGCAGCTTTTCTGAGCCAAAATAGGTTTTGCGGTTCCTAGCTTTTACCTCAAATATTTTTCCCTTTATGGATGACTAGGGTCAGAAAATCAACACTTTCAGTCTGACATGGAAACATTGCCTGAAGCAATGGCATGAGTTAACGCTGCTCCTAACTGTTTGTAGAACCAGCTTTCGGTAAAAAAAAGAAAAAAAAGAAAAAGGTTTGAATTAACATAGTTGTTACTTTTGCAGTTGCCTAAGAATTACTAGAATTGTTTGTTTACTAAAACTAAAACTATTAAACTTATTAGCATTCATTTAAATAATTCTGGAAACCAAAGAAAGTACAATTATTATATGAACCTTTTAACAACATACATATAATAAAAATATGATTTTAAAAATTAACAAAATTATGGAGCCCCACTCATGACATGCATGGGGGAAAAAATACATCTTAAGCACAATAACAATAATTTTCTCCCTCGTTTTACTAAACCTTACTCGTACAAATTCATACGATTTTTGCTCAGTCGTACGTATTTTACAAGTTGCCAGTTTGTATGAATTTTCACAAATGTCCTACACCTAACCTCACCTCTAAATCTACCTATCACTGGGGTTTTGACAAATCATACATAAAACATATGAGTGAGTTCATACGAATTTGTACGAATTAGCACAAATTTGCCAACTCGCACTAATATGTACAAATTGGTCGTGAGACTGTGTTGAATGATTAGCTTTGCCATTGTCATTTTACCATCATTCTCAGCGTGACCTATATACTGTAATAGCATATATCATACAATAATAGTATAGAAATAACACTGTTGTCACACTGTAAATTTAAAATGTGTTTGACAATCATGTAACCTGCTTTTCAAAGGTCCTGTCCCAAATGGTTGACATTATATGGACTCTCTATCTTCCAGAGTTGCGATGACCCTTGCTTACACATGTCTGTGAAGTCCATAAGCGTGGTCCATTTATCATCTTATTATTCTGAAAGGTGCTCATGTGCACTGGCTATCTGCCATTTTGCCAAGTTCACATTAATAGTAACTCTACACGACAGTACATTCCCAAAGTGTGAACTCAACTGAGGATTTGGGATGGGATCAAAAGGTCATCCTGTAAGGTCATGGCACAGGATGTAACTGAAAATGATAAACTAGTTTCTATTTACACAAAACAAGTTTGATATTGAGATTTCAGTGCAAAATTTGTTCTAACTGTATGATTGTACTTTCGATCCAACTCTTGTGTATTATTTATGCTCATTATGAAAAGCCTTTGAATTAATTTGGATGTTGAGTTCACATTTGCATGTTTAAGTATCTACCCAGGGCCTGTGATGGCCTGAGCCGCTATAGATCAAAGCTGTTGGACCCTGATGGTCTTGGCATATTTGTGTAGCAAACACACAAGTATTCACAGGCTGGTGAGAGGAGACACAGAGACCCAAACAGAGCATGAGACCAGAAGCGCTGGCTTGGCTCAAAGCAGCCTCACAAAACGCAGATTTGAGAGCATTTGAGAAAAGAGTGTCCATCATACAAGACAAATACTGGCCTTCAAATAAGACTATAACTTGCAAATCCTTTAATCCATGTGTTACGTTCTGTCTGTTTTAGTTCCGGTTTCTTGTCTCCTTGTTTCAGTTTAGTTTTGTATTCCCATGTGTATGTCTATATTTGGTATGTTCCGGTTCATGTGATTATTAGTTGATTAATCCCCACCTGTGTTCCTCACCTTTCCTGTGTTCAGTTCATTAGTTCTGTGTATTTATGCAGTTCTGTTTGAATGTTTCTGTGTCAGTGATTAATGTTATGTTGCTCGTTGTATTCAGTTCTGTTATACTCCTGTGTGTGATATTAAAAGACATTTATTAAGACTTCTGTCTCCCACACAACAACCCTGACAGAATCACGGACCAACAACAACAACAACATGGAGCGTGTTCTGGAGATGAACTGGGCTGAGGAGTTCCTATATGATCTTCAGCAAGGAGAGATGTCTTTGGAGCTGTTTCTGAGAGTGTTCAATTAATTATTTAATTATTTATTTTGTTCCATTCGTCACAAGGATTTTTTTAGACCCGTAGCTGATTTCCTAAATTTAGTTCTTAAGTTAAATAATTCAGATTTCTTAGTTGATTTGGAGGATGTTAGTCCTTCTCCCATCCGGAAGCTGGCTGACACTTCAGCTCACCACCATCCAGACCTGTCCATGTACTGCCCCAAGGTGTCTGCTTCCTCTCTTACCCCCACAATCCCCGTACTCCAACCCTAAATATTCCTCAGCCCAGCCAGGCTGATGATCCCCGCGCTTCAAGAGCGCATCCCGAGCCTGCGCTTCAAGAGCGTGCCGCTCTGCAGGAGTGCCGGAAGCCTGAGCACTTGATCCAATTCCACGCGGATTCCACTCCTCAATTATGGCCAGGAGTGCCCTAACCCCACTATCATCTTGCGGATCTATGGCAGGGAGAGCCAGTCCAGTTCCCTGCGAACTTCAGTTCACACATTCCAAGCCCAGTTCCTGAGTTACAGCCAGGAGAGCCGTTCCGGAATCTTGATCCTGCATCACGGCCAGGAGTGCTGATCCCAGTCCAGCACCTCTAGAGCACGTCCAGAGCACAATCCAAAGCCTGCTCTTCCAGTGTGCCCCCTTGGGCCTGCGCTTCCAGAGCACCCCGTGAGCCAGCACTGCAGGAGCCTGCCACTCCTAACTGCCCACCTGGTGCTGCCACACCTGAGCAGCCACATGACCTATGGCACCGGGGAACGGTAAACCTCCCCAAGGAAATATTTTTGGGTGGGGAGGGTGCAGTATAGCCATGGCGTGGAAAGAGTGGGGGAGAGGGGGGTTTGGAATTAGACTCCTGTGGCTCCTAAGGCCCCAGACCTGCCATGGACTTTAGGAACTCCAGATCCGCCATGGCCTCTAGGGACTCCAGATCCAAATGACTCTGCTCCTTCCAGCCTCCAGGGCGCACACCCTCCCTCCCCAATTGGTGCTTTTTGTATTTTCCTTTTTGTTTGTATACGGCGCAAGTTTGCGCCTTGCCGGGAGGGGGAGTTAAATGTTACGTTTTGTCTGTTCTAGTTTTGGTTTCTTGTCTCCTTGTTTTGATTTAGTTTTGTATTCCCACGTGTATGTCTATATTTGGTATGTTCCGGTTCATGTGATTATTAGTTGATTAATCCCCACCTGTGTTTCTCAGTGTGTTCAGTTCATTAGTTCTATGTGTATTTATGCAGTTCTGGTTGAATGTTTCAGTGTCTGTGATTAATGTTATATTGCTTGTTGTATTCAGTTTTGATATACTCCTGTGTGTGAAATTATTATAAGACATTTATTAAAACTCAGCGATTTCTCCCACACGACAAACCTGATACCATGCTGTAAATATGAAACTTTTTGTCATCTAAATGTGAAAAATATAACATTCATTTTTAAAGTAATGCTAAGCTTTTGTAAGAGGTGTCGGATTCCATATGCAGCGTTTATTGAGAGTAGTCAGGCAAACAGTAGTCAATCAACAGGCAAACAGCAGTGTAGGAGAAAAGACAGGAATCGTGGTCGTTATAACAGGCAAAAAGGTCAGGGCAGGCAGCGAGAATCGATATACAATCCAATTGGCAACAAGAAATACAACAGGGATAAACGCTCAGTAGTGACAGCAAGGCTAATCAAGACTTTGCGTCGACTGAAACACAAAACATTGTTTATATAGGCCAGATAACTAGAAACACCTGTGAGCGGAACTGAATGAGGTACATGGGTCAAAAGAGTCCGGATAGGAACCTTAGAACTCCGGCGATGGTTCCTGTTTCTGAGTACCAGAGAGAGCCATGGAGGTGCAACTTGTGAACAAGCCCCTCCCTTGCGAGCAGCTCCTGAAGCGAGTTGGCTGACGACACCGAGGTCTTCCGCAGGGCCAAGGAGCTGGTTTATCCGGGTGATCCCGGTGAAATGTCTCGTGAGAGAAAGATCCAGGATGTTGTGTGCGTTAACCCAAGATCTCTCCTCTGGTCTGTATCCCTCCCAGTCTACGAGGTATTGCAAGACCCTGCCTCGGCATCGAGAGTCCATTATTTCTCGTCCCTGGTAGACTGACTCCAATCTTTCTGATTTCGACTGCAGTATGTCCAAAGTAATCGAAAGAGCTCTTGGTTGAGCTTCTTTGCTTGTCCGTTGGACTCAGGATGATAACCCGAAGTGAGACTCACAATAATGTTTAGTTGATTGTAAACTCTTGATGTAAACTGAGGCCCTCTGTCTGATACTATGTCCTCAGGAAGACCATGATACCTGAATACCTGATCCATCAGAAATTGAGCGGTCTCTCAGGCAGTAGGGAGTTTAGGAAAGGTAACCAGATGGCAGGCCTTGGAGAATCGATCGACGATGGTGAGTACTGTAGTGAAATGGTTGGAGACGGGTAAGTCGGTGACGAAGTCTACTGCCAAATGAGACCATGGTCATTGCGGTATGGGTAGGGGTTGCAGCAGATCGGCAGGCCTTTGTCTGGAGGATTTGGATGTTTGGCAGTCCACACAGGCAATGACAAATGTTGTTATGTCCTGGGAGAGAGTGGGCCACCAAAACCGATTGGAAGCAAGTTCTATTGTGGTTAAGATACCTGGATGGCCGGCACTTCGGTTGTCGTGGATTAGATGGAGAAGGTGAGGATGGAGTGGTTCAGGCACGTATAACTTGGTGGGTGGACAATCTGGTGGTGTGGGGTCTGTGGCTTAAGCATCTCGGATCTCATTGATAATGTCCCATTGTACTGGTGCCAGGATGATCGATGGATATATTTTCTGCTTCTTGAGTCTGAGTGGTGGAGTCGTATTGTTGAGATAGAGCGTTTGCTTTGGTGTTCTTGGAACCATGCCTGTAAGTAATCTGAAACTGAAATCTTGAAAAGAACAGAGACCATCTTGCCTGACGAGCGTTCAATCTCTTGGCAGATTGGAGATACTCAAGGTTACGGTGATCAGTGAAGACAGGAAGGATTCTTTAGCCCCCTCGAGCCAGTGCCGCCATTGTTCTAATGCCGCTTTTAAGGCCTACAGTTCTCAATCTCCTACATCATAATTTCTTTCTGCTTGATTTTGTTTGCGGGAGTAAAAGGCACACGGGTGAAGCTTGGTGGGATCTCCCTGGCGTTGGGACAAGACGGCACTTATGCCTGCGTTAGAGGCGTTGACTTCTACAATGAACTGATGTTTGGGGTGATGCAGAATGGGGGCAGTGGTGAACCGGTTCTTTAGTTCCTGGAAGGCTGACTCACTCTCGGGACTCCAGGGCAGATGACGATATCCTTTGCGGGTCATAGAAGTCAATGGAGCGGCCACTTTACTGAAATTTCGGATGAATCTCCGTAATCTCCGGTAGAAGTTAGCGAATCCTAGCAACCTTTGTAGTTCTTTTAGTGTTTGAGGTTTGGGCCAGTTGACAATGGCGGTGACTTGATAATGTAGCCCAAAAATGGCACTTTTGTCTGGTGGAATTCGCACTTGGATATTTTGGCGCAGAGTTGGTGGTCGATGAGTCTCTGGAGAACTGCCCTGATATGGTGCACGTGGGAGTCGTAATTCTCTGATTATACCAAGATGTCATCGATATATACAATCATAAACTTATTCAACATGTCCTGGAAGATCTCATTCACCATTGACTGAAAGACAGCTGGGCTGATGGATAGACCAAAGGGCATGACCAGGTATTCGTAGTGCCCGTTAATGGTTGAAAAGGCCGTTTTCCACTCGTCTCCCTCACTGATGTGGACCAAGTTATATGCACTGCGGAGGTCTAGCTTCGTGAAGTAGTGAGCCGACCATAGTTGTTCAAGGGCTGATGGGACTAATGGCAATGAGTAGCGATATTTAACAGAGATGTCATTGAGGGCTCTATAGTCGATGCATGGCCGTAGGCTTCCATCATTTTTCTTAACAAAGAAGAAGCCCGCCGAGGCAGGTGATGTGGAGGGCCGAATGAAGCCTTTGGCTAGTTCTTCTTGTATGTACTGAGTCATACTTTCGGTCTCTGGCTGAGATAATGAGAAAATTCTGCCTCTAGGTGAAGTGGTGCCAGGCAGCAGTTCTATGGCACAATCCGTGGATCGGTGAGGTGGTAACTGGGTGGCTTTTTCTTTGCTGAAGGCGACCTTGAGGTCGTGGTAAGGTGCAAGCAGAGTGGAAGTGTCAGTGGTGTCCTTGGTAGTGATCTAAATGTTGTGAATGGTTTTGATGGCTTTGAGTAGACAGGTTGAATGACAATTATAGGCAGACCACTGAGTAATTTGATGTTGTTTTCAGGAGATTAAGTAGTTGTGTAGTTCTAACCACAGCAGACCGAGAATGATAGGGTGATCAGGTGATTGGATGACGTGCAGCTGTATCCGTTCAGTGTGAAGTGACCTAGTGCTTAAAGTGAGTCCCTGTGTTTTGGTGGTAATCTTTCCAGATCCTATTGGTCTCCGGTCGAGGGCTACGACGGCCACCGTAGGAGAGCATGTCATGAGAGGGATATTATATTTAGTCACAAAGTTTTCATCAATAAAATTCCCAGCTGCTGCAGAATCAAAGAGTGCCTGGGTAGGTATTCTTAAATCATCATGGCTTAGGTTGACATCAATTTTCATGGCTGACAAAAGAGATGTGGCACTCACCCGGGGAGATCTATCCATGCGTCGGCCTCTCCATAGTGCAGTCACCTAATTCAGCTCTTTTCCAGCAAGCAGAGAGCACACCAGCGACACCTTGCTATCGTCAGTGGTAAAGCAGTTGGCTTGTTGCTGCATATAAATCTCACACTGCAATAAAAATCCTTCACACTTGCCTGGTGTTCCACTATACTTTTCGGGCAGAGCAAGACGAGCGGGGTTAATCATAGTGGTAGTGGAAGGAGAGTGCGGGTGTCGGAGCTGGTTGACTTTGTGCAGTAGTGGCTGTGGTTAACGCCTGAACAGAGCGTACAAGCTCCTCAGTGAGTGTGGTGACAGCACTGGTAATCAAGACTTTGCGTCGTCTGAAAGACAAAACATTGTTTATATAGGCCAGATAACTGGAAACACCTGTGAGCAGAACTGAATGAGGTACGTGGGTCAAAAGAGTCGGGGTAGGAACCTTAGAACTCCAGCGATGGTTCCCGCTGCTGAATACCGGAGAGAGCCACGGAGGTGCGACTTGTGAATTGTACAGTATGAAAAGTAAAGTTACAAAATCCATATAATTATTATAACCTATTGTATTTTTAAATTATGAAATTTTTAAAATGAATAATCTAGTATTGCAATATTTATTTTACACATAATAGGCTACAGAATTATATTATTATTTTTACTTTTTTTTACACAAACAAATAATTCAGCATACAGTAACATAATACAAACCCTTTCAGTTCCTTGATAAACAATTTCCTGCAGCTACATGCATTTAGTTACATGACATTTATGGCTCATGTGATTGGTTGAAAAGCAGTCCAAAACTGAGCATCTGTAAATAAGATTGCAAGTAGACCTATGTGGTTTCCGCTCTCATTTGAGAAAAATGAGATGTTTTATGGTAACGGTTTCATTTTTGAAATTTCTGGATGTTTAAAATACATAGTATTTCATTGCTTGTGACAGTTTGGACCAAAACTGTCCAATTCCCAGATGTTAAGAACTTTGACTCATGTCAGCAAAAAAGGACAAAAGCCTGAATATCTACCAAAAATGATGTGTGGTCCTGAATATTGGCTTTACATAACATGTAATTTTCACTAAAGAGCTGGTATTTTAAAACAACGAGGCGGGATCGTACAATCCAAACTGAAGCAGTGCCTTTTTTGCTGCAGAGGCAACAAGTTCACTTCTCCACATTCAGAAAATTAATTAAGGGTGTAAAATGAGTTGGTATGCTTTGCTTGGCTGAGACAGTCTTAGTAAGTAGGCTTTACAGTGCAGAGACCCAGCAGCGGTGACTGTGCTTGTATTCATGCAGTGCTTGTTTAAACATTTGAGGAGCACATGAACAGATGGATGATTGCAGCAGGTTTCATCAGGAAGTTACGATGTTCAAACTTGCAGGGGGGGGGCATTCTAAAACTCGTGTCAACAACCCGGGATCCAACCAGCCCAATCAGTCAACACCATAAAACAGACCCTGAAAGACATTTCGGGAAGACAGGCTGTTTTCTGAGAATGGCTTTTGATGGGCCAACACATTTGAGAGAAACTGTCTTTCTCCTTGAGTCTGAGGAGAATATGTTATCACACCAAACGTGACTGTAAAACATTTTCTTTCATTCATTTTTCTTTTTGTGAGGAACCATAATTATTTTATAAATCAATAAATCAGCTGAGAAATGATGTGGATACATAGAATTAACAATTTGATCATTAAAGACCATCAATACCATTTATTATTAATTTTTTTTTTGTAAATAGATTCATAGTGGTTTTTTTCTTGTTATATTGGCATTTTCTCAGTTTCACACTGAAGGGGGAGCATAATCTGTTGCTGTTATTCATTTTCCCAAATGTTACTTTACTTACATGATAATACAGTACAGTAAAAAACAATGCAAAACATTAAAAATACAATTAAATAGTTGCATTATATAAATACACTGCAGTTAAAAATGCAATTGTATTATTATTTACATTAAAAATATAAAAATACAATTAAAAATTAATCATATGTAAATATTTAATACAGTTAAAATCTTATTATATAAAATGTAATATAAAGGTGTAAAAATACAATTAAACAATTTAATCACATATTATGAAAGTAAAATACAGTACAATTAAAATAAAATTATTTAAACATTATAAATGTAATAAAATACAATTAAACATAATTATACTCTCACATATTCCGAAGTAAAATACAATCAATACAGTATGTATTTATATAATCATATTAAAAATGTAAGAATACGATACAATTAAACAATTGTATCATTGCATATGTGAAACAAAACCAGTCATAAGTAGCATGGATAGAATAGCTGCATTAGCCATGTAAAAATTGGAATGCCAAAAATAAAAGATATTAAGTAAATATCATTGTTACATGAAGACATTTTGTAAATTTCCTACCATAAATATATCAAAACCTAATTTTTGATTAGTAATATGCATTTCTAAGGACTTCATTTGGACAACTTTAAAGGCAATTTTCTCAAAAAAAATTGTTTTATTTTTTTTTGCACCCTCATATTCTATTTTTTATTTTTTTATTTTTTTTAAGTTTATTTATTAAGCTTTTAGATTATGTATATTTCATAGTTTAAATGTTTACATTTTTAATGAAATTAAAAATCTAATTATACAATATCATATTAAAAAAAAATTCAAAATACACAAAAATATAATCATAGAATTGCATAATGAAAATGAAATCCATGAGTTTTTAGTATTTAATGCACATTAATGACACTGCACCCATGGCACCGGCACTCAGAATTACAAAAAAAGAGAAGCCAAGTGGTGGCAAGGTCACTCAGATGACTTCAGTGTGATACTAATCACCCTTTTATTCTTGGTACATTTGTAAAAGCGCTTGGGCATAATGTGAATGCTGTGGTTTGGCCAAAAGTCAGATTTCACAGTAATGCTATGAACTTAAACACCTGACATCATATTCTGAGAATAGCATCTGCTGAACGGTGAGTCTATGGTAAGAGCATCAAGCATATATTCATGTGCCAATGACAGACAACAGACAGAGCCACATGAAGCAATATTTCTAGGGATCTTGCGAAGCACTCAGGAGTGTATATCACGCGTGTCCATGGAAACTGGATTTTCTGCCCACCTCTAGCGTCTGTCTTTCTCTTGCACGGTACTTGGGCTGCAAAGATGGACTGGCGAGAAAAAGCACCTTGGAAGTTTCCATCCACCCCACCCATTCGAAGACCGGGACTACTGCCACTCCACATTGAGCTGTGTAGGACGATATTTACCTTATACCCCGGGCCAAAATCCTCCCTTTCTCCTCCTTGATTCTCTTTGGTCTGTCTGATCAGAGTTTTCCTCTCTTTGAAGGCAGGGCAAGCCTTTGCTCCTCCTTAAAGATAAGCAGGACAGATGTCCTCTCAAATTTAAGATGCGCCAATTGGTCTTGGGAATTGAAGTGGCCAAATATTAACCTTATTCAGATTTATTTATAAAGCCATTAGTCCCTTGATTACAGGTTTATCAGTCTGCAGTGGATATAAACCACACACAAAGCCAATTCCATGAAAATGATGCCATTTTCAAGGGATTTAAATATAACCTGGTTTACCCGTATGAATTCAACAGTCCTCAAGTGTTATGGTTACTTAAAAGCAAATGTTGTGTGAGCAACACAATAGTTCGTACAAATTATGGTCAAACATGTCAAGTGTGTTGTGACACTAAAGAAGTGGTGTTGGATTTCAATGTTGTCTTTTTGTTGAGATGAGACCAGTCTTGGAATATACACTCAAAATGGGAAATGGTTCAAACAAGCGCACCACGTCAGCAAAAGCGGTAAGCACAAAGCCTGGCGCTTATGAAATACTTGCTAAGACACTTTGTGTAATCATAGATGAGACTCTGCTTTTCCAGATGAATTTGTTTTATGACATTCTAATGGGCCTTAGTGTAAATGTGAACTCTGCTGAGTGTGAATCATCCCGATGTATCTTACATTTGGCCAGGACACATTCACATGACGACATCTGTGATATTTATAAGAACCACACCTGACACAGAGTGATTTGGATAACCAATCAGACGAGGAACAGGCATGGGTGAATGCAATATTTCTTTGACTCAGTCCACTCAGAGGTCACTGTAACTTCGCAGTCTAAAAACTTACATGGCAATACTGCCACCTCATGGTGACCGTGCTTCCTATACAACATGCATCAACGGCACCATACTTGCAGACACAGCAAGAAATTTAGTGGGGAAAAGTGTGTGTGTGTTCAGGTAAACCCTACATTCTGAGTACAAAATGTCCCCAATATCCAGAAAAAGATGATCTTTTTTTTTTTCGATCACCATGAAGAAACAAGCCTATAAACCATGTAAAATGTAGTTTTTTGAAAATCTAAAAATGCATGGAATTTTCTGTGAGTGGTAGGTTTAGGTATAGGCTGATAAGAAATACAATTTGTGCAGTATAAAAACCATTACATCTATAGAATGTCTCCATAAAACAAGTAAACCCAACGTTAGTATCGGGCCTGATTAGGGTTAGTGGACTGAAATACTTGTAATAATACATTTCTACATTTAATTTTACTTAATATATATATTTCCTCCTTATATTGCATGAGAACTGTGGACTTAATGACTTAATGTGGAATAACCTCAAACCCTAGTGGTTTTTCATTTACCTAAAAAAGCCTGGCAAACCTGAGAATAATCAGTTATCTAAAAAGATATGAGAAATACACACACACACAACTATACTGTAATTACTGTAAAACAGACACTTGCATAACTGCGAAATATGCTTTATTATATTTGACTTTTCTGTGCAGAGAAATCATTGTTGCATATACAGTTGTAGTATATATTCGGTGACTTGTCAGGTGAAACTGAACTGATTAAACATACTAACGCAGAACAGACAGATTCTTAGCCAAAATCAGGAAGTCTTGTTTCGGTAATTGCTTCTACTGTATTTGTGACCAGACATTAATACAAACATTATAGCACACAACACAATGGCCATAGATGCCTTACAACATGAACTGAAGTTTAACGCACCTGTCAATGAAAAGATGAATTGAGTCAACTGCTTTGCTTCTTATTATGGAAAAAAGTGCTTCATGTGCAACAATCATCAAACTGTTACAGTATATTTATAAGCCAAACGTGATCATAAACATACACAAGTCAGGATAGAGCAATGCTGAGTGAGTCCCAGTAGTAGTCTCAAGTCATGAGAAGTCTCTTTTTAAAATAAGTGAAAGCCAGGTAAGTGGCGCCCCCTATCAAGCCAACCAATAAACTGGCACCAACAAAGGCTGGAGCCTTTTTCTTTGCCACCCTGAATGCGGCGGGCAGCACAGCAGATATGAGGATGTTGTTGACATGTCCAAGCACTCTGCGGAAAGCCGGCCGGTTTAGGACGCGCTCATAATACGTCTCCAGGTTGACACGGGTCCCATTTCCCCAGTAGCGACGGGACAGACCCAGGAACTTGAGGCGGTGAAGGGTGACAGCGAGGGAGACGTCAGCAATACTAAAGAAGTCGCCACAGAGCCAAGCCTGCTGACTGCCCTCTTCTGGAGAGATGAGAAGTAACAGGTTAAGAGCCAGATTGAAAACTGTTTCTTAAATGCATCTTAATGATTTTCCTGTAAACAATTCATTCATGAATATTTTATTTATTTATTTGATTATTCACAATTCTTTTTATTTTGCCTTTATTATAATAGGACAATATAAATATATATATATATATATATATATATATATATATATAGACAGGAAGTGAAGTGGGAGAAAGAGAGCTAGAGAGGGATGGGTTAGGAAAGGTCCTTGAGCTGGGATTCGAACTTGGGATACCCATAACGCAACAATGCATATTTAAGCTAATTTTAAACTTTATAGTTTATCATCATTAGTTCATTATTGAGTTAATATCATTATTATGTGGTATTATGTATCACTGTTTATGTGTGTCAACAGGCCCTTTTGAGAAATCCAGCCGTCCCCTGTCAAAGTTACTTGACAACACATGTGCAATGCATCATAAAAAAAATAAATAACACTTAAAAACCCAAGACAACATTTTAGGTTTTCTAAATTATTTTCTTCAAAACCATACTACTGCTTTTTTTCTGTTTTAATTTATTTGTTCACTAAATGCAAAATCCATTCTGCCAATACATTCGTCAAAGCAACTAATGATTTTTTGATGGGCAACTAATGAGGCTGTAATCTTATAGGACACTCGACTTGTTAAATTAACTACGCTATTTTTGTTTGTGAAGGAACAATTGTCCTACAAAGAAAGGACATCTGGAACACAGGCTTCAACAATTGACACACAAACTACAAAAATGGGGATAATCAACAGATATAAAAAGATGAGCTCTTTACAAATACAATAAACTAGTTGGAACAACAATTATGCAGTTTCTGTTGGTCTGACATTTTTTTATGCAGTTTCAAGAAAGTCTTTTTACAGTGCTTTTAGTGTTCAACAAAACATTCTCCCACCTGGTGTCTCCTCAATCCTCCTCTGCAGCTCGGTCTCAACTTGATCCAGAACATTCTCCAGTTCATCCAGGAGTTTCTTCAAGTACTTCATGTTATCATGGTCAAACAATTTACTCTAAAGAGATTCAAACAAATTGTGTTTTGTGACATCCAACAATCACTAAACAAGACCGTAATCTAAATTAAGTGCATATACTCAAAGGAATAAAATCATTGAGATCATTTGAGGTCTTACGTACTGTGCTATAAGAGCAGATACCCAGATACAAGGGAATAACTGAAACTGAACACTGCATAAATGTTTACTTACTTTTATACGTCTCTGTTTTGCAATATAAGCATCTTTAAGATCGGGATTCTCCGCTGCTAGTTTTTTAAGCTCAGATTCTGTGTTTAAAATCTGTGCTGTAAGACAGAAATTGATGTTAAAGGAATAGTTCACACAAAATGTCCTCATAATTTACTGACCCTAAGGCCAGGGGTGTCCAGTCTTGCTTCTAAAGAGCCACTGTCCTGCAGAGATTTGCCTTCCAGGACCGAGTTTGGACACTCCCGTACTCAGGTCATTCAAAATACGTTTTTCTTCACCAATGAATCCTCTGCAGTGAATGGGTGCCGTCAGAACGAGAGTCCAAACAGCTGATAAAAACATCACAATGATCCACAAGTAATCCGAATGGCTCCAGTTCATCTATTAACCCTCTTGTGAGACAAAGGCTGCATGTTTCTATCCATAATTATAGTATTTTCTAAATGTTGTGTTCAGCTGAAATACAAATGAAAGTGAAAAAGTTGTCCCATTTGATTTGAGAGAGAAATATGCATACTTCAAGCACCGTCTACATACGAAAACAGGGCAGAACGGTTCTTTACAAATATGTCAGTATAGGTTTTGTCTTGAGAGGACTACAGGGGATGGACTTTTTCACTGGGGGGAGGGATATTATGTTTTAAAATTTAAATGCATTAACGATTGATTTGTTTCTCATAAACATGCAGCTATTTTACTTCAGAAGATGTTCATTGATGGACTGGAGTCATGCTGAGTCAATTTGTGGGTTTTTAATCAGCTCTCATTTTGACGGCACCCATTCACTGCCAAAGATCCACTGATAAGCAAGTGATGTAATGCTACATTTCTCCAAATCTGTACCGATGAAGAATAAAACTAATTTACATCTTGGATGGCCTCAGTGACTATTAATTTAATTCACTGTATTCACAATAATTGAAGTTATTATGCTCAGTCCCCTTCTTACTACGGATGTGGGTGGTGGCGTAAGCTGGGATGTGGGAGTCTACTGTGATCTCTGGGTGGAGGATGCAGCCATGGGTGTACGCATCCATCTGCAGGGAGTCTAGCAGCTCTCTGTAATGCTGAACTCGATGATAGTATGTGCTTCCCTCTTCTGGGATCAGCTTTGGGTGCTCTGATTTAGAGAAGGGCACAAAGCACATACACAGTATGCATTATGCAAAAATGTAGCTGCAATCCACATGAGCTGCTCTCCAAGGAACATATCTTATTTCAACTCACCCTTCAGTGCCTCTCACGTTATCCAAATTCCTGCACAGGCATGATGAACGTAACAGTACATGCAAGCATAAGTCCAACCAAATGAAAATAAGATAACAAGTGCACTGAACAGAGCAAAGAAAAAAAAACATACACCCGTAATACCAAACACAAAGGAAATCAAATGACATCTAATACAGACATAACGAAAATGGAGTGTTTAAAATATGCTTTTATTAAATATATATTCAGGTGCAGGAGTTAATTTGTTTAATCATACATTTCTTGAACCCTCTGATGAATAAGTTAAATCCCTAAAACAAAACTTAATGCTTCTTTTTACTTTAAAACAATAAACAGAAATATTTCCAATAATTTATTTTATTTTAATTTAAAATATAAGTACTAAAGGTCAATAGTAGTACATTTTAATAATTAAGATGGTTTAATATTTTTAAAAGAAGCATCTTATACCATCAAGGCTGCCTTTATTTGATCAAAAATACATTAAAAACAGTAATATTGTGCAATTTAAAATAACTTTAATAAGTAATTTACTTAGCAGCCATTACAGTGTCACATGATCCTTCAGAATTTATTCTAATATGCTGATTTGCTACGCAATTATTATCCATTACTATCAGTGCTCAAATGGTTCCTATTATTATAATAATCAGTTTTTGCTGCTTAATATATTTGTTTAAACAATAATACTGTGTTGTTTTTCAATATTCTTTAATAGAATAGGCAGTTAACAGTGTTTATTTAAACTTTTGTAACATTATAAATGATCCCTTTTGATCAATTTGATGCATCCTTGCTGAATAAAAATATTATTGCAGCAAATCAGCATGATAAAATTATTTATAACAGATCATGTGACTCACTATTAACCTAAAAATTTAGCTTTGCCATTGGAAGAATACATTTATATATAATAAATTTATAATAATATCTTAAAATATTACTGTTTACTTTGTTTTGATCAAATAAATGCAGCTTTGTTGAGACATTTTTACAAATATTAATATTAATTATGTCAAACTCTTCACTGGTAGTAAAGAGATGCTTGGTTAGCCATATTGAGTTAAATAAACAAAGAAATAAAAAAATGTTAACGGGATAGTCATATAGAACTGACATCGCACACTGAATTATTAAAAGGATTTTAAAGAAGTGCGGTGGATGCCATGCATCAGAGGGTTCAACAACACTATAACGCTCTTGTGTTATACACTGTGATTTTTAATTTAAATACTGTTTTACCATCACAGAAGTTCTGCTCCAAATAGTCCATGATTTGTGTGGGGTCACAGATAACACTGTCATTGTGAACCAGCACAGGAACCTCTCCAGTGGGGTTCAGACGCATAAACCAGGGCTCGTTGTGTTCACTCAGAGGCAGACTCACATCATACTCCTCACACTGAAGACCCTTCTCAGCTATGGCCAGTCTCACCTATGACAGAAACACAATATTCCTTTGTTTCGGTGTATCATTAGGTCATTATACAAAAAAACAGAGAGAGCAGTTATTATGCACTCATACTCTCATCTTGTTTAAGAAAACAACAGCAGGTTACGCTCTTGTTTTACAATTCTACAATACCCTTGTAATGCAGATGCCTGTGTTATGATTACAGTAATTCAACACAGCATACACACTTGCATCATTATGCTTTATTAATAATGTATACTTCATGAATTATTAACACACATGCTGTCATTGTTACAGCCACATGAATAGAAACAACCCAAATGATGGCAAGTTTATTAAAGTATGTGAATACCACAATCAAAACAACAGATCAGATGCTGCATCCGCCCTGATGCTCTTGGCCTGCCTACGCTAGTGCTGTTGAATTATGGGATCACTTACCTTTTGAGAGCTAAATGACTGAGTCCAATGATACAAAATCAATTTAGGCTGTTTGTTTTTTGTTTTCTCGACAACCTCGCCGCTGTCTTGTGACAGTGCATCATTCTTAATAAGGATTTCCTTTTCATCCTGAGATTCACCGACGTTTTCCACCGCCATTTTATCAGATATTGGCTGTGTCTCAAAATCTAGTTTCCTTCGACGACATGTCTGTGCCTTACGCGCGTGCAGCGTTCTTGCGCATCAAACGCGTTTACAGTGTTTATTAAAATCACAGACGCTAACCCGTGTACTTCACGGCGCCTTGTAAGTGGTAGCTACACGCGTCTATGGTTTCCACAAATGCTGTCTAGGTAGTCAGCACACTAGGTTTGAGACACAGCCAGTGAGTCGAACGGCGCTGCCTACACTGCTGGTACCCAAATTCTTAAAGGACACACATTCACAATTATTTTTTTCTCTTTCAATCTAGTAAAAATCTAATTCTTGCTTTTTGTAGTGATAAAAAAAAAATTATTAACAGCTTTTTTGTGAATATTTACATATGCATTTTCATTGAAGAGTATCAGAAGCGCACTTTTTAAACGAACCAACAGATGTCTCTGTTAGACTATCTTCTCTGTTAAATTACATTTAGCCGTTTATTAAACAATCTGCTATGACATGTTGAGATTTTTTATATGTTAAGAAGATTGAAAATTTTGTATAATATGTATAATTCTTCGCACAATAAAAATAAACTTTGCCAAATACGTTTTATTATTTTGTAAACTATTACCTGAATGTAAAACACATACATTGACGAAATGATTTAGTACACCCAAGTTTTAATTATATTGTAGTACAATATGATTCATCTATCCAAATCAAATCACCAAAGGGATGACAGCCAACATATTAACCAAATTGATGAGAGGAAATAAGAACATCTATACATTAAATAAAAAATAAATAATTAAATAAAAATCAGTGTTGAGTAACAAATCATATAAAATTTTATAAAATAAATCAGTCACAGTATCTATATTGTTAGATTTAATGGTCTTAAAGCCCCTCACTTTTTAAGACAATATTCAGTGTTCAAGACAAGAGAATATTCAAAACTATTAACATAATTAACCACAATTAGTTCAGGGGACAATATACAAATTGGGAAAGATGAAAT
The DNA here is from genome assembly GCA_032361065.1 of Enteromius trimaculatus. NCBI lineage: Eukaryota > Metazoa > Chordata > Actinopteri > Cypriniformes > Cyprinidae > Enteromius > Enteromius trimaculatus. Next base: position 1,229,692 of record JAUMHP010000038.1, on the reverse strand, counting down.
TAAGAAACATGGTGTCATGTTGTAGCCTACCTCATGGCTGTTTGTAATGTTTGAATTAAGTTTGATTAATGTAATTATAAGGAAATTAATCCTGGAACTATTCTGAGGCCCCCTAGTGCCTCCCAGATCCCTGGTCTAAAATAAAATCAAAGAACTTCCTAGAATATGGGGTAGGGAACATTGATCCTGGAGGGTCACTCTCCTACAGGGTTTAGCTCCAACCCTGGAAAACCCTGGAAACATATTACCTAATTGCATCCTTGAGACCTTGATGAGTTTGATTAGGGTTGGAGCAAAACTCTGCAGGGACACTGGCCCTCCAGGATCAACGTTCCCCACCCTAGAACAAAAAGTGTAGATGTTGTTACTTGGCAGGCAAAGCTGTCGGAGAGTTGGGAGATTTCAACAAATTGTCTACATTTCTACTCTTATATGTTTATTTACAGCTAATGCATCTTTTTCAACAACCTGCCAAAGCAGACCATCTATCCATGACATTTTCAATTCAATGCCACAAGACCATACATAGTCACAGTATTAAAAAACAAAACATTACTACGTTTTTTTTATTATTATTTTTTTTTTCAAAAGGTTTATGTGACTCATTTCTTAAGCAAAAAATACTTTTATACATATTAGGCCTACTTAAATTAGCTTACTTTTTTTTATTAGCTTACTTAAATTGCTACTCAGTTTCAACAAATAACAAGTAGGCTAACACAAGTACTTAAATAATGATAATAATATTAAATAATCACTTAATTTGCTAAAGCACAGCAAATACACAGATTTATATAGCCTACATCCCAGGTTAATTTGAATATGTTTCCAAATCATTCCAGTAATCTCGAGTAAACAGATTGATTAAAAATGAAAAATTGATGTTTTATCCACAGGTAGGCTATAAAAATTTCTGCTTAAATCTTTCCAAAACAAAAATAATTTCATACAAGCGTTCTCTGAACCTGCGTGCTGTCATTTAGCCCGGTGAGGGCGAAGTGGGCGGGGCCGCGGAGGTGACGCGGCAGGATTGGCAGCTGGTTTCGCCGCCGCTCCGCGCTCTCGCTGTGTCTGCTCTGCGCAGCGCCTGCGAGCGGAGGGAGTCGGTGAAACGCAGCGGCGGTTCCAGCGCGTGCGGCTTCGGTAACGATGCACTAAACCTGCCTCTTCATTCATACTCACATAGCCTAAGCAGAAATACCAAACAACATTTCCACTGCGATTCATTCTCCCCGGTTTAATCGTTGCTGCTGAACTCGGCATAGAAAAGAAGGTTTAATGAAAGAGAAAGACGAGAAGAAGCGCACGGCAACGTTACGACTGTTTTTATTTTCATCCCTTTCTGAATGACGGGCGGACGGTTCGACTTCGACGATGGAGGCACTTACTGTGGCGGATGGGAGGACGGGAAAGCCCACGGACACGGCATCTGCACGGGACCCAAGGGTCAAGGCGAGTACGCCGGGTCCTGGTCCCACGGTTTCGAGATAGTCGGGGTCTACACCTGGCCCAGCGGGAATACGTACCAGGGCTACTGGTCGCAAGGCAAACGCCACGGGCTAGGTGTTGAGACCAAGGGGAAGTGGGTTTATCGTGGGGAGTGGAGTCACGGGTTCAAGGGTCGCTATGGAGTTCGGCAGAGCACCAATACACCTGCTAGATACGATGGGACGTGGAGTAATGGACTACAGGATGGCTATGGAGTCGAAACCTATGGGGATGGTGGTAAGTGACACTGCAAATGTCATTTGTATGTTTATAGATGAGAATCGTAAGCAGCTGAATCAAAATTATTCCTCTGATGATTCATTCTTTATGATGCAGTACTTTGAGAAAGAAATGTTTGAAAATAAGACATTACAGAAGACTGTTACTGAATTATCATATAACAAATCAGGGGTTGCCTACATTTTACTCTGTTTACAAAGACAAATCATAGTACTAGCCATATGTCATAACTGCATAGAGTAAAACTCACTATCTGAATAGAATTTGAACAATATCCAGTCAGTTACGACGCTGATTTAAGCCTCGGAGTCTTAAGTACAATATAACACTGTAACAGCTGTTGCTTCATTTCGTTTCGTACATGACGAAAGTAATAACTTGCGGTTCAGTAAGTGAGTCAGATTAAATTCAGTAACAGCTCCGTCTGATTCGTAATCGTATTTGATTCGCTGAAGGAACCGGTTCATAATAGTCATTCGCTCTGGTGTCGAACACAGATTGAGAGAGCTGAATGTTTTTGATTCTCTGAAAAGCATCGGATCAAACGAGTCAAACGTTTGAGAATTTGTTTGCTTATAAATTCATTTCTGAGAAGTTTCTGGACCACTGACATAAACTAGTATTTGCTTTTTTATTAGTTTCCAATTAAAGTACGTTAATGACAAAGCAAGGCATTATAAACACAAGAAAAATATATTTATATTATTACAGTAACAACACAAATAATATAAAAATAAAGGGATGAGTAATAAAAAATATCATATTACATATAACAAAACAAAAATATACTGTATTAGACTATATGTGTACGTGTAGATAGTTTTGAATTGGTTATATATTCTCTAAAAAGAGCCTGATCATGAGAGACATTTACTCTGGAACTGTGAACACACTGGTCTCGCTGTATGTTTTTGGTTCACAAAAAAAAACGTCTGGTGAGAACTATTCATTCAGGAATCATTAGACTGCACTGATCGATGTATGTTTTGAGCTGTAGATTCCGTAAAGGTCTTCCAGCTGAATACTAGGATAAAATTCCATAAGAATGGAATTACGTGAATCTTTAACATAATAGAACAACATGGAAAAGACCCAATTCAAGGTTCCAGATTCTATTTATGTTTTTGCCAACTGTCAGGCCACAGGTCATTGTCATTGGGTGTAAATAAAACCTAATTTATTCAAGGTACGCTGAAGAAATGCTGGTGACATGAGGATGAATATTTATATTCTTTGACATATCCATAACCTACATAGTAATATATGCATGACTTGATTCAACCAAGATTGTTAATTAAACTTGTGCCACAGTTACCTCTATGCATTTCAAGGCATTGCAACTCTTTGCATCTTCAGAGCCTACGTTTTAGATGAGGCTGACTAATGAACGCTGTGAACATGAAACACATTTGTCATGCATCGCTGAAGGGCCAAGAGACGTTAATGATCTAATTTTCATTAGTTACACTTTTACGGTTCATGAGTTCTGAGTTGTTAACAAACATTAATTGATATCTGATATGCTAATGTGCCTAAATTACATGCTTAATATTTCCACTGAATACGTTTCAAACCAAATTAAGCAAGGTATAACACTTCATGCGCTGTTTGGGTACATGCGTTTAATGTTCCTTTCTGTTTCTTAAGGCACATATCAAGGTCAGTGGATGGGAGGCATGAGACATGGCTACGGTGTGCGACAGAGTGTGCCTTATGGAATGGCCACCATTATCCGCTCTCCGCTTCGCACCTCCCTGGCCTCCCTAAGAAGTGTGCAAAGCAACGGCGCCGTTCTGCAGGACGCGGTACCCGACACACCAGTTGGAAGCCGTGGTGGTTTCGTGCTGAATTTTCACAGCGACACCGAAGTCGTCACCGGGAAGAAGAAGGGCCTGTTCCGCCGCGGATCCCTCTTCGGCAGCCTCCGCCAGCTACGTAAATCAGACTCCAAAACATCCATCGCTAGCAAACGGAGCTCGGCACGTAGTGACGCCACCATGAGCCGCATCAGCTCCAGCGACGCCAACTCCACCATCAGCTATGGAGACGGAGAGGTGCCCGATGAGTACACCCCCATGGAGGACCATGTGGACGCCACCACCACTGAGTCCTACATGGGCGAGTGGAAGAACGACAAACGCAATGGGTTTGGAGTCAGCGAGCGATCCAACGGGCTGAAGTACGAAGGGGAATGGATGAACAACAAGAGGCATGGATACGGATGCACAATATTCCCAGATGGAACCAAAGAGGAGGGGAAGTATAAAAATAATGTGTTGGTGCGTGGGATAAGGAAGCAGCTTATTCCTCTGAAAAACCATAAAACGAAAGAAAAAGTGGACAGGGCTGTGGAGGGGGCTCGAAGGGCGGCAGCTATCGCCAGGACTAAAGTGGAAATAGCAGTGTCAAGGTAGGGCGCCTCCTTTGCTGAAAATCCTATTGCGAAGGGAAATTCTTATGAAAAGTCTGGCATCATTTACAAGTTCTGATGTGGTTCCAAACTCTTTTTCATATAAAGAAAGTGAATGGGGATCTGAGCTTTTGAGCTGCAGAATGGAAAAAAAGTAGCTTTAAGACTTTTAAAGTCATACAATGTTTTTTTTTTTGTGAGAAAAAACAAAAACAAAAACAAGACAAACAAAAAGCAAAACAAAACAAAAAAAAGTTTTTGACTTAAACTATTATTTATTATATAAATGTAACATTTTAGATTTAAATTTAAAATGTAAAGGCTTAAATAATACAGACAGATACAGAAACATTGTGCCTTTGCAACTGACTAAAATTAAAATTTAAATCCTAACAAAACTAAATAGAAATTTTATATTTAGAAAAAAAACTAAATGAATAAAGCACATAACAAAATTTTAAAATCTGAGAACTTAAAAATAAATGCCAGTTCAAAATATTGGTAAATACCAAATAAAAATAAAAAAATACCACTGCTCCATTGTAGCTATGTGTATGTCTGTATGTCTTAGTTGCACTAATTTATATATTCATATTGAGTACAGAAAATGTTTTTGTCAAACTTTGGCCTGTTAGTCTATCTTAAATAGCACGGTTGTATCAACTGCTTTTATGATACTTTACTGGTACGTTTTTGTCATTTTGGAGTTCCACAGAAAGGTTAACAAATGAAATGACCACATACAGTCAATGGGATCCATTTATGTGGCCAGTTTATTACTCTCCTTTTTGTAGTCGATGCAGAAAAGCCAAAAGTGTGTTGGGACTAAATGAAGGTGATTAAATGATGACAGACAATATAACAAAAATATATGTACAATATACTCTCAGAACTGTAGAATCAACCCAATTTAGTAATATACCATGTCATAACATAACAGGTTGTGATCAAGTGCACCAGCCACATCAATGCTTCTGTAACATTCTCCAGATTGTTACTGCTTGTACTGTTAAGCTGTGATGTCTGCATGGTTCAGACGTATGGCGTATGGGGCATTTATTTAGATGTCATTCATTAACCATATGTCATAGACCTATTTTAAGACGTTGCTTCACAAACCAGCAATGTTCAGCAAAGCTCAGGTGTTTTTAACAGATATTCTTTGTACAAGCTTCTCAAGTGGACAGGAAGTCTGAGTTTCAAACAGTTGTGCAAGCAGCCTTTTTGAGGCCTAGTGTCTATTATTTGTCCATAGCTCAGATTCACAGCGAGCAGTCACAGGGTCATGCATCTCATGTACACTATTATGATGTCTGCCCTCCTGCCAAGAGCCATACTAGACAGACATTTTAATGGATGCGTTGTGTAAACCATTTATGCAAGGCACACAAACGCATAACATCCTTAACAGTTTTTGAGAAACTCATGTTCCTTCCATTGACCAACCAAACAGATGCTTTTTGAAAGTCTAGACAATATTCAAGTGTAAGTTTTAACACACATTATATGAACTATATATATATTATCCAAGGCAGTAATTCTTATTCAAACAAACATTTGAATATAAGCTGTCCTCAAACAAGCTGTCCTTGAACCCACTTTAATGTTACAAATTAGTGGACTTGCATAACCTCTTAATGAGTTGTAAAACTTGTTTTTCAATTAAACGTTACAAATAAGTTTTCCTTTTTAAGTAAATTATTTGAAATACTCTTGGATGTTTTCACTGGGCAAACTAGATGGAAATACTGCAGTTTTACAAAATATGTCATGCTCAAATAATCAGAAACAATGGATATTCATGTGTACTACCATTAAGCATCAGTAATGTTTAAAAAAGAAATACATACCTTTATTCAGCCAGGATGGATTTATTTGATCAAAGGTTACCATAAAGACTTGCACTGTACTGGAATTTTTATTTCAAATGAGTGCTATTCTTTTAAAATTTCCTAAAAAAAAAATTTTAAGCAAAACCTTTCTTATAATAAAAATACATAATATATAAAAATGTTATAATAAGATGAAATGTTTCTTGTTTACCAATCAGCGTATTAGATAGTGCTTTCAAACAATTAATCGTAATAAATATATGTTTGTATATTTAATATTTATAACACACAACTACAGTATATAATCAGAAAATATTTACATGTTTTTTTAATGTTTATATGTATATAATTTATATAAGTTAATACATTTACTATATAAAAATAAAATTTCTCTGATTTGCATGCATGTGTGTGTATTTATGTATACATAAATATATATATGTACACATACATATATTATGTAAACAAAAACGTCTAGGTTACGAACGTAACCCACGTTCCCTGAAGGAGGGAACGGAGACGTTACATATGGGAACTCGCCAG
>JAUMHP010000038.1:1187175-1212186 GCA_032361065.1 Enteromius trimaculatus | reverse complement strand
AATCAGGGCTCCCAATTGAATGACCCCAGTCTGTCGTCACGACATAACGTCATAGTGACTGACAGACAAGGGAAAGGCACTTTATGAAGCTTTGAAACCATTTTGAACCATTAGTTTCGAGACAGTGGCTCGGAGCACGTATAAAACTGCCATGTGATTTCAGTAAACAAGGCTTTGTTATGTCATAACTGTTTCAAAACATTTCAGAATTTCAGTGGTTTCCTGTTGGGGGGCTTTAATGTATTATACATCCAAGATAACATTTCCAATGGATTTGTAAAACATTTACATAGTTTAGATGAGCAGGAATCACAAACGTGGTGTTTTGAGCGCTTCGAAGCAGTGAATCAATTTGTAAAGTAATTGGTTCAATTGATTCAAATCTTTAAAAGGTTAATTTCTCCCATCACTAATGTTCACTAGCTCCACCCACTAATCTCTGTTTGAAATTGACGACAAAAACTGCGCATTAAGCAACAGAAACGGCATAAAGTGGAGTATGGCACAAAGTGCATGGCAGTAAATGTTGATGCAATCGACCTAAGTTTGAATCCGTCTTTTGCTGAACTCATTCTTTTCTCTTTTCCTATAAAATGAGATCTGAAAGTAGGGGTGGACTTATTAACCAATAAGTGAGGTAAGCAGCTGCTTAGGGTCCCGGGGAATCAGGGGGTCCCATCTGATTGGCCTGTTTGCGAAAGATTTTTGCCGTGTTGAGCAATGTAGCCAATCACAGGCTATCGTTTATTTTAGTTAGAATCCAATCACTGCTCAAAATGCCAAGTTTTTGTCAAGTGCCGAGTTCTCCAAGATCAGGAATCCTTTTGTTATAACAAAGAGCACTACGAAATTATTTATTTATTTTTTTTATGTGCGTGAAGACAACAAAAATAACAACCTATTCAACCATTCTTCTCCCCTGAGTTACATCTTACGCCATGTTGGATACTACTTAAGAACACTTTTTGTGTAATCAGCGCTATTTATGTTCAGGGGGAAAGCATGCGAATGTAGGAAACGTTATTCATATTTAGGAGAAAGCGTGTGTTTTTTTTGTTTTTTTTTTTATAAAAATAAGTTTGCCCCTTCTGAAATCAAGCCATTCTCAAATACATGTCGGTGTGGCGTCACACAGACAGAGGCCGCTCCCACAATAGATGATTGACAGCAGCGTGTCACGCAGACTGAAAAGGTGTCTTACCTCAGACCCGCCCTGAGTGAGCCGTCATCAGACCGAGACGCAGACAAGCATGACTCCTAAGAGATTGAGGTGTTTTGTTGTTGAATGTATTAATGAACAGAGCACTAGTGATTTACTCCTGACATCTGAGTGACTGAGGGCAGAAGATTAATGTTAAGTTGGGTTCTGAAGGGAAACAATCCCTTGATCAATCGGAATGCGTTTATGTTCACGAGAATCATCCATGAGCCAGTCTCACCTACAGAAGCAGTGAGTATAATGTCTTTTAATGAATCTTTGCAAATTGCCTTTTTCCTAATAATGTGCTAATTAGCAAGTTTCACTATGAATACGGCTAAAAAGAGATTGTCTGAGAGCGTCTGGAAAAGAGGGGCGGAGTCAGCGGAGCTCGTGAAGATTTAAAGGGGAAGTGCACAGAACAGAGTGATTTCAAAATAGCTGTTTATGACAGGGTAAAATTAGCGTTTTTAAAACTATCATTGAAATATCATTGATATATTTAACGGTTTCTGTTGTCAGAAAAACTTGAAATAGTGACTGAAATGCACCCCATTATTAGGCCTACTAACTCTACTTAGTAGAGATGTTAATCTGAATTAATAATTTATAATCAAGCCGTTGTCTGATGAAATCGAATACACATAAAATATAGACAATGGCTATGCTGTGATTTTGAAGATTTGTGATTTAGAGTTAAAAATAGAGTCCTTTCAGTCTCTTGCTGAACAGAACAGACGCAGAGAGAGGTGTGCGCGCGCTGGGAAAACAAGTCCTCGTGCTTGCGCAGCACTACCAGAGGCTCGCTGAAGTTTGTCCAAGAAGTCGCTAGATTTGTCGCTAGTTGCTTTTTGTCGCTATTTTTGGAAAAATGTCGCCAAGGGGTCTGAAAAGTCGATAAATCAAGCGACAAAGTCGCTAAGTTGGCAACACTGACTGGGCCTCAGCCCTCACTACCAAGGGTAGTCCCCACCCGAGGGTGACGTCTCAGCACCTCGTTTCACGGTTTGCATAGCAGTTTCAGGGCGTGGTCACGCTGGAGGCGTTCCCATAGCGTTTTTGGATGCAGTTTGAGTTCCTGAAAAGGAACTAAAGTAGAGCCACTGATGTCACATGGACCATTTTAACGTTACATTTCTAGAACTGGGAACATGTTAGTGGTGTTGCTGTCTATGGAGGGTCAGATAGCTCTCAGATTTCCTCAAAAATATCTTAATCTGTGTTCCGAAGATGAACGAAGGTGCTATTTTCACTCACTTTTAATTAAGTGAACATAATAACAACCACATTAATTATTTCCACAGTATTATTTCTGCATGTTTCACATGAAAAAAAAAAAAAAAAAACTAAAAACAACACTATAGCTGCTCACAAGATCTCGTAGAACAAAAGATCAAACTGGTGCAATGCTTTAAATCCACAGCTTCAAGTGGTAACAGTAAAGCAATGCACTAATTCATTCTCTTCCAGGTGCTTACTACTGTACCTGCATTTTGTTTGTCTCTGATGGAAATGATATTTATGATTTTGGGCAAGCTCCTGTTTTAAAGACTAAATGTAAAGAGAAACACAGCCATTTCCAGCAGAGAGAGTCCTTGGTGGAATCACTTCACACTTTGAGAGAGGTGCTGACAGAAGGGATCAGGGCTGCGTAAGTTATTCCAGAGGTCTCAGCAGGATAGCAAATGATGTGACCTAAACAAGCAGCCGATAAGCCTGTGACATACAGGGAAACAATCCTTGCTCTACCTCCAGCAATATATTCATCTGCACGAGCTGACTGCTTCACGAAAGGCCCCTGGGGGCCAGCAGAGGGGGTAGTGTGCTTCCCAACACTCCTATTGGCAGGCCCACACTGAATCTGCAGACTTTTCTCATATTTTCTTCATTATTGTAGTGGAAGAGCTTTGGAATTCTGCAGATAGATAGATCAGCAAACAGGAAATCTGCATCCACACTGATATAAGTATGAGATTTTGAAGTAGAAAACTAAAATGGTATTTCATTGTAAAACATTCTCCAATAATCTTTATTTACTTGTTTTTTTACAGAGCATAATTATTTTAGTATTAGCTTTACTGATTACAAATTTGAATAAGATTTAATTTTATTTATTTTCAGTTTCATTTTCATTACTATTTAATAATTTTAATTATAATTTTGTTTAATTTTAATAATTTTACTTTTGTAATTTTATTATTATTGTTATTATTTTTAATCCTATAAGCTTTCGGTTCTAGTTTAATTTTATTACTAATTAGTAATTTTAGTGCTTCAAAATAATTTAGATTAATTCCCAAAGAAACAAATATTTAAATTTTAGTTTATTTTTGATTAATTCTGATATGTTTTCTTTCATTTGTTTTTAATATGAATATGAAGGTTCGATTTATTTGACATTTTTTCTGGTTTAGTAACAGATTTTCTTTCCTGTTACTAATTTTAACACATTTCTCTTTTTTGTTATGCAACTTAATTTAATTGCTTTCCATATGGGTTAATTTTAGTTTCATTTTCAATTTTTTACTACCATGTAGGTTTTAAATTAATTTTCGCTTTTATTTAGTTTTTAGTTTAGTTTAGTTTATTTGCTATTCAGTTTATTTCCAATTATTGATTATAGTTTACCTACTGTACCAAGACACAATTTCTGACTTTTAAGTTTTATTTATATGTAAAAATATATTTTAATGCTTTCACATTTAGACCAGTTGAATAAAAAAAGGTTTAATTTTACAAATAAGCAATATTGCAATTACGAAAGATGACCAAAGACACATTTAAAGCAATGCAAAGACACTGTCCGACACTAAAAATTGTTGAATACTTTGACAAATTTAACATGAAAAGAAGTGTAAGTACAGAAATGCAGGACTGCATGAGCACACTGCTTAAAAAAACCCCCACATGACATAATGGGAAAGAGATTGGAGGCTGGGGGCACTATATCCACATTGACTTTACACACCTATTTAAAAACAGCAGCCCTTCACACGAAGTTTAACAGGAAAAGGCTGTAAAACGAAATGGGCGAGACCTACAGTATTTCATAATTAATAGTTAGCGGCGAGGGAAAGAGGTCTGCAGTGACGTAAAAAGGTCAACTTTAAAACGTTGAAAAAATAGCCATCAATCTTTCTTTTTACATAATTCAAGATAATTACGGACTGGATAAAATCAGTAGTGGCCAGAAGTGAGACACGGTAGCTGTGATTGCTTTAACCGTAGATGTCTCCCACAAGTGTTGTGCGCCAGCGAATGCTTTGGTAAGTTCCTGCGGTGGTCTCCCGCTCGGTAGGAGACCACACCTGCAAAGCGTACAGTAAATTACTCTGCAGGCCTACTTGCCCTTGTCTGCTACACTGTGCTAACTCTATTGTCAAAAGCTTAATCACCACCACAAGATTTATATCCTAGGGTTAACTCGTGGGAATGACTCAATAAAGCTGCGAGTTATTTGTTCTTTTTATAGTCAATTACTGCTGTACGTTTAGAAGGGGCGAAAAACTTTCAGCGATACACCTACATCAGGTTACTGTGCGGAAAACTGCACTGCATTTAATCTAATTTATTATTTACGCTGAGATTTATTAAATAGGAATTAGACACCGGGGGAGTAAAACAACATTGTGGAAAAACAGAAAGCAGGGAAAAGACTGATGCTATCCCGTTAAAGGATGTAATTCAGCCTCAGCTCTCATTGACTTCGATGGACTTCGGTAATTCAATCAATTAATTGAGAAATTTAAAAAGGTTTGATTTTTTTTTTGTGTGCTGTCACAAAAATTACCTTCCATGCCATTCGTCTTTTCTAATACTATTGCTTTAAAGTGCCTCTATTTTGGGTTATAAAAGTTCATATTTTGGTTTTGAGAATCCTCAACAAAAGGTATGGTTTCCAATACTAGGAATTTGTGCTTTGCGTTTAACCCTGGGACCTGAGACTCGAACCCACAACCTTTGGGTTACAAGTCCAACTCCCTATCCATTAGGCCATGACTGCCTCAATTGACATGCATGTAAGGTCAAAAAAACACTTTCATTTTCTTATAATATGCTTTTTTTTGCCTTATTTGCTCAATGACTCCCCTCCTTTGTGTGACTCGTGCAGCGTATAATTCAGCGTCCGGCAGCAATGCACAACGCTGGGAGAGAGAGAAAATAAAAATTCTCAAGGAAACGTCTGAGTGTGCATTATAGAATGGATTTCAGTCACAATCACACAATTAGCTTGTCTCATACAAACTGGGAAGCAGCAACGTCGTGCGCCAACCTCCCAAGTCAGCATAGCGGCAGGAAACCCCAAATATGGTCATGGCAAGTGGAATCACAAAATTAGTTCTTAAATACACATCTGCTACATTCGGAAATGTCAACAGATGAGATCAGCGCAGGTGGGGCAAAAATAAAACACAGACGCACGTTCCCGCTGATGTGACCGAGCCCGACCCGAACCCGTCCTTTACCGTCGGGCTCGGGTCGGGTATTCATCCTCTAATAGATAGAGCTAAAGTTCAAAAGGTACTGCACGAGTTGCTACAGCTAGTTGAAGATGACAATTTGGCCATGATGAGTAACTGTGTTAACTTCCGAGAGTTCATTTGCTTAATAAAGACTGGGCATTTGCTTTTCCATTGTAGATTAAAACAAGTGACTTAATATTGTATAATCAGTTTATAAAAACCCCAGGTTTCAGAGCAGAAATAAAGCTGAAACCTCAGCCAGAGCGTTCATAACCTGTAAACATCCATCTTAATCATTCACTGCATTAATGGCCAAAAGTGTTTGCAACACTCAGTTCATAAAGTGAGCAGAACGCTTAGCTAATTCATCGATGCACTCAAGAATTAGGAACTGTGGAGGAGAGAGACAGAGAACAGCGATCTGGCTGAAGGGATGTGGTCTGTGTTGAGATGTCAGGAGCATAATGGCCAGCTGAGTCATAGGTTATAAAAAGCTGTCATTAGGGATTTCAACCCACTGCAACTCATGACAGTGGAGTAGTGAATTATTTATTAAGGTGGAAACCTAAGTGCCCCTAACTCAAGGCTGCCTGTTTTTCTGTGTTTTTTCCTTCAGGCTTGTTTAAACCGCTTTGCCAATAATTGTCATGTATGCAAGTTTTAATAGGAGTGATTTATTAACATGACATTCACTGTTATTTCATTGCTGCCAACTAATTTCGTTACATAAAATAATAAATGAATACATTTAGAAAATATGGCTTTATGTTGCTGAGTGTGATTAGCATTGAGTGATGTGGGTAAATACATCCAAACATACAGTTTAATGAACAATTTATTGCAATGAATAATGTAGTCTTTTTTTTTGACATTCAATTACATTTTCCGTTTATGTTTTAAAGAAACTTTATTAGCAAAACAACAAATGATTTTGAATGCATTACCAAGCATGTAAATTAATTAACTAATTTTAAGACCATGGGTTATTTAATTATGCAGGGTTTTATGAAGATAGTTTTAAGATTTTGATAGTCCTTTTTAATAAAATGTTGATATTTAGGGAGCACAAAATGAGTCGTTCAAGTATAACAATTCAAACTCCAGCAGATAGCTACTGCTTTCTAATTCCTTATACAAAAAACTCAACCACTACACTCTCAAAAATTAAGGTATAAAGGTGCTTCATGATACCAGGAGAACTGTTCTTGTCTAAATGGTTCCATACATAACATTTTCTGTTTCACGAAAGGTTCTTTGTGGTGAAAAAAGGTTCTTTAGATTATAAAAAGAGTTCCTTGAAGAAACGTTGAATCGTTATTTGTGGAACAAAAAATGGTTCTTCTATGGCATCGCTTGAAGAATCTTTTAAAGCACCTTTGTTTTTAAGAGTGTAGATAGAAATAATTCTAACTTTTACTGTACCTGCAAAAAGTGATGTGCTTCCACAGTATTTTTTTATCTTCAAAATGAAGCGTCTAATTCAAACATGTGCTTAGAAATGTATTTCGAAAAAGGTGAATCTAAAAGAAATGAAAGGTATTTGGCTTTGTTTTGCAGAAGGTATGCATTCAATTTAGTTGAAAACAAGAGTTCATTCATTTTATTTTGCATCTCAAGTAAATAAAAAAAAAGAAAAGAAAAACTTTTTAAATGATTGCATTTCCATTCAATGGCATAACCTATTGAATTGAACCCTTTCTGTTCAGTTTAAGTCCTTAACAACACTCCTAAAAACAAAGGTGCTCAAAAGGTTCTTCAGAGCGATGATAGAACTATTTTTGGTTCCCCAAGGAACCTTTCAGTCAAACATTCTTTACAGAACCATCTCTTTCTTACCTTTTTATAATCTGAAGAACATTCTTTCACCACAAAAAACCTTTTGTGGAACAGAAAGGTTCTTCGGATGTTATGTATGGAACCATTTAGACAAGAACAGTTCCTCTAATATCATCAAGCACCTTTCTTTTTAAGAGTAAATGGGAAATGAAGACCTATAGAAACACAATGCAAAATTTATTCAAAGCCATCACCTTATACCAAGTAATCGCTTTTCAGTTGTACATGTGCGTGTGTATATTTTCTATAGTGTGGCAGAAATCCTGCAGAGACCATGATACTTCCCCACACAAAACAACCCACAGAATATTCCAACTCTTTGCTCCAAATCAATTTCACATTTCTCTCATTGCCGTTTGATTGCCAGCTGCACACATATCAGTAAAGGCATTTGCTCTTTGTTTTGTCCGTAGTGTATGAAAATGGTTAAAAATCCCATGGGTCAGTGAAAATGATCTGTTCATTCCAGTTGCCTGTTTTAAGTCAGTCAAAACATTCCAGACTTCAAAAGGGGGCTTTGCCTTCTTAGGCCATTTCTGTGTCCCCTTCTCAATGGCCCAGGAGGGCTTGGTTATTTGGATAAATTAATTTCTGGAGTCTGCCTGCTATTGCAAAAGCACCGCATGTCTGACAGCAAATTAGTCTCACTGAAACAACAGAGACTTTACAAAGGAAAGAAAACACCGCTGAAGAAAGGTGGCACGGACGATAACGTGACTTGATATAACACAATATTGAAAAGCACATAGTCTTTTTCCCTACTTTATAATATTTATATCCGATCACTGGCTGTAATGCCTATCGAGTGTCTGACCTCACCTCAAAAACCCAAAAAAACATCACTTCCAATCGCAATAAACATCTCAACAGGTATAAGTGCCAGAAGCAATCAAACACTGATTTTTAAAAAGTTGTTCACAACATAACTGTGGGTACCGTATCATTTAATCAACGCGCTAATATCCGTGATATTTACTCAAAGGTCTGAATTCTATCACTTCTCGACGACAGAAGTTGATGAAAATGTCTTCATAACATTGACTCAGACGCAAAGCCGCAGACTTAGAGCAGAGGTCTTTAAGAGCGGAGGCCTAGACCTCAGCCAACACATGAAGACAATTCAAGATAAATGGAGCATGCTATTTTCACAGTACATGAAAGGCTGCCCAAGGACACTGCTCTGAAAGAAAGAACACAGCTAGCCAGTAAAAGCGGAAAAAGAAGAAACTTCAAAGTAGTACCAAAACACATTCTGATTTGGGATAATTCATTTGATGAAATGCTTTGTGGGTCTTGGAATTGGTGCAGTTACCACTCTGAGTGCTTGAAGTGTATCGCGCCGCAACACGAAACTACACACCGCTTGAGAATAACACTATATATTAGCCTTAATGATAATGTAACGTAATGGTCCATAATGCAGATAAAGGCCTGCAATTGTAAATTACGGATGGAATCGGGTTAAATCTAAATTTAAACTGGGCATGCATTAATAGACAGAACTGAAACTGTGTTGTAATGAAGATCTTAAGGAGATTATTCTAGCGTGTGACTGTGTCTTGCACAACAGGACATAATAAATGAGTGGGTATGCTCATTTATTACTCATTACACTGAAAAAATGGTGTAGAAACTATTTTCATTCAGAAATTGCAACATTTCACACTTAATTATGAAGCAATTGAAAACCATTTTGGTAGAAAGGCTAGTACCTTCATGGAAAACATGCCCCGATAATTGTTATATGTGTTTTATATGAACATGATATTAAGCATTGATTAACAATGTTTTATTTATTTCCATTCAAGGGAAGTTGGTTGTGCCAAAGTCTGTACAAATTTGTACTTACGTTTAGGTGTAGTGTATAATATTTATTATATTTCAGGATGTTTGAAATCTATTTAAAAGAATGGTATAAAATAGGGTCAACGAAATATGACTTCTCAAAATAAATTTGAATAATTAAAAGTTATCAGCAAAATTCTGCATATTTTCTGAAAGATGCATGTAAACCAGTCAAAAAAAGTTGTAATGTTGAGAATTTTTCATGTAGTTAAAAAGTCAGATTGTAATCTGAAGTGTGTCATAAAAAGATTTAAAAAGAAATCTTTTAATATCCATTTTTGTATAAAAAATCTGCAATAACTTTATTTGAAAGGTAGATGTTTTTCTATTGAACTCTCACATTCAGAAAAAAAATTATACAAATTATAATAGTATTTTCTTATTGGATTGAGTTACTGGCACAACTTGCCCCAATTACATAATTTCTTAGTTCATCCACAAATGGCATTTTGGAAAACATACTTTATTTACATATAAACATACAATATTTAACCTTTGTACATAATGTTTAGCTCATAAAAATGTATAATTTTACAAACAAGCAACTCATCGATATGCATTTCTCAAAACCAGGCAACTGTACTCTCTTATGCATTTTGTTTTGCCTTACATTTGTACTACCAGACAAACCAAAACAGTAAAATGACAAATTTATTGAACTCGAACGAGTATAAAACCAGGCCTTTCAGTTTGGATATAAATTACTGCACATATTGACTTCTACTGCAGCTCAACCTTGAACTCAGTGTAACGACACCAGCCGGGTAATGAGACCACAGAGCCCTGATGACGCTACGAGTCTAACCAGAGGGAGGGCTTGTGTGTCAACCACACGCGCTACAGTGAGACCAAACCCAGTGACCACTGTTACAGTGGCCTAAAACATGTTCAGTTCAACTGATACCACTCTCAATACCACCTTCATGTGCCATGTTACAGAAGAAGATGGCATCATAACTGCTGATTTACTACGTGTGAATAAAACACTTACATCAAATGCAAATTTACATTACATACATCTACCGTAAATTCATGTTTAACACTAAATCTGTTCAAATAAAAGCAACTGAAATAAAAAGGTAGACAGAAAGAAGGAAATGAAACTCACCTATTCTCATTCCATTCACAATTTAAAAGAAATAAATTATAATAACACAATCTGTGTTATTGAATGATTCATACTCTTTGTTCGCAGTTTGCATTTTTTTTTTAATATCGTTTAGCATATGACTTCCTCACTTGTGCTATTATTTCATTTTCAAAAATAGCGTTCTTGTTACATGTCACATTTACTTACTAATAACAGTAAATTATGCAGAATTACAAAGAAATAACCATAAACCAAACCCTAATCCTAAATTTATAGTAAAAAGATCTTGTTATTACACAGTAATTTACTGTATATTTACACTGCATCTAGGACATCTTAATATTAAGTGTAACCGTAAAATACCTTAATCTTAAAATAAAATGTAAACTTTTGCTATCAGTGTTCACCTGTTTAGTGATTTGCTTATCAGAGCTGGCAAAAACACATTTTCAATAATGAAGACTTTAGAGGACTTTAGACTTTAAATGTCTCAGCAATTTGCAAATACTATAAGATGGTGCCTGAAAAGACTTCAACAGTTTATTTAGAGATAGACAATGTACTGGAGGGTATATGTTGCTTCAGAGAAAAGGATTTGCCATTAAAAAAGGTAAATAAAAAGAGCATGCTGGCTGATATTTGAGGAGGATTTAAGTAACACTGCAGATCTGTTTCCCCTCACGGAAGAGTGAATTACTAGTTGTGACTTACAATATCAAAATCTTTATTAGTCTCTTTTATGCTTTATAAAATCAGTTTCTTAATAAGCAAAATAGAATTAAAGTACTCAAGTTGCAATATCGGTTTCTTAATTATTAATTTACTTATTACTCAAGGCAGCACATTTATCTTTATGCATGTGTACAATCATAGACTAATTAACATTTTATTTGACTTTATTAAAATACTCATTTCTCAGTGAACCAATTTTAGCTCGTCTGCATGTGTGAGGCCTTGGAAAGAAACAGACTGTGATATTCCTCTGTTACTGTTTCCCACACAAAAGTATCAAAAGGCAATTTTATATTTCAAACGTAAACAGAACTGGTCGTTACAACTACCTTGGGGGGGGGGGAATAAATAAATAATAAGATAATTTTACATTAAGATCATAAAACAGCAGCACATACTGCAGGCTTACTCTTCCCCTCATACTGTACTAGTATTTAATACTGAATGCAATGTGCCCCCTAGAGGAAGTTCCTTCAAAGCACTTCGCATCTTATGTACGACTCTTGCCTCTAAACCAACCTATTTTTGGGCACTTTCTATATTTCTGTCATTGGTCCAAATGAAATCTTTAACCACTGGAAAATAGAATCGGAAGAAACAAACTCATCAGCCCCAAACTTGAATTCCATCCACACGCATTCATCATTGTTTTGTATTCCCGTCAACGCTTCAACCAGAAAAGCTTGTTTATTTTCAGACGTGAGCATTACGACTTGAATTGACCTCATCGGTTACAGCAGAGCTTTAGAAATCGTGCCGCTTGATTGACCTGCCATTAACCCTCCAGTTCCAGTCAACTCTATTGCGGACGTAAAACTGTTAATCTATCCCACTTGCCTTCTCCAACTAAAAGTTTTCTTCAATTAATCTCTTGTCGAGAATCAGTTAAACCAGCATTCTTCATCTGTAAGAGGATCACTTCTTTAGGAGGATATAAAGGCCGCGTCAGGCGCGAAACGCGGTACCATCAGAGAGAAAAGCGTCTGCGAGCGAGCCATGCTTTGGCAGGAGCGCATTCTTAATTTCTTCATGCTCCATCTGTTGAAATGATAAAGTGCAGCCATAATGGAACACAACAAGATTAGATTAATTGGGTTTGTCCATTATACTGCAGGCCCTTCCACAGATGATCGCAATTTTCTCGGTTAGGGCCATTATTGTGAGATCTGTTTAGCGGCTGATGCAATTAAAATGGGCTTAATGTAAATTTAACAATACAAATAACACTTTCCCTCCATGTGCGTTTGAGTGGGCGGCCTGCACAAAAGTCCAAAAGCGGAACAGATAAATAGCACAGCAGCCCGTATTTAACTTCAAACAAACCAGCGCTCGATTTGATTAGTCTGAACTCTCTGATCAATAACTGTGTTATTGATGTGATCAGCGAGCATGTTTTCATGTTCTCAGGGATGTTCTGGGATCCGATTGCAGAGCGTTCTCGAGTGTTAGATGACCGATCTGCTGTGTTTAAGTCGCTCGTGGGCCTCAGAGTTTACACTTCTCCTATATGCTACTAGAGCGTGTTGATATACAGATGTGTCAAAGCCTCAACGGGAAAGCGAAGGGGGACCGAGTGGAAGAGAAAAAGGATAAGAATTTCCTTTCATGTCTTTTCCCTCGTCCTTGTCGATCTGATAGGGCTCTTATTGGCGGTTTCCTGCAGCTGTATCAGGTCTCATCTAGGAGAGGAGAGCAGGAGGAAGTCAAACTGACAGAAAGAGGTCCCTGTGTCTCACCCAATGCTCTAAGCGCTACTTAAACGGACGAGCGACAGACTCAGCGCTTTTGGTCTCAGCATGTCTATAAATTTTGATTTATACAAAACTGTAAAAATATAATGGCGTTATAGCTATTTGTTTTTATTGTTTCAGTGGAAACGGACGGTATAGGCAATGGCTTATTTTGTAACATGCATTTTTCATTTTATAATTTGGGGATCTAAAACGACATCTGTTTTTGTGACTTTGTTTGCATTTGCAGCACAAAGTCCTGAGTTATTGTGGCTAAACAAGAGCAATTACCATAACTAATCAGACAACACGGCAAGTGTTTTGAATTAGAGTCCTATCATATTTCTGAACGTATGAAATAACAAGCACCTGGAGAAAAAAAAAAAAAAGTTTTCTTTCCATGCAGCAAAAGCAGGAAATAAACTTCATTAGTAATTAGCTTGTCATATCAGCACTGTTCGTACTCTTTGTCTGTTATTTCACATCATCAAGCATGACATTTATCATACCTACTAAAGCAGTGAAGTGTAGACTTACACACCTTGTGGTTGTACTATCACAAGATGGAATGTGAGATACTGTATTGGCAGAGGCAGGAAAATAATAATAACAATGGTATGCAATGATGGTATCCAAAAGTTCTTTCTAACGCAATAATATAAGAGTATACAACAAGTACGCAATAAGAAGCTAAATGAAACAGCAGGAAAAAAATAAATACGTAATTAAAATGTACTGTTACCCTATATCCTAACCAATAACAAATTTCAATGCATTGTAGATGTTGCCCGATTGCTGAGCACGTAATTCCTATGTAAGGAATGTGCTAAAAAAGGTAACATGGAACCTTTGGACGGTTGAGGTTCACTGAGAAATGTTAATAAGCTGCTTTGCCTATCCAAATACTCTGTTAGCTTGGGTTTTGAGATGTGGTGTAAGGGTTGAGAGCCAAAGTAAATACTTTCACAGGTACGGGAAAAAAAACCCCCAGAAAAAAACGTGCTTCGATTCAGACCTAATCAAAGGCCGTACAGAAAAATAATGAGCAGCAAGCCCTGACCAAATATTAATGCTGCAATACACCAGCAAAATTTGTTCTCTCACAGAAGTATTGTGTTCCCTCCAGAAACTTTGCAGTCGGTTTCAAAAGCACTGAAATATAGTTTTTCCTCCCACCTCATTATATTAATCATAAAGGCTCTTGGGGGCTCTTTGAGCGAAGTTTCTCAGAGTAACGCAAATGTGTTACGAAGTGATATAGTTCATTTACCCACACTTTTTTATTTTTTTCATATCTAAATTTTTAATTAGATTAATCTTGTCTCATTGTATACCCCACTGTGTGTGTGTATGTATAAATAAATGCAAAAGCCTTTATGTAAATACAACCAAAAAAATTATGCAAATCATTGAGAACTTACCTGAAAGATGTTCTCCAAAACAGAAAGTCTTGGAAGGTCAGCGGTGAACTGTGTTTGACCCTCACCATCACCTTTGTTCCTGTTTACAACACTAAAGTGATGAAAAAGTCATCCAGGCGTTGACTGCCAATGTTCATAGGCCCAGCCCTTAGCAAACAGCGTCTCATATTGTCTTCATGCCAACAGAAATGTGGCACGATGACCCACCAGCTGAATTATATTTGTTCCTTGTACAATGCTAACTTTCATACCTTAAAAACCTCACCTAAAAGGAGCTTTACATATGCGATGGTCAATATATATAGCAAGTAGAAAATGAATAATCACCTGAAACAAATCAACTGACATCAACAAATTCTGTAATATTAGATGGAATTAAACAATAGAGGGTCAGTGCATGTGTAAATCATGTTTAACTTCTCAGTGAGGTTTGCACAATCCAAATGTCTCCACAACGCACCCTCAATCTCTCATTTCACTCTGCCAAGCCATTTGCATTATGTGTGTACGGCACAGGAAAAACAATGTAAATATGATCCGCCTAGAATCACAAAACCTACAGGTGAATTGCGGCCAAAGTGTTACCAAACACGTCATGTTCACCTCTCTCAGTCCAAAAAAAAGTATATGTATTTTGCCTTTAGCAACAAAAAGGAAGAAAAAAATCACTGCATGTACCATCATGTTTAGTCATTAGACCAGTTCTGGTTCCAGCTAATTTTATGGTGGGCTGTTCTTAGACTACTGACTCATGGGATAGACACAGTACTCAGCTTGATGGAGATGAAATGAATCCAGTCATAAAACCTAACGCCAGCACACGCTGTGGAACAAACTTGATTGTGACGCTTCTGGATGCATGAGGAGGATTTCAAAAAGACCCTTTCATGTGTCACATGCATTTTTCAAAGCGGGATAATCTAATGTAAAAGTAAAGGTACAAATATGCCTTCAAGCCATAGGTCAGTAGGTGTGGCTAAGAGCCTCGTGCAGTGAGGAATCATGGGAAACAAACTGCACTGAGCCATGCATGCCTCTTGAAATTTGCATTGGCTTCACCCTCCAAAGGCCCAGGCCAAAACCTCCTCAACATTTGGACAGGCGACTTGGTAAAACAGAGAGAGATTTTTGAGGGGGGTTTAACAAGCAATGAAGATGTAGTGGAGAGAAACGGTAGTCCCACAGTCACTGCCTTACTCGATCCATATGTGGGTTTAAACACAGGAAATACCCACCGTTCAATGCAATCAAGCTGGAGGCCTATCCATCGAGGAAAGCCTTGTGGAACTAATTGAACACCATTAAGACCGTTGCATCCAAATATGCGCCGCACACAAAAAAAAAGAGCTTTTATGCAATTAACGAAATCATCGTCATAAGATGCAAAAACCATCAAGGGCTGTATTTCATTGAGATCTAATCATGATTTCAAGAAAAACAAAAAAATTTAATTTGCGTCCTATCTGTCGTTCCATAAACAAGATTCATACGCCTATCTCCCTAAACAGCAATCAATCCATTGAGACATAAATTGGCAAACCAAAAGTACAAATCGTCTTCATTATACTGAGAGCGTCGTCTATGGAGTTAAAAAGATTACAGCGCATTTATGACGTAACTGAACATCTCAGAGCTTAACAATGACCTCTATCAGGCGCAAATAAATAACGCTACGAACAAGATGATTGTTGGGTTGAAATAGGTCCTATGTGAAACTGTTGATTCAGGCTGATTCCAAAACGCATCCCATCTATTCTTACTAAAAGAACTGGCTCAAAATAATCTTCCATTTCGCAAAATCTGAATACACTGGTCATACCGAATGTTGTTGATTCACTAAAAGAAATCTACTGATAAAAGACACGTTAATCTAAAAGGAATTGGTTCAAAGGTTCAAAAGTGTTTAAAGGGATAGCTCACCTAAAAATTTTCATTCCTCAAGAAGTTCCAAACCTGTACGAAGAAAGATATTTTAAAGAAAGTTTACAACCAGGCTATTTAATTTCTACTATGAAAGTCAATGGTGACTCAAAACAGCATGGTTACAAACATTTTTCAAAATGTCTTCCTTTGTGTTTGTGTTTTCAGGAATCAGATTACATGTTTATGATTGGTTTATAAGCATCATTTGTTTGACAATCTGAAAAAATAGGTCATAATGTATATCTTTGATTTATATTTTTGACTAAGATTCATTTTATATTTATATTTTTGATTAAGAGTTAAGGAATTATTATCCTCTATTAAAAGAATACACTGGCCTTGCTGTATTCAGTAAAATAGGAATGACTATAAAATTAAATTTTATGTTATTGATTCACTACAAAGAAACAACATATTAAAGTAATTTATTCAGAAACAATATTACACCACTCACAAGTTTATTTTCACTAAAAACAAACTACATGTACTGTAATTTGTTCAAGAATCAATGTTGTGCCATTATGTTTTTGATTCATTTAAAAGTAGTAGACTATAGTGGTCACAATTAATTCCAGTAACATATCACATTTTGAGATGTTACCAATCAATTATAGAATCCTTTTAAAAAAAATTAGGAAATACCAGTTTAGTTTAGTTGCTAGCTTGAATCAAATAGAATTCAATTACAGTCACAGACAGATGATACGGGTTTTTGCAATTAGTACATACTATTTTAAACATTTGAAACAACAGTTGGTGTTTAAATCTACTATATCCTTGCCACTTTCTTCTATCATAATCTCTTGTAATCATTGAGCAGCCCGCAGTTTTTCATCCTTCTGACATCTCTGACATTTGCGGAGTGAGTTTGTTTACCCCATCACTGGTTGTGGTGGATGGAGTGTGACTGGATGGACCCATGCCAGTTGAGGAAGGCGCAGCATAGATTCTGACAGCTCTGTGAGGCAGTCACACTACACATATGCCATTGATTTAACCGACGCTTCAATAAAGAGCCGGACGGCCCGGTTAACGCGCTCTCTTCTCACACACACTTCCACTCCAGAGAGTGAATCTGAGAAGAAGGCTAGGTTCAGAAATCCTTGATTTGTAACCTTCCTGAAAAACCCTGACAAGCCCTCCCACACCCCAGCCGTCCCTCATCTCTCCCCTTTTCCTCCCACTCCCACACAACTCCCAGCTCAGCTCAGCACTCAATACAAGGCTCTGTTGGTCTTCTGTGACAGCATATGGTTATCCACTCAAGCCGTCTCGAGACAATGGTGCATCATAGTCTGCTTATGAACAGCGGGTTGCGTTCGAAGCTGAACTTAACCAGTGGCATTTACTGGGCTGGGTATACAGGTGCTGTTTTTCACTATTTAAAAGACTCATGACCAGGCCCAGATGGAATTTGTGGCCCTATTTTGGGAAAAATCTGCAAAATGGATTTAAATATAATAGTGATCAAATTGAAAGGACTACAGTTTAAAAGTTGTTGTCATACCTTAGTGTTAATTTTCCATTCAAAATGGAGTAAAATCGTTTTCTTAAGCTGATATGATTTAAAAAATGCATACATTATGTCTCGATCGGTCTGTGCAAAAAAAATCAAACAGAATTTATTTGATTTTTTACCTATGTAGAGTCTGCGATTGTGGTGTATAAGATGTAAAAAATGATCAAAATACTGTTCAGATTTTTTGCTCAGACCGATTGTTTCATGTCTTAACACCTCAATGTATCGCCACAAGCTGTAGGGTTTCATTTGGTTTCGTCTGTGCATTTTTTTTTTACTATCAGAGCTTTGTAACATTTGGTGCCTGTTGACTTCCATATGACTGACAGACTGCAACAGATAGTTAAAAATCTTTATTAGTGTTTTGCTTTAGAAACAAAGTCACCTACACCTTGATGCCCTGTGGGGGTTAGCAGATAAAACATCAATTTCAATGCTTTAACTTAAGTTTTAAATGCACTGCAATGAAATATGGACTGTATCTTTAAGAGAGGCTGCAGCTCGGTAAGCATCTAGCTGAGGTGTTTTTACAGAAAACGGTTTGGATCAGATCTTTAGACACAAAACATAGAACAAGTCGAATCTTGACACAAAGTCCCATGTTAACAGCATTCCTAGTAGCTGTTAAATTCATTTAAAAATGGGGTCCAAATAGGATGAGCGCATTGCAGTATAGATACAACGAACTACTGTATGTGTATATTGCATCATGCATGTAAAGAGTTTAGGACTGTACACAAGTGTGAGAGAGAAATGGGGTGGCAGTGTTGGATGGAGTGATCTGTATAGAGTGATAGCATCTTTAACTGAGCCCCAGGGACAAATAGGAAAGAGGAAGGAGAAAGAGAATGAGAGGGAAACTCTTCTGTCTTCTCAAGTGAATGTATTAGACGCTGTTCTTTTACTCCTGAAGAGAGCCCATCACGACTATGTGTCTGCGGTGTTAAAAGATAATGTCTCTCTGCTGCTCTCTTTCCCTGTGATTGATTCTCTAGATCAATACATCGCCCTTAAAGCTCCCCTTCAACACACTGATGCGCGCAGCAGAGCCACAGTCAGCCCGGCAGTCGACGAAGGGTGGTTTCAGAGAGGAAGCTAAAATCTTTAGCCCAGTGCAGAGGCCATGTGGAAAGGTGAGGACAGTTTAATGGGTCCTCTTCAACAAGATCCCCCCTCAGGATCCTACTGCCCCACAAAAGAAATAGGCCTAGTAGTCATTTTAGAAGATGCAGAGAGAGAAGGATGAATTGGATGTTAACAATAAGCTGTCATGCCCAAAAAGAAAAAAAAAAGACTAGCTGGCAAGCTGATTAAAACATTTACGACTGATATTTTCATCTGGCTCCCCCAACAATGTAAGTTCTGTCATAATTTATTCGTTCTCATGTTTCAAACTTTTGTGGAGCACAAAGGAAGATATTTTGAAGAATGTTGGTAGCCAAACAGTTTAAGCTCCCATTGACTTCCATTATATAGACAAAAATACAACCAAAATTGCTCGGTTACCAACATCCTCCAAAGTATCTTACTAATGTTTTACAGAACAAAGACATTCATAAAGGTTTGGAGAACGAGTAAATACTTTTCATTTTTGGGTGGGCTCGCTTTACCAACTACCATTTAAACCGTAAGCGATATTTACTTTGCAAATGTTTAGTTTAATCATCAACTAACTTTTAACTATAACCATTAATTACTATTACTATTATTTTGGTGAAATAAATAAATAGTATTTAAAATGTATTTATTATTTGTATTTAAATTGTATGTACATATATGTTTTATAATTAATTAATATATAATTAATATAGTATATTCTAACCCTGGTTATCCATAATATCACACGAGTTAAACTTAATTTTAACTTTCTTTTTATCCTAAATATAATTATTAGGGGGCAAAGTACAAAAATTACACCAACAATCCACAAATCAGATATTGCCTTAATTTCCTATTTTAATGCCTTAATTTATTGCCTTAATCATAATTTTTTGACACTTCTCATCCTGGCGAAAGTAAAAAAAAAAAAAAAAAAATGTATAGGTATATTACTTCAGAGTCATTTATTATCATTATTTTGAGATGATTATAAAATATTATATGTCACTCACTGTCACAAATTATGTTTTTACTATACTGTCTGTTTTAGGATTCATGCTGTGCCCATTACCAATAACACTCCCATAAAATGGCAAAGTCAGTGACGTGGGGCATCTCCTGGATGTTTTATTTGTGACTAAATATCTGAAAAGCTAGAAAATCATCCTAACAATATGCACTCATTCACCTAAGCATTGATATCCACAGGGAAATGAAAAGGCTTTTCTGCAGAGTCTATAAAAGGGAACTCTGGCTTCTATGAGTGATGAGCCCCTTAGCAGCCATTTCTTCTTAAGCACACACTACTGAGCGTGAAAGAGGAGTGATCATGAAGAGTAAAATGTTTTTAAACAGCAATTTACGCATCAGCAAGGGCGCCTCCCCACTCAGACCTTGCAATAATGGATGACGTGAAGGTCGCATTGAAGATTTGACTTTAAGTTTGCCGTTGCGCCACGGTAGGAGGCTAAATGTGTAGCGGTTGGCTCTGTGATGATTACAAATAGTGCTTCAACTTCCCGTAGACATCAAAGGAGGTTTGAGGAAGGTTACTCACCCTCAGGAGGGGTTTGGTGAAATATGGCCAATAGAGAAAAAGACAGAAACGATATGAGGCTCTCCGTGGACTGACTATTTGTGTTCCTTGTCAAATAGTAAAGCCTCAATGCATGGCTGTTATGTGTACTATAAAGTGCATACTGACGTAATGCTAAGAACTGCCTACATGTAAAATATCACTGACGTTGCCAGAAATAAAGGCAATCAGCCAAAAAAAGAAACATATTGAAACAATGTCCACAAAACATTGCAGCAAAATTGCATGCACAATGTTTTTATTAGTTATGTTTGGGGTCAATAAGACATTTGTAATGAAATTAATAGCTAATTTGGCAATGAGCGCTTTAAATAATCACATGTAAAAAATGCCTTTTTTTTTTTTTCTTTTAATTCATTAAAGAATCCTGAAACATAAACAGTTTCCTTAAAAAAAAAGCATTTGTAATAATATAAGAAGACATTTTTCTTGAGCAGCATTGATTTCTAAGGGGTTGACACAAAAACTTTGCTTCTAATAATATTTGGATATACATTCAAATAGAAAACAGTTGTGAAATTGTAATAATGTTTCATAATATTATTGTGCTACTGTATTTTTCATTAAACAAACACAGCTCAAAAAACATTAAGAAATCCTCAAAACCCCAAAGTTTTGAATGCTAGTGCATATTCTGGGCCTAGTTATGCATATATGTATAGTGTTGACTTCATGAGCATATTTACCCTGATTTATATAATTGGCACCAGTATATGTTTTATTGCTCAGAACAAAACTTACACAAGAAAATAAGACCCTCAAAAACCGAATCCGGGACACAAATATAGCCTCTTAACATAACGTCTGACACTGGTCACTGCATTGTCTTAAGCATACAAAAGCAAAATTGAAAGAATCAGTTTGTCAGTATGATTTCTGGTATTCAAATATCCCACAACATAAATAATACACATACAAAACCACTTTAGATTTTAACGTCTGAACCAATTTCCCCTTAATCTGGAGTTTAAACAGCGCTAGCAAACACAAGTATGCAAGAACATGCAGAGTGCTCCAAAAGGCAGGATTTAGTCTTTCAAGCTGAAGGTATTTCTGCAGGAAACCTGGGGTTTTCCCACCAGATATAATAACACTGATTTATGCCAATGACAGCGAAGCTACTTTTAATTTTACGTCAGTGCTCCCCTACCCCGTTTAAAACATGCGCGCTTTCCTCCCCAGCCAGCGGCCCATTATGCAGTTGTAATACAGATAATGAATACGCAGATAAAGCACAAACTCTCCCAAGACAATGGCCTTCCTATTGCAAGTGTGGATAATTTTCCTGAGAAAGGCAGGGCGTGTTTTGGCAAATTGCTCCAGATTCATCTATTAGGCATCCCCTTTCATTATCGAGTTTCCGCTGTCCATCTCTGGGGCGGGCTTATCGTGCGGCTGCCTCTCAATAGCCTGAGCCCTTGCTAAGATTTCAGGTGCTGGGGGACTGGGCTCGCTGGAAACAGGTGTTCCCTCTGTTTGTGGGCCGCAGAGGTCCCGGGATGGAAGCATGGGAAAGGGCAGTCACCACCGTAGTTCTACATCAATGGGCAGCTAACAGTGAGCCATTGATTTCATGAATTCAGCTAAATTGGCATACTTAAGTAGAGGCTATAAGTAGTGGTAAGAAAGGGAAAAGGAGAAGTCTTCCATCAGTAGGTTTAGGAAGTGTGTGTTGCTTTTAATGACATACCAGAGCTGGAGTGGAAGCACGCAGCACCGATCCCACCCCCACAACCCCTGGTGTTTCCAGAGCGTCAACCATCAAGAATTCCAAGTATGATTGCGAAGTAGTTTATGAAATACGACTGGACTTACCTTTCAAGCTTTATGAGCATTTAAAGGAGTAGTTGCCGGAAATTTACTCACTCTCAGGCCTCACTCTGAGTTTGTTTCGACATCGGAACAGGTTTGGAGAATGCTCACCAGTGGATACATTGTAGTGAATGGGTGCCGTCAGAAAGAGTGTCCAAAAATATTATAATGCAACATAATAATCCACAAGGCTCTAATCCATCAGTTAAAAACTGACTATTCAACAGTCCTCTCACATCAAAATCCTTTTTGAACTGTTTTTGTATGTAAATGGTGCTTGATGGCAACATTTGTACTAGTAAAGTAGAATTATGCATAGGTGATTCACATTTGTGCATTGCATTTTTCACTTCACAAGACATTAATTGATGGACTGGAGTCATGTGGATAGCTTTTTGGACTCTCATTCTGACGGCACCCATTGATGAGCAAGTGCTGTAAACATTTCTCCAAATGTGTTCTGATAAAGTCCTCCTCGATATCATGGATGGCCTGAGGGTGAGTAAATATTCAGCAGATTTTCATTTTGGAGTGAACTGTTCCTCTACGCAGCTATTTAAATACAACAAAAATGCCAAGCAGGACTCTGAGCACATTTAAAGGGTCATTAAAGGGAGAGGTGGGCGATGTGGTGAGTGGGAATTTTCTTACCTGAGAAAATCAGGATACTGACAGTATGGCCTCAGTCTATGGTTGCTCGTCCTGACCAACGTGGTGTGATCAAACACTGGTTCCATCACCTCTGGCCACACCTGTCAGAAACAAAAGTGATCAATGGAGCAGGTACAGTACGCACGTTTAGAACTTGTTCACTTGCAGCATTCCCAGTGGAAATTTGGAAAATACGCATATGTTTGTCTTCAAATGTTTCAAAATTGTGTATAAATAATATTAATGATTTAAATATATGAACGATCTGTCTTTTATAGATTAATAAATGTACTAAAATTAAAGAGAATGTCAAATCTATGCCAGATTAATGAATTAATGAGATGAAAAAGTTCTTAAAAAGAGATTAAGAAGTCATAACTGACATTATAGTCAACATTAAAATATTTCAGTCATAATTGTGAAATAACACGTTGATATTATGACATACTAAATCATAATAAGCTAAAGAATCAAATCACAACTTTATGAATTACCAAAGCATTTTTTATGTGGCAGAAATGCACTTTAATTTATAGCCTCATAATGTTCATAAAAGTTATCATTAAAGCTGCACAAAACAAAGAAACGTCTTAAAGTAATGTTTACTACAGAATTACATTTACTAAAAAATAAATCAATAAACAGGACATATATATATATATATATATTACAAATCACAGACGTGTTATTTCACTGTGGGTATAATCAACAGCTTTCTAATATAGAGAGAAGTATCTCTGCACGTAAAGTTTACAGTTCCTACATGAACTGAAGTGAAATCATTAGGCCTACATCGTGCAAACTGAGGGAAAAATAGACGTTTGCAAATGCCATAGCCTCTCCGTTCCGTTCCAATCTGCGTACAAGTGATAATATATAGATGGGGCTGTCATTAAAACCGTTTCGTGCTCCTTGTGGATTCATTTGCGCTGACCCAGAATGCAGTATTTTCTTAACACTAGCAGCAGGCCTCTTTGATGTTATCTGCCCGACTGGCGCTCGTGGAGTGCAGCGCCTGCGCCCGATCTGCCGCGGTGAACGGAGGAGCCATATTAATCATCGTGAAGTCTGCGAGAGCGCCGTCATAAATCGCGCGGCACGGTCCTTAACGGAGAGAGTCCCTGGACGCCCTCTCCTCGTTTATCAACACGCCCCGCCTCCGGATGCTGGGTAAATACAAGGGAGGAATATGGGGGTGGCTGGGGGTTGTGATGTTGAGCATATCGAGGAGGTCGTAATGACTTTATACCACTGTGAGTGATGTTCTTTTCCCTCGCTCTGACCTCGAATAATAAATAGTCGTCAAAACTCGGTAAAGTTTTCCTCAAGTGGAAAGGAACGAAAGTGCGTGTTTGTGTTCCTGCAGTGCTGGAGGATGATGGGAGTTCCGCTTTATTTGTCCGAAAAGAATCGGCTCTTTTGAACTTCGAATAAGTCTCAAAGAACCGATTCATTCGATGCCAGTGCGTAGTTGTCCCTCCACGCGCGGCATATAACTGAAGAAATATGTTGACTGCGTTTGTGTTTATGATCTTTTTATTTTACTAATTTACATGCTTAGGCATATCTGATTGCATGGCATTAATTTCGCTGCATTGTCCTTTTTAAAAATGTTTTTTACTATCAGCTCTCTCATTGTGAATTGAAAGAATATCGTAATATTTGTAATATTTGTCACTGTACAAAAATAATCACTGGTCTGCGTTGTTGTAACACTAAATCACAATATAATAGGCAGACAATTTAATTATTTTTAGTTAATACCCTGCCTGCATCATATCTTTGATATTAGGTATAATAACGCATTGATTAGCTAGACATGGGGAATCATGTTCATAATGACTAAACTATTTTGTTGTTAGTTTAGTTATAATTGTCAATAATTGTGTCCTTTGTGTGAAAAGTGTGCAAATAATTTTATAAAAAAAATGACTTATGTTATTAGGCTGTGTTTGAGTAGTTGTTGAAGAACTTGCTGATTCAATTCTATAGATTAGGGGGTTGCTAAGGCCTTGCTATGCAGTTGCTAACATGAGTTAAAAGAGGCAGTATGAAAATGATATTTAAAACACTGCAATATAGCCTAATGGATTTCA
>JAUMHP010000038.1:1150629-1177885 GCA_032361065.1 Enteromius trimaculatus | reverse complement strand
AATTATAAATTATTATAATTAAATAAATACACAATAAATAAAAATATATAAAAAAGTAATACAAAAAGTATTTATATGTTATGTATGTCTATATGGTACGTATTAAGTTGTTGATTGATTAGAAATGCAAACAGAAACCTTGCAGTATATTGCATTTGGTGTATAATGCATTAAATATCATAGCTGACCATTTTTGTTTTACATTTAGTAATTTTACAGTATGGCCTGTTTATTACCATAGGCCATACTGTAAATGTGTTATTATACATTTTGTTTTTTATGCATATAATACAATTTTAAGATTCATTTCACTCCAGCAAGTGACAGATATTTTACAGGTAATTAGTATTGATTTATTATTTTTATTCTATGCCTCTTCATGTACATAAACTTGGATAACAACTATAATAACACGATCAGGCTATTTGATGATGCTATTTTAAGCCTAAATATGGCAAAACTGATATCTCACCTTGCATGCTTGTGGTGGACCATTAAACTCATGAGAGAGCGGGAAAAAGAGAGAGAGAGAGAGAGTTCCTGCTGAAGTTGATCTGCTGCTGTCCTTGCTGATGTACAGACCAATCCAATTAGGTTTCACCTCTAGGCTGTGATGCAGCTCGTGCTTCAGACGATCTATTCCGTCCACACGCGCGCACACACACAGATACACACACGCGCGCTCGGTGTCACTCTGCAGCTCCACACACACTGCGCGCACCCTCCGCTTTTACGCGTCCGACATCTGCAGACATCCCGACTCACCGTGTCAAGCCATCGATGGAGGCAGCGCTCTTAGCGAGGAAAGGGGAGCTCTTTTAGTAACAGAGATTTGCCGCTGTTCTGTGAGATCTCCTCACCCTTTTCATGTTGAACAAAATGTGGAACACATGTCCGGTCATAACTGAAGCCTCCGTTGAGAGCTAGGAATCTTTAAGGAAACCCGCAGGCGTCTTTTCTCCCGTTTGCGCACACAGCGATTTGTATATGCAAACGGTGGTTTACTTCAGGAAGGTAAGGGATATAGTTTGTTGCATCTGCATGAACATTGTTATGACAAGTCGTGATGCCTAGACGTCACTTGTTTGAGTGGAACTGCTGAGATGAAGTGAAAGGAGATTTGTTTTTGTTTTTCAGAGCAGGTTCATTTTGACATAGCAAGGCTACAAAGTTAAAGGCAATCTCTTGTCGCACACAGTAGAACGGTTTTAATAGACGCTGAGGCGTTTGACAGCTCTTAATGTGAGAAACACAGTGGTACTGACGGACACAAGTTGTAAACGTTTAGATGTTTGGGAATATATCTTACTTTAATGCTTTGGTAAATAATATAAGATAATGTAGCTAATGATTATGAAAGAGTGTTTGGGTTACTGAAACTGTTGCATATTTGCAGTTTGAATGATTTGTAACCTTTTAATGTAAAATATTTCTGAATTAACTAGTTTTATTGGTATTTTTTTCAGTATGACAAAATCAGTCCAATATTACACCAATCGTTGTCAGTTTTAAGGGATTAGGTAAAAAAAGGCATAGTTAATGCAATAAAAGGCATTGTGTGCATAAAATAAAATAAAGAACTGATGCTTTTTTATTTGTTTAAGGAAGAAATAGGAGAGCTGCATGTTCTGACACCCATTATATCCGCACACATATCGACTAACATTTGACTCCCGAATGTAACCTTGAAATGATAGAAGGCCAATGATGAATATTGAATGTGGCAACGAGATAATGCTTGTGTTATTTACTTATTCTAGTTTAAACAAGAGGTTCCACTATTCTCGTACCTTAGGCTTTGGTGAAGTATATCGGAGCTTAAGTTTCTTCTTTACATACAGGGCACGCTTGGCTGGTGATATGTAAATCGCATCTAATGCTGGCATTTAGTTCTGCTTCCAGATGTACTTTGCAAAACAATTACAGTACAATCTGACATATCCCAAATGGATCTCAAAGTAGGGACATTTCCTAAATAATTACGAGCTGGGATATTTTCCACTGCATGGGGGGAAAAAAATGTCATTTCAAATTGGAAACAACAGGTGTCTGTCTCTCTTCACAGCCATGGAGGGACTCGTCTAAGGAGGACCCAACATAGTCACCTTTTTCCAGTTATCTTCTGGTTGATTTTCATCTTTACATCTTCCTGGCAAGAGCCGCCCGTCTCCTTGCACACAATGGCAGAGAAGACCGGACTTGAGGTTCCGAAGCCTGGAGGAAGATCTGCGGCTTCACTTCCACCTGAGCCTATCGAGATCATTCGGACCAAGGCCCGCTCCAGAAGGGTCCGTCTCAACGTTGGAGGCCTCAACCATGAGGTCTTATGGCGGACCTTGGACCGGCTTCCCAGAACCAGATTAGGCAAGCTCAGAGACTGTAACACCCACGAGTCTCTAATGGAGGTCTGTGACGACTACTGCCTGAATGAGAACGAGTACTTCTTTGACAGACACCCTGGTGCGTTCACGTCCATCTTGAATTTTTACAGAACTGGAAAGCTGCACATGATGGAGGAAATGTGCGCTCTGTCTTTTGGACAAGAGCTTGATTACTGGGGCATAGATGAAATCTACCTGGAGTCGTGCTGCCAGGCTCGCTACCATCAGAAGAAAGAGCAGATGAACGAGGAGCTCAGGAGAGAGGCAGAGACTTTGAGAGAGAGGGAAGGAGAGGGTGAATTTGATAACACCTGCTGCCCGGACAAGAGGAAGAAACTTTGGGATCTTTTGGAGAAGCCAAGTTCCTCAGTTGCTGCTAAGGTAAGGTGCCGTGGTACACGGTGTGACAGTCTGGGCCTCCAGGGGCGTTTGGCAGGTTGCCGAAAACCATTTCCATGTAACAACACAAACCCTTCCTTATTAACGATGAGGTGCTGTTCAACTTCATTGTGTGTTCTGTTTCAGAGTAGCTCTGTTCCCAAACGCCACAAGCTGCAGGTTGCTGGCTTCTTGCTGGCTTCTAGCTGTTATAAAACCTCATAAATTACCAATTTGGAACACTCATTGGATGTACTGCACAAGAAATTCAGCAATAGTGTTTGATGTTAGCATGTTGCTAAGCTAACACCATAATACTCTTTGCTTTGTTCTGCTCCCAAACCTAGTAGCTATTTTTTTCACCAGACAGCTGCTTTCTATATTTCATAGACATTTCAGCTATTGTGATTGCACCTTAAAAAGCATAAAATATTGCACATAATCAATTATTTAGTAAAATATTTAGTGGTTAAAAAAAAAAAAATAATAATCATAATAAATAAATCTCAAATAAAAATAACAGCAAAAAATACACTTTGATAAACCTCTGGTAATGATGTTTTGAGGACAGATTTTGTATTACTTTTTAAATTATATGTTTATTATACATTTGCATATGTAAATATGCACATTATACATTTATTTTATATCTTAGATATTGGATTCTATGCTTTGCGAACATGTTGCTTGGCAAATTGAGTGTAACACTAATTTACGGTAGCAGGGAAAGAACTTTTTTGTAAGTGTAAGAAGTGCAGTGGGTGTAAGAAATGCGATAAGTGCTGATGGTTTTCGTCTGTGGTGGAAGAGCTTGTTTTTCCGTTATGGATCACAGACAGTTGGCACCAGTTGGCAGTTAGCTGTCGTATGCAATGTGTGCAAGAGCAGCTCTGCTCGTTGAGTCAGAGTGACTATGTATGTCACATTAGAACTTATGAACATAACCATGCATAAAATGCACGGCATTTAGGGCATATTTGCTGAATTTTGTAATGCCATATTCATATATATGTACGAAGGCCATGTTCCTTTCATCTCACACAATGCTACATCTATCCAATTACATTCATCTGATCATGCATTGTACTTGCTCACAATGCAGAGAGAACCATTGGTTGCATGTCCCGTGTAGCTTCGAATGTGTGCCTGTATCTATGGGTGTACAGTACACTCTAAATCATCCATTGGCTGGGGGGAACGCAGATGAAATTCAATCACTGATCATTTACGAGGAGTATCCAGCATAGAGCTCAGCGCAGATAAGGATTATATTTCACGTCTGAGATAGCGTATCATAAAAACATCCCCTTAAAGTATGACAAAACTACATGGATGTGAGACATAATGGAAATATAGAGTTTTTAGCATAACCGCTTTGGACGTCCTGCAGTGCGTGTTGTTTTTACCACAAGTGCAGTGTCATCTGTTTTGTTGGATATTTCCTCCACCTATATGGGAATCATGGCTGATTCAATTTCAGCCTGCCTCCACCCACTTAATTTATGATACAGGCTCATGATGGAAAGAGCAGGAAGATTGTGGTAATATAGAAGGCATCGGCAGTTTCCTGCACTGGGTGTGGATTATAAGAGCTCTGACACTCACTGTGGTCTGGGAACACTGTGGTAATGCCTTGATTTTACCTCACAGGCAAGTGAGGGAGAGTCATTTGTGTTTGTCACTGCTCTGTTAGGGCTTTCTAAACAGCATGCAAAGGCACAAAGGAGGAAATTACATGCTTTGAGTGTATAGTGTGCGCGTGTGTGTTCCCAAATGTACGAACAACAGCTTGCTCATAGATCTTTGCCTTAGAGCCTCATGCAGTTTGAATGAGGGAAGCCTCTTTATATTCACGGGAAATCCCTCATATCATATGTGCATAAATATGTGCATGGTGCAGAGAAACCAATTTAAAGCTGAAGCATGTGATTTTTGTGTTACCAAACATGGGCGCACTTCTGTACTATACTGTAGCATACTGTAATTAGCTAAAAATGGTCGTTAGTTCTTTTGAACTCTATTGGTAACTTGCCTCAAAATGATTTTGGCAAACATGTTAAAACGTAATTTATTTTCAGTCAGTTTGTCTTTTTGGTGCAATTTAGATGGGATAAACATAATTTTGTAGTTTAGTGGTAGTATTTTAGGGATGCCAAAGTTAATGTGTTAACTGGTGGAATTTTAAGATATTGCATTTCTTAGTCTAGTGTAACTTGGTGGTATTTTCATGTTTAATGCATTCAGGTTTTAAAATATGTTAGTCCTGTCAAACTATTAATAGCGATTAATCACATCCAAAATAAAAAAAGGTTGTTTACATACGTGTATGTACTCTGTACATTTGTTATGCATATATAAATGCACTCCCATGCATGTATATATTTAGGAAAAATATGTTATATATATGTTTATATATAAACACGTATTAATATATAACATAAATTACATGAATATAAATATATACATGTAAATATATAAAAAATATATAATGCTTGTGTGTGTATTTATATATACATTATAAATATACAGAGTACACACAGATATATTATGTAAATAAGAATGTATTCATTTTCATTTTTAGTTATTTTTGCAATCCTGTTGTTTGTTCTTTTATTCGCTTCCCAATTATGTTTAATGGTTAATTTTTATTAATGCATTTCGTTTATGTTTGTATGTAATTTTATATCGTTACTTATACAACTTTAATTACAGACCTGATGTGAGCTATAAAGTTTTAATTAATGATATATGCCTTTGTTGAAGCCACCAGCCTGCAATTTTTCAATTTATTTTTGAAAAAATACCATTAAAAATAAATTACACCAGTCAGAGAATCATGACAAGTAAATTGCGGCAAAAAAAAACATGACCACCCACTCCCATGAAGAGCTGCAAATGACATAAATTCTGTACCCTTACACTCTCAGACTTTGCTTTATATGCATATTTTGCTATAAACATGAAATACTGTTTTTATTGCTTGTAAACAATTATTTTTTTTTTTTCAATTACTTTTCAATTAAGTATAGTATAGTAGTTCATTATAGTATAGTATTGTTGATTTTATAATAGTAGTTTTAGCTAAACTAAAAAAACTGGTTTGTTTGGTTTATGGATTGAAACTCATAAACAAACCCTTTTTAAAAAATACAGTAAATTTTGAACCAAGGCTGCTTAAAAAAAGTGAATGGGCACAACGGCACTCAATAACGCTATCTAACAGGTTCCTATTGGTTAGACATATACTATACATAACACTGGTTGAATTAATATTGGCCACGGTCCCTTATCTGCAATTATTTGGAAAAACAGAAAAAAGAGAAATAGTTTTTTTGAGGCTTATTTTAGGCTCGTTTTGTTAGACCAAATTACTTATTTTTTCAGACAGAATTGATTCAGCTTTAAGCTACAGAACCTTTACAGAGTGAGAGAAAGATGAGAAAAAAGGTTAAAAACGGTCTTAGGAAATCATCCGATATTTCCCTGGTCAGTAAAGGACCATTACACGTTCCGAATCGCCCTCCCACCGCTGCGACACTGCTCGCACACATGCAGAGATCTCATTACATCTCCTCAGAGGAATCTCCACTAATGTGTCCAAACATTACAACACCCAGCAATCATTCACCACGCTTCCTTCCAGTGAACACAGGTTAAAAATGGAAAAAGAGATGATTGACACACTGTTTAGGGGGTCAGATAAAAGGCAGAGTTCCATGAGCCCAGTACAGCATGCGTTTTGAAAAAAAAAATAATAATAATGATGGGTTGGATTGAGAAAAACTGCGAGAAACCCCAGCATGCATCATCTCCCAAATCAGTTCTTTTAAAACATCGTCCATGAATAATAAATGTAATGGTCAGTTCACACACCAGCACAGATTCACATTCACACGAACACACACACATACAGTACAGCTTGATGTAATGTCGTGGTCTTGACTTACAGAGGTAACATTCACAGAGGAGAGAGAATCATTTGGGAGAGTTGCACCTTGACGCTATATGCCTATAAATAGGCAGCTGGCTAATGCAACAGTAGCCTAAGGTGAGGGTACAACATTTTCACTCACCAAGGGGATTGTACAAAAGGACGAAAGAT
This sequence comes from Enteromius trimaculatus, assembly GCA_032361065.1. Taxonomy (NCBI): domain Eukaryota; kingdom Metazoa; phylum Chordata; class Actinopteri; order Cypriniformes; family Cyprinidae; genus Enteromius; species Enteromius trimaculatus. The sequence continues at coordinate 1,171,024 of JAUMHP010000038.1, read as the reverse complement.
ATAGGAAGTCCTTCACAGGACAAACCGAGAAAGACTGGTAAAAGCAAAACAAGATGCATAAATCCAAATGAAAGACATTCATCTTTATTATGAATCTATCATTTAAAGATTAAATATAGAATTTCTAGACTGCATTAATAAATCAAGGTGGAGGTGATGGAAATGCACTTTCATGTACAGTAGTGGAGTGCTTGTGTGGCGTTATACAGTAGGGTCATGCATCATACATAAAACCATATGTTTGACCACATCTGAAGAATTTTCCTCCAGGAACTAATCCACATTGGGTAACACTGGGTATGAGCACATGTCTTTCATTTTATTATAAACAGAGTTGTAAATAAACAAAGTATCTGTAAATACAGCTTTATAAGATATACAGTAGGAGGCCATATTCTTACCAGATGCATTGCTTCAGGTGCTTTTAGTAAGTGTTCAAATGAATAATTTCACTTGCCATCTTTTCTTCTTGTGCATTTTATATCTTTTTAATGTCATTGTAATTTCATTACTTTAAAAAAATAAATAAATAATACATAACATATCAACATAAGGACCCCTTCTAAAACATTACATTTAACATGCACTGAACATCATTTATTATAAATACAAAATTCTACATTCAATTAAGGAGAAATAAAAATTCTGGCTAATAACTTAAGCCGATAATTACTTTCATGACTAATAACCGATAACCGATATTTTGCGTAAATCAATCAAAAATATTACTCTGAAAAAAAATATTTTTAAATGTTGCAAGAGAATTTAAGAATCACAATATTATAATATATAATGTATGAAAAATGTACATTTATTTTGAGACTGGCTAAAGATTACATTTTACAGTGTTCAATTATTAGTATTTTTAAAGATGAACTTTAAGTGAGTATTAGAAAACAAAGATAATTTACATGAAACAATAGAAAAAAAATATCTATCAGCCAATATAAATAATTTCAAAAGCCAACAACCGATATAGTACAGATAAATTATGTGCCTTTGTTCTATGAACAAACTTCTAGTTTTTTTTTAGAAATGCTCCCAAGATTGATATTGTATTGGTGTAATAAAAAATGGGCTAGCACTACACTTCACGTACTTCACCACTTGATAATATGAATAGTAATGAAATCACGTTGCATAATCAGGCCCAAAACTGCCTCAATTCTTCAAAATAAATAGTTAGGCCCAGAAACTCACTAAGTATTTGGTTGGTTCATAATATGTGATTTCTTTATAGTCTCATATGTCTCGCATACACCGCAGTGCCAGTGTATCTTTGTTATTGCAGAGTAACAGCTGTGCCCTGTAGGTTTACGTGACTGTCGCAGAATTGTAGAGCTCACTCAAACTTAAGTTAATAATCTTACTGAGTATTCAAGCTAGAAGTGTCAGTTTTACATGTTAGGCTAATGCACCTCTCGCGTTGTATTTATGCCTACATTTCAAACTGAATTATGAGGCTAAAATATGCCACAAATCTCCACCACACTGGAGCTCACACTCGCAGGCTGATTTAAATGAACCGGTTTGATTTAGATGAGGGATCTTCTCTCAGTTAATGTCAGGTCTCTTAAGCAACAGTATATTTACCAATGGCGCAAATTTAGAGGATTTCCCGAAATGATGAACTGTAAATTTATTTAGTTTTTTAGAAAAAAAAAATATATGGTGGTTTATCCTTTAATGTGTGTGCATTATGCCTATGGAGACTCCCCATAAAACACAGAAACTAGTGTGATATGTCACTTTCATTTTTAGTTGGTTAATAATTTAATTACAATTACATTTCTGAGGGATTGCTGGGATAGTTAATTGGCATTTTCTTATTTAAGAAATATGGTTTACGAAATTTGAAACCTATGCAATAACACTAAAACTAAAATCAATTTGTGGCCACTTTTATTTTATTTTGTTGGTTTTGGAGTCAGTATCCAAGTTCACTTTTAGGGTTTTTAAGCTTTTCTATGTATTTATTTATGTTTTTTTGTGTTAAATGATCATTAAAATAACACAATTCAATTTCATAGGGGCCAGTTTACTAGTGTTGCTTACTAGCATTATTTTTTAGCAACTGTGGCTTCTTTTCGATGTGGTTTTGGATTCATGAAAATGTATTTTAGTTTACTTTTTAGGTATCACTTTATTAGTTCACTTATTAGCTTTCACAAACAATTATAACCACCGGTCTGCTCAACACACATCTTCACATGTGTGAGTAAACAGGCGACTGTGTTCGTTTCCCAGGAAAGTCTCAGTCAGTCAATATGGTTCTTCACTATTATCAGTGCTGGAAAGAAGCAGCTGGTGGATCTAGCATTTATTACTCACCTTTCATCCGTGCAAATTGTTTTGTTCTAAAAAAAGCCAAACTTTTTCAGTACATGCTTCTTCCTGCCTTTGTGGAAGCTTTGACTGTTGAAGTTGGACAGTACGGACAGTAGTTTTTGCTTTCTGTCAAAGTCATTTATAAAGACAGACTTCCGCTGTCATTTACCATTTTGTTTGTGTGCTCTGCGGCTGTGTGTGTCCCATCAGATGTTCAAAGAGCATTATCATGACACTAAATTGACTTTCAACACCATGCAGTCCTTAAATTAGAGGACCCCTCTGGTCCAGCTGTCATTTACAGAGCAAAGCCTCCCTCTTCTAAACTGCGCTAGTGTAGTTACATAATACTTTCCAGAGAGACCTAATCAGCATAGGCTAACATTTAGGTGCCACGTCCTAAATCCTCTTTACGCATTCATAATCAGATAAGAACTCTTTGGATTATGGGTAACAATGCTTCCTCTGGCTTTGTATTGGTTGCAGAGCATCACGATTGAAGGGGATGTTCCAGACTTTGCCCTTTGTTTAAAATTTGATCAAAAAAGCGTACTTGCTCTCTGTAATGCTTTTTAATGCATGAGCTTTTACATTAACATTCAACTTTTGGATGTACAGTAATCCGATTTATGTGGTGCTCACATATCTATATAATTTAATTATACTCATAAAACCTTTATTTTGTAATTATTTACTCATCCTCATGTTATTTGAAACCCTTATGGCTTTTATTTCTGTGGAACACAAAAGAAAAAGTTTAGCAGAATGTGCAGGCTGCCCTTTTTATTCAATGGAAGTGAATGATGACCAATGGCCAAAGACACCACATGCCTTTACTAGTCGAATAGACCACTATGATATAATTGGAACTTGAAAGCTCTTGTCTCATTCATTTCCATTGTATATAAAGATGTAACTTTCGTCAAAACTTCTTATTAAGAAGAAGAAGCCATATGGTATTGGAGCTATATGTGAAGTTCAGAACATTTTGACATTTATTTTTGTGTGAACTATCACAAACCAGAAAAACTGGTTTTAAACAAATGTAGTAACTTCGTGAGCACAAAAAAACCCTGAATGGCAGATTGTAAAACCATGTGGCCATTTTTCATTTTGTGAAATAAACTCAGCACAGAAAAATTGCTGCAGTTATAGGTCGGAGAACAAGTGATGGAAATGGCAGAGTAATTATAAAATGGTACAGGGATAATGCTAACCACAACAGAGAGCAGTAGCATCAGACGCAAACAAATCAGTGTAAATGACATGGGGATATGATTCAGGAGGCTTAGATTATCTCAGGAGCTTAAGGCATCTGAAGCGATCCCATTTGGCTTGTACAGAACAGGTATTTAAGGACACAGCAGTGAATCTAAGGTGCACAACTGTGTTTTAAACTGGAGAAAAAGAGGAAATATCACTGAGCAAAAAAGCTAGGACTTGCCTCTTCCTATTGACTTCAGTCATTGATCTGCACCAATGAAATCCTTGGCATTTCTGATTTGCAGTTTTAATTATTTCACACATAACCCAGAAATCAATGGCCCCGGTAATTACAAAAGCATGGAAGTGTAAAAAACAAGAAACAAGACTTTTCACACCAAGCTCAAGACAAATATGCTTCACGCTTAGTGCTTAGTTTTAATGGCCCGGCAAGAGAGCTTGCTGGCGGGAGGCATCAGAATCTTTGGCCGGGGGTCATAACATCCCCATGAGATGTCGTGGCATTGCATAGAATGGCTTAATTTTATGTGCTGCTGTGGCTGAAGACAACACAGAGACAAGAATGTGTTGAAAGCACAGCTTTTTTATGTTTAATGTTGATGAAAGTCTCTCAGTAATTTAATGATTTGTCTACCAAAAATAACTGTGGAGAAATAAATAATTTATTAAGCAATATGTGTAGAACTGTAAAAACGTAGATCAAAGTCACGTCCAAGAGGGAAGAAAACTTTTAATTAATGGAAAAGATGACAAAAAAGACTAGATTTTGCGTTTTGAAGGATTTGAGACAATGCTGAATGGAGATGTCTGGTTCTTCTAAATGAGGTGATGGTCTAGTAGCTCTATCAAAGCCCTGAAGAGACATGGTTTTGAATTCATTGAATCCCTCAGTGGAGAATTTTGATTGCTGGTAAAAGTCCTGCCGTGCATATAAAAACAGTGCTTTAAAAGTTCTTTATAATAAAAGAGATATTATGTTTGACAGCCCTTTTGAAAATGTTCACAGTTGCTGTGAAAGAATACTTTGACCTGACATACGGTACTCTACAACTCCTTACATCCTCTCCTTCAAGGTTAAGTTCACAGCACAGTATGCTTGTCAGTCCTGTTTTAGATGTGGTTATGTTCATGCATATTTTGGTTAGATATAGATATATAAGGTTTTCCCCTATTTAGTCCTGGTTCTAGACAGACATAGTGTCTAAAAGCTACTGCTTTTGAAAAAGCAATTACTTAGCTACTGTCAAAAAAGGATATACTGTACGGATATATATCCGGATGTACGGTTCTATGTTTGTTATGTTGTCTTTGTCATGTAAACAAATAAAGTGTAAAGTGTCAGGCCATCCAGTGACCTATTATTTTGTGGATACTTTAAATTTGGTAGTACTTGTCTTAATACCGAATACTATTTATGCACTATTTGGAAGCCATTGATTCATGCGATAATGTGAACTGCCCATCTTAATGAGTCATGGAATTATTCATTCAAGTGATTCATTCAAAAACATTGATTCATTCAGTAGCAAAACAATTGATTTATTATAAGTGAGTCATTGAATTGCTCACTCAACCAATTTGGTTAAAAAAAGATGTGTCCAGGTCAGTTTAGAATAATTTAGATTGAAACAATAGAGAGAAGCTCAAAATATTGTTTTTAAATGTAAATTACTAATTTTAAGTTCTTGTTTATTGAACTGTTGCCATCACCGCTTACCTGATTTATCAAGTGCAATATGTGATTTACCAATCAGATTTGAAGAAACAGTTTAGGCTTACAATCAGTGTGCTTGTACGTCATTCTCAGTTTTCTATCATTTCCTCTGATTTTATGCAATACTCATGGTTTAGGTGTAGAGATATGTTCAAGACTATATTTTTGCATTAAAATATTGTTCCAGGGTCAACAAAATATGTTTAGAAATAAGGACGCATCAAACTTGGCAAAATCAGGATATGCGTATTTTTCAGTATTTTACAGTTTCACGACCAATTCATACATATTCGTACGAGGTTGCAAAATCATGCTAATTCGTACAAATTCGTACAACCTCTTCTCATACGATTTTGTATGGTTTGTCTAAACCCCAATGAGGTAGGTTTTAGGGGTGGGGTTAGGTGTGGGTCATTCATACAAATTCATACGATTTGGCAACTCGTAAAATACGTATGATTTAGCAAAAAATGTATGAATTAGTACGAATAAGCCACCTCGTAAAATATATACGAATTGCAGGGAGACTGGGTTGGTTGTATCACATTTGATGTCAAGTGATGCTGTTTACAGTTTAAATAACATTTTATCAGTTGTGATTTAGACTTTGTACAGAATGTGTGTTTGCATTCCTCTGCACTGTTTTTCCATAATGTAAACATGTGCTAGACATATGTTTGACTGTTGAAATCGCATATTTTTGTAGTGACGAGCACATAAGAGAATGCATTCTAAAAATGTAGCACTCAAGTTCAGAGAAATTCTATTTAGTAAAAATATGCCTGTAGATCTTGAATTAATTACATTATTAAACACAAAATCACATTCTGAGTGAATGGGTGTTGTGGAAGATGTTCTTTGATGTTTAGTGTTGCTATTTTTATAGGCGAAAACAGAAAAGCTCGACTTTCTTTTATTCATGTTTGGTCAAAGTCTGTAGTTGTTTAAACAGGCCAATTCGAGAGTCACACCTGTCATTCAATACAACTGTCAGCCCCAAACACTGAACACTGTCGAAACACGCTCTGAGATTGAGATCCTGTCAGACAAACTTCTGTCCTTTTTTTGTTTTGTACGATCTAACACATCACGGCCAAATGTCATTCTGTAACTCCCCCTGAGCTGTGATTTCTCGAGGTGTGGGAAGATGTGAAATCTTGCGCGTCCCGTCATCTTTCAAGCATGAGAAGACACGGTGGCATATTGGCACCTGATGCAGCACTTCTATATTTGGCCGGTAGTCAATCATGTTTGCGATGCTGTATGTGCTCCTCCAGGTGTCCCTGCCGTGATGGGCCACCTGCTGCTGGTCATTGTCAGGGGGCAGAAGGTGTGTCGTGACCACATCCTTCACAAACACTCACAGTGGGAGTGGCGCAGATGATTGATGAACTAATTGTCTCGGTAAAACATCACGTTAGATGTCAGCAACAGCCCTCGGGTTGTTTCTGTCCTTGCTAGCAAAAGAGATGAAACAGCTGAAACGGAAGTGAGAGGGTAGGAAAAGTAGGAATAATAATTAACTACATTTTTCACCCCTCTCTGTGAAGAAAGCCCAGTGTTTGCAGTGTTGCCATGGAGATATGGAAGGGTTTGGTGCACGGGTGTGAGTCTTAAACTAATGACTGAGCACAATTCCACTTACCAGCTTGGAATAAAAAGACCATCGTTTAGAGCAAAAAAACAAAAAAAAAAAACAAAAAGGAAGAATGTGACTAAAATTGGACATTTATCCTTGCTTTTACAGTATTTATTTAAGCAAGGGATTTTTTTATTATAATTTTTTATAATATAGCTTGTTTTATAATGCTGTAATAAAATACAGTTAATGAACCAACAAAACAATGCTTATACCATGTCTGCAAACATGTTTTTTAAAAAGCCAGTTGCCAGTTTTTGATATGCATTATATTTAATAATTTTTGCATTTGTAAACCACAGATTTGATTTGAAATGAGGAAAATGTGTAAAAACTGTTACATTTATATATATTAATTTTAGCTTTGGTTTCTATAAATTTATTGTAAATTAATTTTGGTTTAATAGATTATAAAGATCTATACAAACATCTAAAAAAAATCTAAATCTTACATTTTCATTCATTAATTATAAAGAAATGCATTTGCTGATTATTTTTTCACTGTATTTTCCATTAAAATTACACGTATTGTCTAGTTAAGAAAATATTAATAAGATAATTTAGTTAATATTTTGTCCTCTTAAATATAATTTTCTTCTAAAATAGAACAATTTAAAGAGTAAAATGACATATTACTGTATAGCGGTATAAAAATAGGTTTTCATTGCATTCCTATGTACTTTTCCTATTGAGAGTACTAACCTTTTTAAACAGTGTATTTTCTGTAATCTCTTATCATATTATATCTCTTTGACAGTCGAGAGAACGAGAACAGCTGATGTTACCCAGCAGCCCCCTCAGACATACTTACACGCGCTTCTTGTTTTCTTGGCACTTACACTGCCCCATCCACTCTATAACCGACCCATCTGCCAAGCAGAAACAGTGGTCGAGGAAAATAATTGTTGTGCAGAACCTTTAAGGAGAGAGGGATGTGTTCCAATTTGGTTTAAATGGTAAAGAAGATTTATTTAAAGAAAGGGGAAAAAAAAACTGATTATTATGCATAGTAAAAAGCACGCATGGGGAATTCAGAAACGAGGAGAGGTGAAACTGTGCCAAAAGTTGGACAAGGCGTGATTGCAGGGTGGGGCGAGAAACACTGAGAAAAAGTAGAAGAGAGAGATGTGTTATCAACCTTTTAGAGTTACACCAAGCGGCACAAGCCACTGACGGTCAATGCCAATTATATGTCCACACAGTTTATTTAATGTGTGCCTGTTACTCTTCTGGGCCTTCACTCCTACTGTGCCTTCCAAAACCTACGCCCTGATCCGGTCCATGATGCTTTTGGCACCCTAATGAGCTTAAAGGCAAGGGTCTTGGTCTTGGACCTGAAAAAGAGAGTGACAGAGTCAGTGCCCCATCATGGTCAAAACACCATGCTTAACTGACTTTATATTGCATTTTCAGCGTATGAGGGTCATCGAGTAAATAAAATAAGAATGCAGTATCTGTGTGCTGGGGAGGTTTGATGAGCAAAGGTAAACTTGTGCCATCTGACTGATCTTCCTCTGTCCTTCCTGTTTGTCTTTGTAAGTCTCCTCCCACACGCTCGGAGCGGCAGGTGCTATTTTTCCACACAGGATTTGGCAGCGTAGTAGGCTATTTGTCTAAATTCAGTGACTGCCGATTGCCTTTCTTATTTGTTTGACATCGTGATAAAGCAGAGCTGGATCAGCAAGGACCAAGTGGCTCAGTTAGACCTCGAAGTCATCACTAAATGACATAAAAAAGTTATTTCTTTGAACGCATTAGAGTCCAGTAGATAATGAAACTCTGAAAAGTTGTATCATATTATCCTGTGCGCAATGCATGCAACTGGGGACACCAAAGGATTTCATGTAATGTTTCCCATTTTGATAAAGTAGCATGTCACTCAAGATTTACTTTTCTCTCTATAATAGTACAACAAAACTAGAAGGATTTTTTAAGCACAGCAACAACTGTTCAGATTTTTGTCAGATTAATTCTGTTTTGATTCACTCATATTTACGTATACTTTCAATGATAATATGGATTATATAGAGAGCTCAAAAACAATCTCTCATTTTTTATCATTATTTCGGTATTTGTTTATTCACATTTACATGAGTCAGTTTCAAATGGCATTTTCTTTCAATCTGGGCTGCAAACCAGCCTGAACAGTTGGCATGTTCAGAAAATGACCTTGATATACGCATTCTCCTTGTCACTCAGACAGCTATTAGTCGCTAACTCAGACTAAAGAAGATCATTTCACATTTTCAATGCACTTATATGTCATTTTCATCTTCTTATATAAAAAACAATACTTTTTTTTACCATGGTGAGGAATGTGCGGTGAAGAAATGCTATTGTTAATGCAGGATTTTAATCACATACACTGGTGATTAACTGTAAAATGAGAAAAATAATACTTAATATGCAATAAATCGATGATAGGTTACAACAAAGACATATTTTATAATATTACAAAAGACTTCTATTCTTTAAAGAATCCACAAATGGTTTCAATACTGATAACAATACAACCTTTTTTAATGAGCATTTTTTACTATTGACTGATTTTTGAAGGATCAACGTAGACTACAATAATGCAATAAATAATACAATAAAAATTTTATGATATTTCATATTATTGCTGTTTTACTGTATTATTGATCAAATACTCTAAATACAGCCTTGGCGGGCAAAAGAGACCTCTTTTATACACATTAAACAAAATCTTACTGACCCCAAACTTTTGAGTGGCAGTCTATGAGTGGAGGTACAGAATGGAGATTGAGTTGGGGCCCAAACAGGTTTTGTGGATGGAGACCCCCTGTGTAATCCTCTTTTGTGGTATTACAAAGTCTTAGTGCAAATAATTCTGCTGCCCTTTTGGGTCAATGTCCCACAGTGTTTATCCTGGTCTGGTCAGTCCATCTGTCTGTCACAGAGATCATGAGATGATGGTGGCAGTTAGTTAATTACTGGTTTTCATACATCAATGCAATCATATGAGACTGCTTGTCTGTGTCCCAAGGAAAACCTTAAGAAGGTAATGAGACTGTGATTTCCGTGAGACTACATGTTCCCTGAGTCGGCCTTTTATTCCATGTGTCTTAAGGATAAGCTACAGAAGGAACACGGAGACCTGAGCGCAGCTGGGTTCACTTGGTACAGAAGGCCTAAAACATAGTGACATAAGCGTGCTCTTATTCATCTCAAACTGTTGATAGCAAACTGCAGTCCATTTTGAGTCTAAAGCAATCCCACGATGCACTGTAAATGGAGACGTTGTGCGTAATCATTTCATGTTAGCCTAAGCTAAGCTAAACATTTACAAATTTGGATGGAGCTGAGGAAAACATGTTTATTCATACTCAGAAGTGTTTAGGAAATAGTCCCAGGATCACATATTTTACCCAACATTCACGTGCACTGCATATTCATGTACTTATTGATTTCATAACTTTGCTAGCTACATGCTAATGTGAGAATTAGCTGTGTGCATTATCTCTCTGCAAGGGCGTTATTTGTGAGAGTGCCTGTTAACGAAGTTGCAGACTATGAGAAGCGTCTCAAACTAGGCTCTAATGTTCCATTTAGGTTAGCTTAATGTGTATGTAGACAGCTGCCTATATAGAAAGTAGACTGCAAGTGAGCTCACTGGGTTTTGTAGACAGAGCCATTGTAAATATATGCGGTTTCTCAATAGTTTTAGAGGGCACAAAAAATGCCTCTAGCATGTGGGTAAAATGTAAAAGCCATTATTTCAAAGTCTGTGACTTCTTCAACTGTAAATGTACTTTTATTAGCATTTTTATTTACCTTTATGAACTAGTTTTTAGTTTCATTTAACACTGCTTTTTTATAATATTTTTGAGAACAACTGTGACAGAAGTGACATCTGTAGAGGCTGCTTTCTCATGTTTAGGACTTGGGCTGTGCACTTTTCTTGCAGTAGATCGCTCTATACTCTTTTTCAGATGCGTTTTGCCGTAGAAATGCGTTATTCACTGCTGTAAAGACAGTGTTTTTTAAACATGATTAATTCATAATCAGATTTCTTGTTGATAATTTTCATTCAGGTTTATAGTTGTTGCAGCCCTACTTTCTTGTGTTTGATATTTCAACATATAATCATTATTTGTTTAGTCCAGCGAAGCCTTCAGTTTGGATCTGTCAGCGTTTATATGTTCCATTGAAAGCATCTGAGCACTTTAAACTGAAATATTGATGGGAACGACATTCACTACAAAGCAACAGAGCGCTGTGAGACAGAATTTGAAGTTTATGTACAAAAATGGAAAAAAGAGAATACCAAACCGAAAGCGGAGGAGTATTTTCAAAGAGAAATGTACAGACCACATTGACAACGGTTGGCTGTGACTCCGGTGGTCAGTCTGTTGGGTCTCTTTCAGGACACGTTAAGTCCTTGTAAGCCCATGTTTGACTCTCTGAAGGATTCCTGTATAAAGTGCTATCAGCTTTATTATCATGAGATTGTCCCTCTCTACTGGGATAAAATATTGCCGGCCAGTGTTGTATGGAAGTGATCCAAGATTTGTCAGAAGTTTATCCTATCTGTAGTCAATGGTGATGTATTATGGGAAGTTAAAAGCCTCCCAGACCATGCCGGGTAAGTTTAAGCACCTTTGGATTTGAAGGTCATGGTTTTGATCCCTGTGTCTGATTGACTCAGATCTAAGCCTGCCATGAGGAGGCCACAAGGACCAGAAACCTCTGCTGACTGAGCAAAAACCGCCTTTCTAAAAAACGTATAAAAGCAAAAGAACATGCTTTTTGGGGGGGTGCGTTGTGTATTTATATGACATCATATTGATCATTATCCAATATTGGCGTTTTTTTTTACATTTATCTGTTTTAGTTGAATAATCATTTGGTACAATGCACTTATTGTGTGCATTTTTATTTTTTCATATTAATTTTCTATTCTTTTTTAAATACCTGCATGTAATTACATATGTAATTAATTTCTGTAATTGCATTCATAGTTATCCCGTTGATAGGTACAACATGAATACAATAAGTACATAATAAGTAGACAATGTTCTTTATGTAAGTTCATAGTAGTTGATGCCACCTAATAAAAAGTGGGATCCTTTAATATTATATTTTCAGTTTTTAGTTCAATTTTAGATTACATTTTTATGGGCTTTTCACGTGTTTATTATTTTTTTTATATATATACATTTCTATTTATTTTTATTTTAGTTTTAGATTTAATGATTTAAACTTACATTTAAAATCTAAATCATTTTAATATATATTTTGTTTTTACATTTTTCAGCCTTTTCTGACATCGTTCACCATTTAGTTAAACTATAAAATCTTTTAAAACAATAATAGTTTAATAACACTGTTTAGCAAACCTCAAAATAAATAACCTTATTCATACTGCACATTTTTCTGAATTTAATCAAATTGTTAAATAAAAACAATAAAAAAAATATATAATAATAATAAATATGTATTGGCAAGAATGCATTGGTGCATCCCTTACATGCTGTCACTTTGGCACCAAAAATATTTTTGGCTCTACTTTTGAGTTGCCACTTAATGTCCAAATTTGGCTCCTGAAGCAAAGACGCTGTTCTAGTGCTTTATTGTTACACTGCCTTTAAAGGGGGATGACACACTTACAATATAATTTTTCAAATATTGACGGTATCTATCATCTTCATATTACCTGTCTTTCCTGCATCAATTCTAAAGATGAATCTCTAGCACCTTTGCCTCTTATTTAGTGCGTCTTCATTTCTAAAGCTGCCTGCTTGAGGTTATTCTTGCCACGTATCTCGCCGCCATATCTCCTACCTGTCCTCTTTCCACCCACACTCCCGTCTTCTATATCCCACAAAGCACTGCAGCGCTGCCCTCTGAAGTAATGTGGTGACAAGCCCAAGACTCTCCAAGGAGTATTGACACGCTGCTGAATATCGCACGGTGTCATCTTGTCAAACGTTCACAAAGAAATATGCGAGATGAAAGGATTGTCGGTGATGCCTGTATGCTGTGCTAGCTGTTTCTGGTAAATCGTCTGTCCTAGCATCTCAGTGAGTCTGCTACCTGGCCCTCAAATACTTCTAGGGAAAATATAATCCAAATGGTCGTGTTTTCAGGAATGAGATGAGCATTTGAAGAGCGTTTCATGAAATAGTGTTTGGTGGTTTTGAGTACCTCAGGTGTCTCTCTTCACCTCACTGAACTCTGAGTGACAGGATTCCTTATCACAAGTGCAAGTCACTCAACTTCATCTGACGCCACCTTTTAAGACGTCTTAAGCAAATGAGGCAATGAGTGGTGTGCCTGTGGTAATCCTTCTATTTTAAGTTCAGTTTCCACTGCAATAAGTCAGAATTAGACTGCAGTAGTAATATATCATTTATTATGGAAAAAAGACATATAATTGAATTGAAGATGCCATAGATGGAGTGTAACGCTGACTGGAAGAAGGTTTAATACGTAGAATGTTTGGCACAGAGAGGTAGCAGAAAGGCTGACACAGGAAAATTAAGTTTTAAACAATAAGTAACACACAGAAACAATAATTAATATTAGGAAGCTGAAATATTAAGTAATGTCCATGATACCACTATTTAGCGTATACAATATGCTATCATTTTACTAATTATTTGTACTTAGTACGTGCATGTGCCATTAATTAATACATTTATTTATTATATGTATTTATGGTAGAAGGTTTGGGTAGGTAAGATTGTTCATATTTTTTAAAGAAGTCAGTTATGCTCACTGAGATTCATTCATTTGATAATACAAATACTAATAAAAACTGTAAAATATTATTACAATTTAAAAAAAAAAGTTCTATATTAATATATTTTAGCATTTCATTTATTCTTTGTGATGCAAATCAGAAAATAGTCTAGTAATATATGTTTTTGTTTTGTTTTTTTTTACCACAATATCTTGATTTATTTACTTTATTTCACAAATAATCCTGAGAAGACCATCAGACAACAGCAGCAAAAGCATCTTTGTTGCATATGCGAGTGAACATTATTTAAGACTAAGCTTAGTCAGGAATCACTGTCAGTGAAATATTGACATCCCTCGTTTCATTTCATCAGTTGCTCAAGGCTGTTGTATCTCAAGATATTGATTTAGTATGAATACCAAAACCAGAAATTCCGATATCGATCCAATCCTACTACAGCATTCCCGTTTACAACACCCAGAGTGCACGCTACTTTCAGAAAGCTCTGTGTGAAATTTATAAAGAAGCCAAAGAGACTGCGAGCCACAATGCAAACTCTCACAATGTGCATGTTATCTTATAAAACGATTATCATAATATCTCATAATCTCTCCAATCTCAGTAGAAATGAACAACAGGCACTTGCAGCAGGACTTTTCCCGCCGAGCTTCACTCCACTAGCCGGCGCAGATGATGTCTAATGTGTTCTTCATGGTGCAGCACCATGCGGAAAGAGTCCATTAGCGAGCCACCGCACCGGAATGTCCTTGCTATGTCAGCTCGATGGGGAGGGCAGGACACTTCTAAACCAAACCAATCTGAAAGGCATTACCCATGATCCCTGTGTCACCACAGAAGGAACGAGGTTCGTATGGTAAATCTGCTCAGTGGCATCAGGCGCCAAACAGAGCCACTTTTAATAGCAGTTGCCTTTTCAAGCACGTTCTGGACTAGCCAGCCTGAGATCAGTATGAAAGGTAAGCTGAGCCATTCCAGGCATCCTGATGTGTGTGCGTCAGCTGAATCATCACCTGCTGCGGCTGCTCATCACTGTTCACAAAGGGCTTAGAAGCAGAAAATAGCAGATAGGTCATCAGACAGGAAGGATTTTAATCAGATATGATCGGCTCTTTTCTGTCACTAGTGACTATTGTTACGATCTGTAGTAGTCACTGAGAGATTATTGCGGGACAACAATGGCGTACAGCAAGAGTTATATTTAATACAAGAACAAAACAAGCTACTGTTGAAACGAGTAAGATACAAGGTGATACGTTCTCTGCAAAATTACTGTAAAACTACTTTGAAAGTCACATACTGTATATAGTGCTCTACATGGAGGACTTGACTGGTAAGCAACAGTGCCTGTCCACTTTTTCAGTATTTTTCACATCAGGATTTAAAAAAAAAAGTCTTAATGTAAAAGTTAGAAGTCATGAGCGCAAACTACCAGCTATGAGGTGAATTGCAACAATTAAAACCTTGATTTGAACCAAAAACGCATGTGAAACAGACAAAGGGGCAGATTACCCCCTCTATTGAGAAAACTACTTTACTTCTGGAACCCAACTGTTGTTAAAGTTTGTTAGCATGTTGCTACGCTAAACAGCTCAACACATAATCAGCATTACAATACTATCTTCTAGCCTAGTCTATCATTTTGGGTATTTACCTTCACCGAGGTCCTTCCCCCTTGATGAAAAAAACACTATATGCTGGTATGTTTTGATGCTGGTTTAAGCTAGTTGTTTTGCTGGTTTATGTTGGTTATTTGCTGGTTTATGCTGGTCCTTTGCCAGCACGTGACCAGCATAACCCAGTAAAAAGACCAGGATAAACCAGCAAAGGACCAGTTTAAACCAGTATCAAAACATACCTAACCATGTGCTGTTGTTTTCAGCAGGACAGTGCATTCTGGGATTGCTTTCTCTGTGAAGCATGTATGCAATACTGTTTTAGGATAATAAATAATGCATAATGAAGTTGTCTAACTTTTGAAATAGCCTTAGAGTACGTCAACAATGCTGTAAAAATTCACATCTCTCTACGTTTCGGAGAAGAGCAAATGTTTATGTTCAGCTTGTTTACAATACCTAGCTTGTTGCAGAAGTGTTTAAACAGCATCTGTACAGCGTCGGGGGACTCCAAAAAGAACATTTTTCGAACATTTGGATGCTCATATTTGGTTCAGCTGGGAATTTTCCACTGCGTCTCCACCGGTTGTGCTTGTTCTGTTCTGTAAATTATCAGGAGTGCGTTTAGGATTTTTCAAAACAAAACCATTGCCGGTGATGTAATGATTTACTTATTCTGCAGAACACAGCGCGGCCGTCCTCCTCGTCGAGAGCTGGACATTATTTTTAGACATTCAGTGAAAGGGGAAAAAAAAGAAGTAACCAAGACAACTGTGAATTCCATCCACAGGCTGTAGTAGGCAGTTGGCCGTGTGATCACCTTCATATAATTTTGAAGAAATACTTGTTTCTCATTACATCACGTTATACATTTGCAGCTGAGCCGTTTATGTAATTCTTGGGGTGCAGCACCAAATTTTTTTTTTTGGGGGGGGCACATCTGCCACGGGGCATCCTGTTTCCTGTTATCCCTTGGAAAAAAGGTAATGAAAAAAAGTAATTACATCAACTGTGAATGCAGAAATTAACATGTATTGCTCTCTCTCTTCAAGTGATATTTGACAAAATGAGGCGGAACCTTCACCTGTGCTCTTCATATTTGGCTAATAATATGTGACACTGGACTCGGCATATTTGTTTGACTCGATCACGGATGAGGGATGAAGGAGATATGTGGCTAATGGACAATAAAAAAAGGGCTCAAAAATATGATTCGGGCCATTGGTCTGCTGATTAGAAGAGTAATTATGCTCACAGAGTACGCAGTTAATTAACGTGAACTTGGCAGAACGGTGGAGTCGTGGGGAGGACGAGATATAAAGTACTCAAAGAGGAAAGAACACCCTGCTGTGTCCTGAGGTTTATGCCCGTGGCCTTTCATAGAGCTCCCTGATCAATGCCAATCCCCTTATGAGGTGGGGCACCTGGCATCTCTTAACATAATTGATTTCCACCTGTTGTTATCACAACAAACTCTGACCAAAAATATCCACAGAGTGCTGCTCATAAAGGCTTTGCTTCTAATATGCATCTGATGCATCTTGCATTAAATATGACATATATGTGTGTTGGGAAAGTTAAAATAGACATATAAATTATGTATGTGTGTATAATAAAATATGATGATATAACAGTATTTTTATACCTTTGCATGATTTAACAGTCAAAATCTTTGAATTATAATTATAAAACATAACTTTTTGTTTAAAACATGTACATGTAATTATTAAAACGTTTTTGTTTCTTTTTTCTTAGTGATTCTTAGTAAATAGAAAGAAAAATGGTTTTTTTTTTGTGCTGTTATAAAAGTTTAACTTTATTATTTCCTTTCTAAAAGGACAACACATTACTGACACCAAACCTATGAACAATAGTGTATATTGTGTATAATTTTGTTGTAGGATTATTGAGGATCAGACTTTTACCTCTATGGTGGTTATGAAGGATTCCTACTGGCACATTTCCTGATACCTCAAGAGTACATCACACTGTTTAATATTCATTTGACCTCTTTGATGTGGCTTGACGTGCTCTTGTCCTCTTAAATGTATTCATGAAAACAGGC
Organism: Enteromius trimaculatus; assembly: GCA_032361065.1. Classification (NCBI taxonomy): domain Eukaryota; kingdom Metazoa; phylum Chordata; class Actinopteri; order Cypriniformes; family Cyprinidae; genus Enteromius; species Enteromius trimaculatus. The sequence goes on along the minus strand of JAUMHP010000038.1, from coordinate 1,153,714 downwards.
TGTCTTTGTAGGTGTTGTACCGTATACAGCGAGGGCTTGTCCTGTTTAACATTTCAATTCACAATTACACTCATTGTACGAGTCAAACACAACTATCTCAAGCACACAGTGAGAAATGCCATCCTGCCTGTTTAAAAAGCCATCTCCACATGACTTGCTTGACCTTTCCTAATAAGCTCAATGTACGTAACGGACGTTAAAGTTTCTGAAGAGGTGAAATGAAAGGCGTTGGATGTTAAACCCAGCTCCTGCGGTGAGGATTCAGCTGCTCTTGCATTTAAGTTCATTTGCATTTACCTTATTTTACAAATTCTTGAGGGAGAGTTTTTGGTGAGCGGTTTTTGTTCCCGTCCTTGGCCCATCAGAGCTGATCCTCAGCCTTGGCTTTAGATGTGAACTGGATGTTACAGATAGGGCTTGCTTAATGGCTGTGGATTCCCTATCAAAGTCGTCAGTTGCTGTGGGACTATCATAGTTTTGACTTCTGTCTATCCTAACGGCTTATTTAAATGAGAAGATTGTCGAAGTTAAGCAGAAAAGTGCATTTACATCTGTTTGACGGCTCAGCACACTTTCTGCTGACGGATATTTTCAAATACTTTGTGACTAAATGTGGTAGAACGACCTTGTTTTAGGCAAGGTTGTGTTAGTGACTGAAGATGGTGTGTGGACAGCATTAGTGCTGTTAAAATGTAGTTGTATTTTGGCATAAGAAAGGGCATCTCTTTCATGCTGTATGAATTATTTGTCATGCCAGTATTTTTCAAAAGACGTATTTATGTAAGACTGAAGATCTCTGTTGAAATAAAAACACCTCAGTCAAGTCAAAATGTATTTTTATAGCATGTTTAAAGCAATAGAGTTGCACCAAAATTCTGTATACAGAGGACACGTTAAGCATCTAACATGTAGAAACATTTCCTGCAACATTTAGTCAGTTAAACCACAATATAACTATTTCTGACCTGAACCAATGTAGTCCAATTAATGAACAGAAAACTTTTTTGTTTTTGTTGTTTAAAATATATATATATTGCTTACAACTAACTGTGAGACTTAAATTATTGGAGTAATCGGCTGGTTTTTCATATGATAAAGTAGTTACACATTATGCATTTAGTCAGTAATAAAACATTGGTTAATGCTAAAGCCAAGTATTACATTGCATCTATTCTGCTTCTATAAATAATATAAAAGAGATATATTCATAATAATAATACAATAATTATAAAAACAAAATGTATAATGTTATATAAATTATTATTATTGTTATTATTATTATTATCATTTGAAAGGTATTATTAAATGTTTTAATATTATATTGATATTATTATGTCACTTAATATTTTCATAAAATAATAATTTTATTAAAAGTTTATTATTATTATTTGAAATATATTATTTAATATAATTATTCTATTATTACCATAATTTTTTATTGTTGTTATTTTACTGTTATTGAAAAATTCATAACAATTATTATTATTATTATTACAGAAATATAACAGACATCAAAATAGTTAAATTATAATATTATAATAATAATATTATAATAAGTTATATTATTTAATTTGTATTTATTTTATTTTTTTTTGATAAAACTATTTGACCCAGACAGGCTTCCTGTTAACTAAGGAAGCTGGCGGTAAACCTGAACACCATCATCCAAAATACAACATATATTTTATTTACTAGCAGTTCTAGCATTTTCAGCAGGGATGCATCCACTAGGCAGGAATGATTTTATTCCATTGACCCTCCGAATCTATGAGTGTTTATACAACATGTAGCTTTAGAAGCAGCACTTTACATAAATACAGCTGATGTTATAGAGCTAATGACAGATCTCACAAATATTCCAGATATTTCCATCTGTCCCATGCAGACTTCCCCATGGGTGTTCTGGAGCTGTGTTTATGCCGTCGGTCAGCTTTAGCGCGTTGTGTTTTGGAGATGTGAGCACACCGTGTGATACTTCAAACGCCCCTCTAGTAATTCACTCACTCTATATTCTCTCTCTTCTTGCTTTTTTCTCTCCCTTTTATACTTTTTGTAACCCGTCTCCCCTCCCTTCCTCTTCTTCTCCACATATTTCAGTGACCTAACCTTGACTCATCCCTCCCCGGCCACCTCCCGTGCCACTTTTATCATTCATTTTCCAGTTCTCTGGCATTTCCAACCAAAGTCTTTGCATTGCGCCGCATTTCAAGGTAATATAAATACATCAGAACACTGTGCACCCACATTGTGATGTCATCACTGCGGTCCAGCACTTCCCCCTGACCCTCCGACTGCATGCAAGGTGTTACATTGAAGTCCGCCTTCCCCATTGTGCTGTTTTCCTGCCACCGGCGTCAATAATGAACAAACAAGGAGTTCAACTGATAAAGCTGTGCATCATGGGATGCACTGAATACTGAAGAAGCACCAAGGACATGTTGAATCAAATCATCAGATCATGATGCCCTACCTGGCTGTGTCTTTACAACCCCTGCGGATGTACATCTGAATGATTTAGGGCAGGTCCTGGTTATTGCAGGCTGGGTCATAAAGGGCAATTGACCGTCGTTCTGCCACATCCTGATTTTAAACTACACACACAAACACCCCAAACACCCCCCCCACCCCTTGTCAAATACATCTACAGTAGCTATCTATCTATCTGTCTATATATATATATTAATGTTTTTTTTTATCTTTATTAAGGATTTGTAGTTTATTATTACATTTACAATATTGTGAATTTTGTGTTAATATATTAAAATATAATATAAAATAATTATATATTATAAGAAGTGCTAGGCAATGATTAATTGATTAATTGCATCCAAAATAAAAGTTTTTGTTTATATTATATATGCAAAGATCTCAAATTTAGACTCATCAGACCAAAGATTTCCACTGGTCTAATGTCCAGTCCTTGTGTTTCTTGGCCCAAACAAATCTCTTCTTCTTGTTGTCTCTTCTTAGCAGTGGTTTACTGGCCGCTATTTGACCATGAAAGCCTAATTCGCGCAGTCTCCTCTTAACAGTTGTTCTAGAGATGGGTCTGCTGCTAGAACTCTGTGTGGCATTTATCTGGTCT